>MU968382.1:10855622-11318936 GCA_034641835.2 Pinus albicaulis | reverse complement strand
GTACCCAATGCTTCTGGTAGCACTAGGACTGTTGTCAGGGCAAAGATCTTCTCTGGAACACGGTAGAATGCAATAGTATGGGCACCCTGTCCTTTCATGAGAAAGAACGATCTGCTGATGGTGACACTGATATATTGTTTTCTACGTTAGACTTTATTAGGCCCTCTGTTATAATCATGAAGTCTTAAACCTGGTGCATTTGTCCTTTCAATTAATGAATTAAGGCTCAAAAATCTTTGATTACCAGCCTTAAATTATCTGATCTTTCACTGACACTCTTTGCCACTCCATTACTGTCCCTATGATCTGAAATGTGTGAAAAAAATATTTCTTATACAGAGATAGACATCAGGGGCTTTTACTGGTTATTTCACCTTTACTAGAAAGGATGAAACCAGAAGCTTTTGGCCCTCTTACTGGCTCTGCCTAAAGAAATATAAGGTAAACACTAAATCGATCTGTCAATGAAATTATTTGTTTATGTTTGCAAAGTATTCATTAACCAAATTTTATGTGTGAATAAGCAAGTTCAAGTATTCTGCAATGGAAGTAATGTGGTTTGAAGTGAAACTAATGAGTTTTGATCACTGTATAAGTCTCATTGGGAAAAGTGGAATTATTAAAAATTACTGTTTAATGTAGTAAAATCTGGAATATAGCAGCAAAAATGCACAACATAACAGTAAGCATTTGTTTAAGCAGTTCACCCCTCTCTTGGGCTACCTCTGCTGGGTCCAAAAGCCTCCAAATAGGCTTTTCTCTCTTTCATTAATGCTCAAAATAAGTATTACACTGTGAAGAAAGCCTCAAAAGGCTAAAATAGCTGCAAATTTAGAAACAGAGGACTGGAAACAATAAAAATCGACTATTCATTCACCTCAAATGGATGAGTATAGTCCAATACAACTGATCTTTCACCAAGCCCTTGTGGCTCGACAAGAAAATTCGCTAATAAAATCACTAACAGAGTGCCCTGATGGCTCTGCAACCTATCCCAACAGCTCTATAATGCTTCAATACCCCAAAATAAATTTTTTTTTTGCTTCAATTGAACTTCCCTAGCCAAAGTTATGACTGAAACAACTTTTGCCTAGTTAGAGCTAGGAAAGCTGCACCAAATGTGGTGGAACTCCAGTTAAGCCCTCCAAAATAGGGTGGCCGCCAAACTAGGCGGAGTCCACCGTTTCCACTGCAAGTTTGTTGAGGGCTATGAGGAAATTGTTTGAACAAATTTGAGTTATGTGCGGGTTCATTAATGTTTAAACCATGTGGTATAAATGATATAACAGCCCCTCGCCGGAAAGCACGCGGCCACGACCCAACACGTTGCGCACCGATTGGAATAGCTCCAGGTTCTGAGCAGTTGGTTGCATGCGGAGGGGGTTGGCCCCCTTTCGGGCTCCGCCCAAAACAAATTTGAAGTTTAAATATAACTTCGAGCCCATTGTTATCAAGAACTGCATGTGGCCCAATGGCCGGTCCGTCACGTTGTCTCCGCCCCGACCCGGGGTCGAACCCTGCCATGTATAACAAAATTTTATTGAACCATATTTCGTTTGACCCTTGGAGCCACGTGGCGGCCTCCGGGCTGGCCACGTGGCGCCCTTTGATTGGCTGGCTAGAGGAATATTCCACAGAATATTCTATGGAATATTCCACGGAACATTCCCAGAATATTCTGTGGAATATTCTTTTTTTTTAATAAAAGATTTTTATAAAGTCAAATTGGCCATTTTTTTTATTGAAATTGGAAAACTTCAAAGCTAAATAACTTTCTCATACAACGTCGGTTTTCAGTGCCGTTCATGTCTACAGGATCGTTTTTCCAAGCTCTTTCCAGTCGTTCTGATTTGGACCAATTCTGAGAAACTTCATTTTTGAGCATTTTTCCACAAGAGATTGGATCTCCTGATCACGCCTCCCAAATGGGAAGCTTTTGAACCCTCAAAAGCTTTCAATTACCTGTTAAGAAGGTGAGGATACAACCTCCTCACCTGTTCCAACTCCATCCACTTTGCTTTGCTTGGTTTAGTGCCTTTTAGACCAACCCTTAGATAATCAACATCTCCCCTCCTTGAAGTGCGTGTCCTTCTGTCAAGGATTGCATCTTCTTTCATCTCATCCAAAAATTCTGGTGAGAAATCTTCTATGGATGGTAGCTGAACATGATTTTTAGAATCATCAATAAGAGGAGGTTCATACAAACGTAAATTCTCCACATTAACAACGGAATACATTTGCATGTATGAAGGAAAATCTAGTTGAAAAGCATTATTTCCAACTTGTTTAAGGATTTTGAATGGACCATAACGAATAGGCTTCAGCTTTTTACATTCTCCTTACATTCTATCCTTACTTATATGCAACCATACCTCATCTCCTTCCTGAAACTTGTGATCAATTCTATGTTTGTCATGTCTTTCTTTGTACTTGCCTTGACTATTTTCAAGCTGTTCTTGAACTTGCTGATGAATGAGCTGAATTCTTTCAATGAACATGTGAGCTTTGTCAATGTCACTATGCCCATCAATGGCAATATCCTTCTCAAGAATGAAGTCTAATGGTGACTTAGGCAAATATCCAAAACAAGCTTCAAATGGTGAAGTATTTGTAGAAGAGTGCTTGGCTCGGTTGTAAGCATGCTGAATGTAATGCAAATGCTCATCCAAAAACTTGGGATGCTTGCTGCAATACCCTCTTGTTTGATAGATGCATTTTTCTTTCCTTTTGCTTTTTTTTTTTCTCTTTGTTCTTTCCTTTGAAAGTCTTGTTTCTACCCTCATCAAAAGTATTCTTTCCTCTAGCTTCTAAATGTGTAGCCTGCACATAGACTTCATCTAAGCTGGTAGGATTGAACATAAGGATAGTATGTTTCAAGTAACTGTGCAAACCTCCTATGTATTTCAACAAGGTGTCTTGACTTTGTAAGTCTACTCCAAGTAGAAGTGCTCTCCTTCTAAACTCTTGGGTATAATCTTGCACATTTTGACCCTTAAGTTGCCTAAAATTTTGCCAATTCATGATTGCTTTCTGAATATGAGAAAGAGGATAAAACTGTTTCTTAATAGCGGTAATAAAATTATTCCAAGTTAGATTTATCTTACCATGCTTTTTAATTTCCTCCCTGGTCTTGGTTTCCCACCAAACCAAAGCTGCTCCATCCATTCTCAAAGAGGCTAATTGGATTTTTGTGTCATCATCATGCAAATTTTAAATTCTTAGATAGACTCCTAGCTGTCTAATCCAGTTATCCAATTTTTCTGCATTCACATCACCATTAAACATCGGCAACTCAAACTTCACATCAAGCTTTAACAAAGTATTTTTAAGAGATGTTTTTGTTTTGTGTGACTGATTAACAGAAGTTGAAGAGGATGATGTGGAGGAAGAGGATGACGATGTAGATGAAGGATCACCATTTCCTCCATTCCCTTTCTTAGACTCATCCTTGTCTTTCTTCCCTCCTGAAGAATCTCCTTCTTCTCTTTGGTTTCTAGACCCTTCTCCAGAAATCCTATCATTTCTTTCCTGGTATAGGATCCTAACCATCTCAGTCATGTCCAAGAAAGCTTTTCTAAAGACTCTTTCTTCTTCCTTGGGATCCATTTCCTCATGTACTTCTCCTTCTCTGGAAGACATATTTGTGGCTGATTCTAAGGCTAATGAGGATCAAATGGAAGGTGGAGATAATGGCACCCTAGCCCTCCTTGGTTGAGGATTATCTTGTTCTCTAACCAATTGACCTTCCCCTCTTTTCAATTTCAGCCTAGTAAGCATCAAATTTTGCAGAATAACAAAATCTTCTTGCTCAAATTTCACAAACTCTTAAGCAAAAAATTAGTTGCTCTGATACCAATATGATCTGAAATGTGTGAACAAAATATTTCTTATACAAAGATAGATAGTAGGGGATTTTACTGGTTATTTCACCTTTACTAGAAAGGATGAAACCAGAAGCTTATGGCCCTCTTATTGGCTCTGCCTAAAGAAATATAAGGTAAACACTAAATCGATCTGTCAATGGAAGTATTTGTTTATGTTTGCAAAGTATTCATTAACCAAATTTTATGTGTGAATAAGCAAGTTCAAGTATTCTGCAATGGAAGTAATGTGGTTTGAAGTGAAACTAATGAGTTTTGATCACTGTATAAGTCTCATTGGGAAAAGTGGACTTATTAAAAATTACTGTTTAATGTAGTAAAATCTGGAATATAGCAGCAAAAATGCACAGCATAACAATAAGAATTTGTTTAAGCAGTTCACCCCTCTCTTGGGCTACCTCTGTTGGGTCCAAAAGCCTCCAAATAGGATTTTACCTCTTTCATTAGTGCTCAAAATAAGTATTACACTATGAAGAAAGCCTCAAAAGGCTAAAATAGCTGCAAATTCAGAAACAAAGGACTGGAAACAGTAAAAACCGATTATTAATTCACCTCAAATGGATGAGTATAGTCCAATACAACTGATCTTTCACCAAGCCCTGGTGGCTCCACAAGAAATTTCGCTAATAAAATCACGGACAGAGTGCCCTGATGGCTCTACAACCTGTCCCAACAGCTCCAGAATGCTTCAATACCCCAAAATCAAAAACAATTTCGCTTCAATTGGACTTCCCTAGCCAAAGTTATGACTGAAACAACTTTTGCCCAGTTAGAGCTAGGAAAGCTCCACCAAATGTGGTGGAACTCCAGTTAAGCCCTCCAAAATAGGGCGGCCACCAAAATAGGCGGAGTCCGCCGTTTCCACCGCCAGTTCGTTGAGGGCTATGAGGATAAGGGTGCACGTGACCGTGACATTCGGAAATTGTTTGAACAACTTTGAGTTATGTGCAGGTTCATTAATGTTTAAACCATGTGGTATAAATCATATAATAGCCCCCCGCCGGAAAGCACGCGACCACGATCCAACACGTTGCGCGCCGATTGGAATAGCTCCGGGTTCCGAGCAGTTTGTTGCATGCGGAGGGGGCTGGCCCCCTTTCGGGCCCCGCCCAAAACAAATTTGAAGTTTAAATATAACTTCACGCCCATTGTTATTAAGAACTGCATGTGGTCCAATGGCCGGTCCATAGCGTTGTCTCCACCCCGACCCGGGGTCGAACCCCGCTGTGTATAACAAAATTTTATTGAACCATATTTCATTTGACCCTTGGGGCCATGTGGCGGCCTCCGAGCTGGCCACGTGGCACCCTTTGATTGGCTAGCTAGAGGAATATTCTGTAGAATATTTTATGGAATATTCCACAAAATATTCCCAGAATATTCTATGGAATATTCTTTTTTTTAAATAAAATATTTTTATAAAGTCAAATTGGCCATTTTTTTATTGAAATTGGCAAACTTCAAAGCTGAATAACTTTCTCATACAACGTCGGTTTTCAGTGCCGTTCACGTCTACAAGATCGTTTTTCCGAGCTCTTTCCAGTCATTCTGATTTGGACCAATTCTGAGCAACTTCATTTTTGAGCATTTTTCCACAAGAGACTAGATCTCCTGATCACCCTATCTGTGAAATTTTAGCATTAATGGTGCTGGAGAGGTTTCGCAGAGTTGAAATCTATCCATTCAATGGAGAATCACGTTCTAACACCTTCCCAGGCTCCTCTCTGTAATATCAAGCTCTGAACTCAGCTTCTCTGTGCTTTGTGCCACTAAAACAGTGACCACGCATCACGGCGTTTTCCTCTTGCCTGTAACCCTGCAAAACACGTAAACACATTAAGTAAATCATGCATGGGAAGGGGTGGATGCAATGGAAGGCATTGAAAATGGAGGCATAGCATTGCAGGGACAGTGGATGAGAATGAAAAATGGTGGGAAGGTGCAGCGAAATGGTGGAAATCTGCTTTGATGAGGGTTTGAGTGAAGAAATGCATGGGGGTGATGATCGATGGCGGAAATTAAATGATGAAGGGCTTAGTAAATCGGGCGAAATACAAAGACACAGGAAAAAGCCACGAAAGAAGGTGACATGGAGCTCTGGCGGTGGGACCCAGTCAATGGTGGGGGCGATCTAACCTGGACCGTCCGATCTCAGGAGGAGATCAACGACCGTAAGTGCATCGGAGGGCGACTGATGGTGGGCCAAGGGCCCTATTTGCTTTGGTTATCACCCGAGCATCTTGGGGGTGCGATCACCGTCGGATGGCTAGCCTCAGATCAAACGGCGTACGCACATATCACGCCAGGCTTGCGGTCGATTTTTAACGCATGATGAGAGCAGGTTTTCAAAACAGCTTGAGGACACATGTCGGCTGGTGACGTTGATCGTTGCCGAATGAAAAATCTCGCCTTCCTTTCAAAAGAGGTGCGATAAAGACTGCCGGTTTTGTATGGGGCGTGATTGCGGGGACCACTGGGATGGCTGGACTGCGGGCCGTTCATCTACGGATCAGATTGACGGTTGTTATGCGATCGGGGAATGAATGGGGAATGCGTGTGCATTGTAGGGAAAACACAAACCGTCGGATTGGCATTGATCGACAGCTGGTATTGCACCCGACCATTGATATGATAAGCGCGTCATGGGCCAGTGCTTGGTTTCAGTGCCCGGGTCATGTGGAGAAATGGTTTGCGAGGGCTGGCCGAAAGGGGCTAAGCCTAATATATGAAGAATATGGGTTTTTTGGCCTGTTTTCAATGCAATTTGAGGCCGAAAAGAGATAACGGTAGAGGGGAAAAGGGGTTTTTTGGCCAAACAAAGGGTATTTGTGAGGCTTAGGATGGATTTGGAATGATTTAGAGGAGTTTAAGGGAGGGAAAAGTAGGGGAAAACAGAGGCTGAGAGAGGATGAAATAAGGAGAAAAAGGATTTTGGGTATTCTTCTTCACAACATAGAGGCTTATTGACTTATGAAATAGTAGTGAGGGTTTATAAAAGGATAAAGGGCATGAAAAGACTTCAAGGATGATGTGTTTTTAGGGGAAATGCACTCCTTGAAGGCTCAAAAACTTAGTAGCCCCTTGTTTTCTTGTCAAAAATTTATAGGGGGCTAACACACATATCTGAACATTCCATAAACAGATCTAGAAAATAAATTGTCATTTCATGTCTAGAGATCCTGATCAATCATTGTATTTATAGGTGCATTATTATTTTAGATCTATCAATAAAATATGGTCCATTCCATGCAGATATACTTTAGAGTGAAGTATTCATTCAATACCCAAACACATGCACACCCTTGCACTTTGATGTTTCTCTCCTTATATAGGATTAGCCTTTATCAATACCATGAGCCAAAACCACACAAGTGTCAATGGTATTCTTGGACGAAATAAAATAGATGATACAATGCTCAATGCTATGGGCTAATACCATGGTAAAGCCCCTTGGTATCATAATTTTAGAGCAAAAAAGGTATACACGACTTGGCTTCTTCATACCCCCGTGTATACATGACTTCTCTTCATAAAAACTGCATATATACTAATTCTGGATGTATATGCGGGTTTCCTGTATACCAAGTAGTGTATACATTGCCTCCATACGCAGGTTGCCTATATGCCAAGTAGCGTATACATTACCTCCATACGCGGCTTTCCTTCATCAAACCTGTTTATACATTGACAAATATTTCCTCTTTCATTTTTCTTGCATTTCCTGGAATTCCTTTCTCTGTCACATCTGAAATGACCTTAAGAAACATCATTTTTCCATATTTAACACATAGGTTTCTTATCAAAAGGAAACTCATCAAGTAGGTTTCCATCAAGGACAACTTCATTAGGTAGGTTGCCATCAATGACACCATATTACATCATATTGCCAACAATCTCCCCCTTTGGACTTGATGGCAACCATGATGGTGTGTGATCACCAAAACAGATAGCTACATTAATTTTTACATTATTCAAACACCAAGATACTCTCCCCCTTTGACATCAAGGGCAAAGGGCGGATCAAGAGCGAAACAAGGTTTCTCTTACCTTGTAAAAAGAAGAGCTCTACAGATTTTATGTGCAATGTATTGACCATGCTCCCCCTGAGTTCACACTGAATCTTCAGACATATTTTTCAGTGATGTACATGACTATATAACTCAACCGAGTATGACATTTCCTATCATCAAGGAATCATACTTACATTAATGATCCAACCAAGTGGAATTACATATTTGACTCAACTACCTAGCCAAGTTGGTTTACAAATTTGAACAAGTCCCTACATGATTGAATATAACAATTTTACATCATGACATTTTCATCAAATTACAGATATGAATTTTTATAATCAAGACCAAAGAATCACAAGAAGGAGATCATAACACATCAACCAATCATAATGCAGCCTCTTCAGCAAAGAAAATTATACCCCTAAACTTGTGCATCATGAACACGTTAACCAATTCATCAAATATCTTCATCAAGTAGATAATCAAATAAGAAAATGCAACTTGAAGACCATAGCCATAGTTGTACCCTTTAGTGCCAAACCATGTATGTCAATCAAAAACATGTGTAAATATAAATATCATCAACCTGTGATCGGGTCTATGATTTCAACATCATAGTAAATTTTTGTAGAAATCATCTATCAACTCAATCTCTTGTCTTCATCAAGGTGAACTTTCCATTTCCCCTTTGTAGAAACATATGTGGGAAACATCATAAAATAGGATAGAGTAGAGAGGCATCACATAGCATGAGAAAACACAATAGAATTTTATCAACAATATAAAAGATAAGACAATGTAGCCATGTCTTCAAGTGTCTTCTAACAGTTGTAGCATAAACGCATCAGTAACTAAGCCTTCAAGATTATTGCAACAACATCATTTTCTTGCCAAGAAGAATTATCATACCAGAACAACTTCATCAACAGTCAATATGTATCAAGAAATAATCCATGTGATATATTATCACCAAGTTCTTCATTATTTATATTTATTTCATAATCACAATGTAACATGTGTAGGAATCAAGTGTAATAGGCCTCATTCATGACAAAATTCATTAGCAAAAAAATCTGCATGTTCTGTCCTTATACCTGAATCATTAGACTTGCATCAAATCCACGTGTGAAAATAAAGATACTCTTTTGAAAAAATTGAATAGGGCTCATCCATAATCTCATCATAAGAAATCAATGTATCATGACAACATCATTCGAATATGAGCATCACAAGAATTAAGGAATAAGAAAACACAATGCCAACAATGCAACATTATTAGTTAGGTTAATGCTCCCCCTGAACCTGTGCTGCCTGTTCATAGTCAAGACTGACCATATCATATCAGCAGACTGTAACCATCAACATCAGATCAAGAAAATTACAACTGTGATCAGCCTATCAGAAACTGATCTTGAGTCTTACTCACTATTTCTATTATTAGAAAAAAACATATGCAACTGTCTCCAATGGAACTCGCATGTATACGTGGTCTTAGTTTATGAAACCTGCATATAGAAAGTGAAATACATAAAATTTAACAACTCCATCTTTTCTTGGACTTATACATTATGTACCTATCTTCTGTTGTCACATCAGATGCATTGTCAGAAATATAAATAACCAGAATTACCAAACCATCCTTTACACATTGTATTTGAAGATAACATTATTCTTTCAAAGATGATGGACTGCAATGGGCATTTACTTCTTTCATTCTGAGTCTAAATCCTCCTCACATCTACGAGAGTTCAGATCTTTAAACATATATAATTTATCAACGTTTCTATATCCCCTTGCTATGACTTCTCCATTTTCTTCATCCATAACCTTGCATTTGGTTGAAGTGAACACAATTATATTTCCTTTATTTTCCATTTGACCTATACTTAATAAGTTTTGTGCCTTGAACTAATAAGGTATCAATTGCCCTTCTATTTTTGTTAATTATGGCTCTACCTTTTCCCAAAATATCCTTACCATCTTGATTTTTCTTGAGAGAATCCATCTTACTCTTATCACCAGTCATGTGATGAGAACATCTGCTATCGATGTACCATTCATCCTTATCTTTAATTGCACAAAGAGAAAGAACACATCTCATATTTTCTTATTTATGCTTGTCAACATTAAAGTTGGTGAATCCAAGTTTCTTTGGTATCATGATATCATTTGTTTGAATTTCATGTTGTTTTTGATGATTCATTGATATGTTCCTGCATTCCTTTTCTACATGCCCAAACTTGTTACAAGCATAACATCTTATGTGACCAGAAAAGGGAGAAAAGGCATCATAATAACTTTGCCTCATGTTCCTTCTATTGCAATCAATAACTTTATGTCCAAATTGGTTGTATGAAAAACAATAACACTTAAAGATACCTGAGTATGTGGGAGCTGTCGACCTTTTCTATGTAGAGTCTATTTGTCTGTGACTGAAACAATCCGATTCTGCAATTGGCTGCAACATGCCCATAATTATGACATACAAAGAATTCAACATTATTGATCAAAGTATAAAATCGATTGTTACCTCTATAGTTAGGAGCGAATGATTTCCTTTGAGAATTCATGATTGTCGGTTGACCTTTTGTCTCTTTAAACACTTCATGTTTTGTATTGATATCATTTGAATCTTTAGCACTTTATTGTGAACTAGATTCTCCTTTAACAGTTTCATGAAAACCAAGACCAAATTTAATAGAAGGTGTTATCACACTCAAAATTATCAAAATTTGTTTTGATAAGGTCGCCATAGGTTTCATATTATATCATGTTGGGTCATGCATTTTTTTGCCTAGGTTGATGGAGTCTCATAAAACATTTTCATGAAATCTATGACTAAAATGCATTTGTTGGTGTCTACCTTAAGGTTTAATATCCCCTTCTGATCATGTCATTTCAGTCAAGTCAAGCCTCATATCATCTAGTTTTCATACCCATTAAATCAAAAAACATTCCACTAGTCAGTTTTTCAGATTTTTGTAGCGATTTATAAAGGAAATCTGTAGATTTTGCTACGAAACTTCCTAATAGTTTCATAGTGAATTTGTCAGAAGCCTAACTGTCTTTGCTACGAAAAGTGTTTTTTCAACGAAAGGGCCAAAGTGGTGTGAGGTGTCACTTTTTGATTAGACAGGTGAAAGATGAGATCACCTAGTAGGTTATGACATTCATCCAAATGTGAAATCATAAGATTTTGTCATTATTCCACCTTCATCACTCCATTTGACATTTTTTGTCTCGTACTTGAATTTAGTTTTAAAAAATCACCCAAGCTCCTCTCTGTCATTAATCCTTTAGCCTTTGCATGTAATGCATCTCGGTGTCATCCTTGAAAAGTTTATCTTTGTGGCAAGCAACTTGCTATCCAAAAGCAACTTGCTATCCAATTTTTCTTTATAGGTGTCACATGTTTAAGAGGGCAGCTTGGTTATAAAGGGAGATGGTCATGCACAAGAAAGAATATAAAGGAGGCTCTGTGGATAAGATAGAAGCCCATGATCCTTAAGCTATTCATGGAGGATCCTATCTTTTCTGAAGCATGCACCAGTTCAAGTTGCTTGAATTTCTGCTAGAGCTAACAAGGAAATTGCTGTGTTTTTGGACTATTTGAGAAGTAAGTTTAAAGAGAGAATTATGGATAAGAAGAGATGAGTTTCGAAATAATGAGAGAGGTTATTTTCAAGAACTGAACAAGGAAAAATAACCTCTTTCACTTTTATCACATATGCTATCAGTTTGGATATTCGAAGATGTCTCTGGGACCTATTTTTTAGAAAACAAAATTTTCCTGTTTTATACATGTTTTTAAAATATTGATTCTGGACAGCTGGAGATGGTATTTAAAAAAAAAAGAGAATTTTTTCTTCAAAACGTTCTAATATAAAAAAACCTCCTCCAGTTTTGTAAAATATATCAAGGATTAGTAAATACGAGTCAATTTCTAAACTACAAATTCTACCTTTTTAAGGCAGTTTCGTAGTGTGCTTTAGGCTTGAAGCAAAAAAAAAAACGCTTCGAAACATTTTTTCGTTGGAATCCAGTTTTATCAAGTTTTATGAAGGGAAATTGACTATTTGCAAGGTGTCTTGGCATAGTAAAGATGTTTGAACAACAAAGGTGGCAAGGAGATGGATGAAAAGACAAGATTTCATACGCTACTAAAATACGCTATGAAATTTATGTAGATGAATTTTTGTGTTAAAACTCAGTTTTTTCAAGTTTTATGAATGGATATTAACTGTTTGCAAGGTTTATTGGCATAATAAAGGTGTTGGAACACTAAAGGAGTCAAAGAGATAGATGGAAAATTATGTTTTCATACGCTACGAAAACTCGCTACTAAACTGCCTAAAGATGCTTTATTTTGCAGCGAGGGGATTTTGAAGGATTTGTGAAGGTTCAAATGACATATGGAAGACCAACAAGCCATGTGGAGGAATCCTAACATATAGGGAGACATCTCAGCAAAGACTTATCACTTGACATATGTACCACCCATACAAACAACATGAAGACAAATTATAGTTGTTATTGACTCTTTCCTAGAAAATAGGACAACTGTTACTAAATTCTTGGAAATTGTATTTATGTCTTATGTCATGGAGATTTCCATTCGAGAACTTGATCCTTATCTATGTAATGATACCACTATTAGATAAGTGGAGGTAATAAATAGGTAGTTCAGTCCTATTAGGTCTTTTTCTCCTAAAGTTAGTAGGTGTCATTATCATTACCATGTATTTTTCTTTTTAGTTAGATTAGGTGTCAAAACAAGGATTCGAAGGCCCAGATTGAAGGCAGATCCAATGTGAAGGTGCTGAAGCCTATTAATAGGAATAATATCAAATAAAAAAGGGTTGGGAGATGTTATGAAGGCACTATTCTTGTAATCTTTGTCTATCAGTAATATACAGTTGCAATAGCCTATTTCAAACCTGAGATTCTTCTATGTGTTCTTATGTATGTTTCTTATATCAAGCTTTTAATTTCTCTCCAATTTTCTAGTTGTATGATCACTTGGAATTCATGATTACATGCTCCAACTTCCATTGATACACCTAGTTTGTTGTTTTGTCATGTTTTATTAGTTTTCTTACGTATAATCACTTGGAATTCATGGTGACATGCTCCAACTTCCTATATGCATATAGCTTGCTGTTCTATCCTTCATGTGTGGTTTTATAAGAACACAATTGCCTCAGCTTCCATGAGATAGATTGTATTGTGACTTAGTTTTCATATTGATTCCATAAGCCCAATGGTAGTAAACCTAATACATCTTTCACCTACACAAAAACACATTCAATCTAATTCAGAGTTAGCCATCTGCTTTCAAGTTGTTCATTGAATATCCTTTATCAATTTGAGAGAGCCCTCTCAGACTGGAAAGCCTAATTTCCATTTACAAGTGGTTTGAAATAGTTACTCCAAGTTGACCATTGAAGAATCCCAACAAGACTCAATTTGGTGATAACATTTTGGCGCCGTTGCTGGGGACGAAGGTGTAAATTTTATCCAAGCAGGATGACAAGGTTAAGATTTGACTTCTGATGGTGAACAAAAGCCAAACACAGGAACACTGTACAATTCACTTGGCGACTCCATTTTTCAAGATCCCGAGCTTAAAAGTTAAGAGTGACTTCACTAGGAAGAATCTAAATTTTAGAATATTCATGGTGATCCAAGATGAAAGGGTTTGTGGAAAACTCTTTATATGATGAAATGTTACAAAGTGTAAGGGATGAGTTAGTATAACTTTAGATAGATGAACATTTCTCCACAATAGTATTTTGTTGTTTGAAATCCATTCGACTCACACCTGAAAATAAAATTTGTTTTCTTGGTTTATCTGCTGAAATATTAGAGAATAAAATTGAACTATTGGATGTTAAAATTGGATCATATGATTTCCAAGATCCTAAACAGTTCTTGGAAGGTATTCCTCCTCCAAAAAAGGAGGAAATTGTTATACCATTTGACTTGAAAATAGAGGAAGAATATCGTTATGAGCTTGATATTGTAAAGTTGGAATCAAGGTCTATCCTTGATGAAGAAAATGAAAAGGATATCCAGGATCAATTTGTCATTGAGAGCTTAAAAGGGATATCAATAAATTGTGTCTTCTATGATCCCATAGCTGATTACATGGAAGAGTTATACAGTCCAAATTTTCAATTTTTTTTTCACTATGAAAAACAGATCCATATTCTCTTACCTTTATCATTTCAGAATATAGTTTTCTTTTGGTTCAAGTGCAGTTAAGGGGTTCAAGTATTAGATCAACTCATTGAATGGATTTATTGGAGTTTTCATGTTGCTTGAATAAAATATGAATATTGCAGCTATTAGGGTAGGTAGGAGCATGTGTGAATAAGCTCAAAGTAAACTGAGCATATTTTCAGTAGATACAAATTTGGTTTTTCAACAGTAATCATCAATTTTGAGCCCAAGGTAAAGGCCATAAGAGTTTGAAGAAAGCTTGGAAAATTTCAAAAGTTTACTTCCAAAAAAGATGGATGGCACTAGAACTATAGGTTCTTTGGTGTACCACATGGGCACACCATCCCCATTGGAGCCACTGTTATCACACTCAAAATTTTCAAAATTTGTTTTGATAAGGTCACCATAGGTTTCATATTATATCATGTTGGGTCATGCATTTTTTCATGATTGATAGAGTTTCATAAAACATTTTCATGAAATATCTAACTGAAATCCATTTGTTGGTGTCTACCTTAAGGTTTAATATCCCCTTTTGATCATGTCATTTTAGTCAAGTCAAGCCTCATATCATCTACTTTTCATACCCATGCATTTAAATCACCTAACATTCCACTAGTCAGTTTTTCAGATTTTCGTAGCGATTTACAAAGGAAATCTGCAGATTTCGCTATGCAACTGCCTAATAGTTTCGTAGCAAATTTTTCAGAAGCCTAACTGTCTTCGCTACGAAAATGTGTTTTTTCAGCCAAAGGGCCAAAGTGGTGTGAGGTGTCACTTTTTGATTAGACAAGTGAAATATGAGATCACCTAGTAGGTTATGACATTCATCCAAATGTGAAATCATAAGGTTTTGTCATCATTCCACCTTCATCACTCCATTTGACATTTTCCCTCTCATACTTGAATTTCATTAAAACAGATCGCCCAAGCTCCTCTCTATCATTAACCCTTTAGCCTTTGCATGTAAAGCATCTCAGTGTCATCCTTGAAGAGTTTAGCTTTGTGGCAAGAAACTTGCTATCCAAAAGCAGCTTGTTGTCCAATTTGTCTTTATAGGTGTCACATTTTTAAGAGGGCAACTTGGTTATAAAGGGAGATGGTCATGCACAAGAGAGCATACAAAGGAAGCTCTGTGGATAAGATAGAAGCCCATGGACCTTAAGCTATTCGTGGAGGACCCTAGCTTTTCTAAAGCATGCACCAGTTCAAGTTTCTTGAATTTCTGTTGGAGCTAACAAGGAAATTGCTGTGTTTTTGGACTATTTGAGCAGTAAGTTTAAAGAGAGGATTATGGATGAACAGAGATGAATTTGTAAATAATGAGAAAGGTTATTGTCAAGAACAGAACAAGGAAAAATAACCTCTTTCACTTTTCTCAATTGATCTGGATTTATGCAGGAACACAACAAAATAAAGAAATAACCATAAACATAGAGATGCAACGGAGGTAGTGCTTCATTTCATTAATATCAAATAACAGAAATATGCTTACAGACATAATGGAAATAAAATAGCTAGGGTGCTGGCAGCGAATCTCTAAGAAGAGATGCGGCGGCTACAAACCTCTGAACTGTGTTACAATGAGGCTTGAGGGCCTATTTATTATTTAGAAACAATTGGGAACTCTAAACATCCAAAAACATAACCCTATGAGATGAAGCGCCAAAACTATGGGCCACGTTTGGGTAAATTGGTGTTTCAATTTCCCGAGGATGTAACTTTGGCATACGATCTCCATTTGATGCGTATGATACATCATTAGAAATATCTATCCGAGGACTACAACTATTTCCGTGAATATCAATTTTGGAACGAAATCATATTTGCCAGAGGAACGATGCCCAAAAAACGTCGTTTAGGGCCTCAAAACGGCTCCGGAAGTTCATGACTGAAAAAACTGCTAAAAATAGTAAGTTGTGCTGCAACTTAAAAACTGAAAGAACTGATGGTGGGGGTTCAAATGGAATAGGTGGGTGGTCACCAATATCCACCTGGATCATTAAGGCCCTGTCGTCGGCAGCACAATTTTGCCCGTCAACAAATTAGAACTCACATCATTTGGAATAGGAGCCCCATCTAGTATGTGGGCCCCATATTACTAGTATAGTCCCTTATTGTTGTTAGTTAAACCCCATTATTGTTATTATTGTACCCTTGTAACCCCCATATTGTTATTATTGTGCCCTTAAATTATTATTTTTAGGTTAGCTAGGATTACAATGTGGCCCCACTAGGATTACATTGTGGCCCATAGACTCCTATATATAGAAAGGAGGTTTTGTAATTTGTATCATCCAATAATTTTTCATTCATGTAATGTATTGGAGGTTTCCCCCTTGAAGTGGCTTATTTCTAAGGTGTTGATATCTCTTTTCTTCTATTTTTGGAGCTGGTTTCACAACATTTGGAATCAGAGCTTTGGATTCTAGGGTTTCGCTGCTCCAAATAGGTCATTGTTGCATTTTCGCTATAATTTTTTTCTATGAAGGTTCATAAGATGAAATTTTTAGAGTACAAAGATAAAATCCTGAGGAACATCATCGCAAAATTTCAGAGCTTGGTTCGCAATATTTTCAGAGATATGATCTGTGGAAGTTAGGCCTTTTTGCAAGATCCTCAATTTAACCTAAACAGGGCATCGCGGCATTTTCGCTATAAATTTTTTTCTACGAAGGCTCAGAATCTGAAAGATTTAGAGCATGAAGCCGAACTCCTGAGGAACACCTTCGAAAAATTTCAGATCTTGGTTCGCAATATTTTCGGAGATATGGTCTGTGGAAGGTAGGACTTTTTCAGGCTCCTGAATTTCATCTCAAAGAGGTGATCGTGGGAAAATATTCATAAATATCTCTCTGAGCTTCGAATTGGAATTATATAAAAAGTGGACACAAGAACATAGAATTTATTTTCCTGTCTATTAATTTCAGAGCCAAAGAAGGAAGCAGTGACACGTGGCAAGTCATATAAGTTCACTCTATTGAACTAGTCCATTATTAGGTCATCATAGGAGATTGGGCACAAATTTTCCTTCAAGAATCCAAATCAGGTCAGACTTGTGGCATTCGAAAGAGGATTCAGAGGGATACCTTAGTACCAAATTTCAGACATTGAATATTCGAAATCACAGAGATAATTCAGTTTCAATATTGTGCTCTTCAAAAGCAAGAAAAATGTGTGTATTTTTTTTCGAATTACATAAGTCTCACAAAAAAAATAGTTGGAATTTATTCCAAGGGAATATTGAAGAATAGATATCAGTATTGAGTTCTAAAATGGCCCCTAAAAATAATTCAACACCCATTAAACCTTCAGAAGGCTCTACTGTGACTCATGAAGATGAAGAAACACAACATGAGATATCAAAATTACAAGAGCAAGTGTACCAAATTTCGCTATCGCAAAGAGCAACAAAAAATGAAATGGAAGTTTTGAAGAAAGGCGTGGAAACTAAGATGGATGGTTTGAAGAAAGGCGTGGAAAATAAGATGAATGGTTTGGAAGCTAAGATGGAAGGCATGGAAGCTAAGATGGATGGCATGGAAGCTAAGATCGATGAAAAAATGGAAAACATAAAAGTAGACATTGAAGGTTTGGAAAAGTTGATACATGAAATGTTTCCTAATGGCGAAACGATAGTAGAGGAAACTCATGATGAGAACAAAATAAATGTTAATCATGATTTCATAAACTCTAATGTTGGACGGAAGAACCACCATATTCCAAATATGGATATGAGGAAGTTTGATGGCAAGGATCCTGTAACATGGATACTACAGATGGAGAAATATTTGATCTCAATAATGTGCAAAACACACAAAAGGTACGCATTGCAACTTTACATTTGGAACAAAATACATTTGTATGGTATCGATGGCTTTGCTCTCGTAAAAAAATTGTCACTTGGTCAATTTTTATGGAGGAAATGATAGCACATTATGAAGAAACAAAAAGCAACACCTTCTTTAGCCAATTGATAAATCTTAAACAAAAGGGTTTAATGGTGGGGCACATTGAGGACTTCCAAAAATTGAATATAAGGGTCACTGATATTCTATAGGAACACAGGATTGATCTCTTCATAGGTACTTTAAAGGATGACATCCAACATGAAGTTCGCATTTTGGAACCTGATTCATTGGAGAAGGCATTTAGGTTGGCAAGAAAAATTGAATGTAAAATTATGGCGACAAGGAAGCCTACCACTCACTTCTATAAAGATGGAAGTTTTGCTACTCCTAGATTTCCACAACCTACAAGGTTGACACCACAACAATTGGAAGAAAAAAGAGAAAAAGGGATTTGCTACAGTTGTGATAGCAAATACACTAAAGGTCATAAGTGTGTTGAGAATAAATTATTTTACATAGATTGTGAAGAGGAAGAAGAAAATGAACAAGAATATTCAAAAGACGAGGATATACACCAGGAACCAGCCCTAGAAGAGGAAGAAATGAGTCCGACCATATCGTGTAATGCATTGACAGGAATTACCACTCAAACTATCAATATAGAAGGACATATCAAGAAGAAAAAGGTAATAGTGTTGATTGATTCAGGTAGCACCCATAATTTTATTCATTGTAAGGTAGCCAAGGAATTGAATTGTTCATATACCCAGCACCAAAATGTCAAGTAATAGTTGCAAATGGAAGAACTATAAATTGCTCTGTAAAATGCCATAATATAAAGCTAACCATGGGGGAATATGTATTTAATAGTCCAATGCTTTCCATTCCTATGGGAGGTGCTGATGTTATACTAGGAGTACAATGGTTACAATCTTTGGGGACGGTAGCTTTTAATTTTCAAGAACTTTTCTTGAAATTTTTTTCAGAAGGAAAGGAAGTTGAATTACGGGGTATTGCAGGGAAGCCGAGAAAGATAATAAGCTATAATGTCATGACAAAGCTTCTAAAGAAATAACAACGAGGCGTAATTGCACAATTATGCTCACTAGAAGTTCCAACATCAAAATCATCTATTTTTGTAGATATCAAAAAAGTCTTGGACAATCATTCCAAGGTGTTTGAAACTCCCAAAGGACTCCCACCTATTCGTGATCATGATCATGCTATTCATTTGATTCCAGGAAGTGTTCCTCCAAACATCAGGCCTTATAGATATCCTTATGTCCAAAATAGCAAAATTGAACGTATGATTGCAGAAATGTTAGAGGCGGGTATAATTCAACCTAGTCAAAGTTCATTCTCTACTCCTGTAGTATTGGTACACAAGAAGGATGGATCATGGCACATGTGTCCGGATTATAGGGAGCTCAATAAGCTCACCATTAAAGATAAATTTCCCATTCATGTGATTAATGAATTATTGGATGAATTACATGGAGCAATTTATTTTACCAAGTTGGATCTTCGTTCAGGATATCATCAAATTAAAATGAAGACTGAAGATATTCCAAAAACAACATTTCGAACTCATGAGGCTCATTATGAATTTTTGGTCATGCATTTTGGCCTTACCAATGCACCTTCTACATTTCAAGGGTTGGTGAATTCCTTCTTCAAACCCTTCCTTAGAAAATTTGTGCTAGTATTTTTTGATGATATACTAATCTACAACAGGTCTTGGAAGGATCATGTTCAACATGTTGACAGGGTGCTCAAACTATTGCAAGAGAAACAGTTATATGCAAAAACATCAAAATGTTTATTTGGAGTACAAGAGGTGGAATATCTGGGTCATATTGTATCTCACGAGGGTGTTAAGGTAGACCCTAACAAAATTAAAGCCATTAAGGAATGGAAAGTCCCCACAACCATAAAGCAGTTGCGAGGATTTCTTGGGTTAACAGGGTATTATCGCACGTTTGTTAAGAATTATGGGAGAATATAAACACCTCTAAAAAAATTATTGAAGAAAGATGCATTTTCATGGACTCCTGAAGCAACTAAGGCCTTTGAACATCTTAAAGAGGAAATGTGCCTAGCACCAGTCTTAGCTACACCAGACTTCACAAAAACCTTTATTGTGGAATGTAATGCCTCAGAAAATGGAATTGGTGCCGTTTTAATGCAAGAAGGAAGACCCATTGCTTTTGAAAGTCGTCCAATTAAAGGAAAATATTTACAGAAACCTATTTATGAGAAGGAAATGTTAGCAATACTGCATGCACTCAAGAAATGGCGAACTTACCTAATGGGAAGAAACTTCAAGGTAAAAACTAATTATGATAGTCTTAAACACTTTTTAGAACAAAGACTATATTTAGAAGAGAAGCAAAAATGGGTCACAAAGATGTTGGGTTATGACTTTGAAATAATCTACAAAAAAGGGAAGCTAAATGTTGTTGCAGATGCACTCTCAAGAAAGAATGGAGAGGTGGAAGCATTGCTTTGTGCCATTTCTATTATCCAACCAGATTGGATAACTGAAGAAAGAGATGAAGGGAAGAAGGACGAAGAAGTGTGGACACTCATTCAAAAGTTGCAGCAAGATCCTAGTACATTTGATACATTTAGTTGGAAAAGTGATTCCTTATGGTACAAAAATTGCTTATATCTTTGTAAGAATTCCCAACTAAAACAAAATATTATTTTGGAATTTCACACTTCTCCTTTAGGAGGACACTCAGGATTTTTAAAAACTTACCACAAGGTAAATAAATAATTTTTTTGGGATGGCCTTAAATCTGATATTCAAAAATTTGTGGCGAAATGTTTGGTTTGACAGCAGAATAAAGTTGAGACAATTAAGACCCCGAGTCTTATACAACCTTTATCCATTCCAAATCAACATTGGGAGGATATTTCAATGGATTTTATCACAGGTTTACCTAAGTCCGAAGGAAAGAGTGTCATCATGGTGGTAGTTGATAGACTTACCAAGTATGCACACTTTTGTGCATTATCTCATCCATTTAAAGCAAGTACATTTGCTACTACATTTATGGACACAATTCAAAAGATACATGGAACCCCAAAGGTTATTGTGAGTGACAGAGATCCCATTTTTACTGGAAATTTTTGGACGGAGTTATTTTCTTGTTTGGGTACTCAATTAGCTCATAGCTCATCTCATCATCTTCAATCCGATGGTCAAACTGAGATGTTAAATAAATGTTTGGAAGGATATCTTCGTTGTTTTGTATCTGATAAAAAAACACAATGAGTCAAGTGGTTACTTCTCGCTGAATGGTGGTATAACACTTCCTTCCATACTGCAGCAAAAATGATCCCATTTATGGCACTTTATGGATATCATCCACCATCCATCACATCATCTTTAAGATGAAATTCAAAGGTTCAAGCAGTGGAAGATCACATCGAGCATCAACAAGAAGTTGATGCAGGGGCATTAGGCTCAAGAAAATTCCTTGTATTTTAATAAACTTAGGGTTTTTGTGTTTTCAAGGGAGTTGGTTTCTTATGTAATGATTTGAATGATTTTAATGAGAATTAATTAAATATTGTGAGGAATTTTGTAAATGTTGTCGAATGTTGGAGAACATGAGAGAATTAGGGTAGTTGAGAGTGTATAGGGATTGAGAGATTTAGGAATGAATTATAAATCCTAAATTAGAATTTGTTTCATTATTTTGTGATGAAAGAGGATCCTTAGGGGTTAGTTGAGGCAAATAAGGAGTTAGAGGATATTCAGGGTTTTGTTGAGAGGATGAAGGATGTGAAACCAAAAATAGTTTTCAGAACCTTTTGTATACAAATGAATAAACCTCAAGACATTAAAAATATAGATTGAAGGATTGAGAGGAGTGATTAAGGTTTTAGACAGATAGGGTTTGAAGCCTACGGGCTGTAGGAAAAAAGGCCACTGATTTGAATATCAGGCCAAAGGAAGAATTTCCTATGTAATTATTGTGTGTTAATACAAATAACTCAATTTTCTAAGTTCGTATTTCATTTCTGAATTATACGGCGTGCAGATGAAATTGGGTTACAGGATTGTTGACTGTATGAGTTTGTGTGTTAATATTGAATTGTGATGGTGAAATTGTGTGTATCGATCACATAATGGATCGATGAGACGAAAGAGGAAATGATCTTTCAAACCGATATTTTGAGTATATCATTTAAGAATCAGCAATTAGAATAAGAATCGTATGTTCCAGATGTGTATGGATCTTATTCCCTTAAATGGTGTTTTTGTGGTTACCAAATACAAAGTACAGTGAGATCCGGGGTTTGGAGTCACATTTGAGTTTTTAATGTGTTTATAAATGATTATAAACCACATACAATGAATAACAGAGGTTAAATCCATGTGTGGGATGAATGCCAGAGGGGGTTTGAAGACTGGTTGATATCATTAACCAGAAGATGTATGGTGTAGTTGTTATAAAATTCTTCAAGGAGGAACCATAGTACTGTTTGGAAACTCGAAGTCATAGTGCAGTAAAATGAATCGATGGATTTTTTAAGTGTGGAGGTGCCGTATTGAAGAATTAGAAGCGGAACTGTGAGCAACAACACAGCAGAACCGTGAAGTGGTTTCAGAAAACAACAGACGATTTTCGCCTAGGTTGAGGATGGTAAGTGGTAAATCCTTAATCGAACACGATCGAGTAAGAACGCAACACGTCACAGTGTTAAAACTGCCGATTTCGCGTTGCTTTGGAGCATCATCAGAATAAAATGAACGTGATAGCTATTTGACAATTTGCGTTGGAGATCTGACGGTGTTCGCGTTGGGAGTTACACAGGATTTAAAACAAAGTGAAACAGGTACGTTAGAATATGTTGTGGGACCCAACATATATACGTTGGAAATTCAATTGTAATAACCGTTGGATCACAAGTGAAGATCTATGGTTGAAATCAAAGGTATAGAGCTATTCGGCGGAAAGAGGAAAGGTGAGTTGGTAAGTGTGGGACCCAGATATAGTAATATGTTTTGGGTTTAATATATGTTCATGTGGGCTCGAATATATAATGTAATGATAAGCTATGGGGCCAGATGTAATATTATGTTGGTGAGTATTAAGGTGTGGACTCCATAGTTTATTGGTATGTTTGGTATTTATTCAACCAAAGTTGGATGCATAGATACAAATGTTCGTAAGGTGAGTTGTTATGCTATGGGGCCGAATATTTTCTTTGGGTTTTAACAAAATTTGAAGTCGTATATATCAAATTTCCATAAATTGGGTTTTATTATATGGTTTTAACCATAGGTTTTGTAAAAGGTAAGCTTCCGCATTAAAGTTTGCTTAGTTTGAAAATTATGTTGGTTGATGAATGAACCATGCATTTTTATATGCATATTAAGGTGAGAATGTGGGTTTTTGTAGCCTTTGGATGCATTATAAGTTCTCCAAATCTTAAAGGATAACCTGAATTTGGCACAAAATCGAATGAAACAGCATGCAGATCAACATCACAGCGAGAGAAGTTTTGATGTCGGAGACTGGGTATTTTTTACAACTAAAACCATACAAATAAATGTCCCTCAAGCAAGCTAAGAAGGATAATAAATTATCGCCAAAGTACTATGGTCCTTACAAGGTGTTTCAAAATATTGGTACTATGGCATACAAATTGAAGCTTCTTGCTTCTTCACGAGTGCATCCAATTTTCCATGTTTCATGCTTAAAGAAGGTTATAGGTGAAAATCTTCCAGTTCAAAAAATATTGCCAGAACTTGATGAGGAAGGAGAAATCATATTGGAATCTGAAGCGGTCATGGAAACAAGAACTCGACAGCTACGGAATAGGAGCCCCATCTGGTATGTGGGCCCGGCTGCCACCATAATTGTTTCCACTCTTGGTTTTCGGATGAGAAGATGATGGAGAAGAGGCGAAGATGAAATGACCAATCAGTGAAGCAAAAATCAGCCCAAGATTAACGAACCATAAACAAGGATACCAGCAAGTCTAAGCAGCAAAAATAAAAGGGGGTATACCATGACTGGGATCAGTGAGCCGAAACTAGTCAAACATACAAGAAAGAAAACACGTTAGAAGTTAACTGCAAAGCAGTTCACAATAGATCACCACCGTGGCAAGGAAAAATAAAAACTGATCCAAAAGCAAACAGACATACAACCACTGAGAAAAATTTCATAACCAATGGCATGCATGAAAGCCAACATACAACATAATGAAGTATTAGACAACTAGTACTATCACCATAAACAAGTATGTGAATCAGTGCCGGAAAGGAGGATATATTATTAATGTTGCTGCAACGTTAAATACATGTTTACAACTCGTCAAAACCCAATAGTGGAACATGGGCTATTCATCTCAATACATGATATAAAACCCTAGCCTCGCTACCTCTCTCTCTACTTGATACCAAGAGATCTGTGCCTTTAGCTCTCTAGCAACAATTCCTCTATCCTACTGGGTTTCATTGTCGAGCTAAAAGTCCCCTGAATCCTTTCTTGAAGTTGTACATATAGGCTGAGATGGCTCTTGAGTTGCCCTTGACTCTTGGTCTTCTTGACTGTTGGGCTGGCTTGCAACTTGGGCCATTTGTGACCACGACCCAAGGTTATATGTGACTTGTGACCTTGAGAAATATGCGACTTGCAACCTTAGGCAATCTGTGACTTGTGACCTTGGTAAATCCGCGACCTGCGACCTAGATCAATCAGCGACCTGTGACCTCGAGCAAGCTGCAACCTGCGACCTTGAGAAATTCACAACCTACGACCTCGAGCAAGCTGCGACCTGTGACCTCGAGCAAGCCACGACCTGCGACCTCGGTCATATCCCTTTTGCATTTATCTTTCGGTGATCTTTGATTTTGATAGCAAGATACCTTTTCCTGCATATTGGTCTTGTACAAGTGACCAAGTGCCTTTGAGCTTAACGTGCGGTTCTTTTGAGCTTTGAAAGGATCTACCTTGCATGCCAGAGAAGATCCTAGCTTCAGCTTTGCGCATTGACTTCCTCTACCTACAAACAACGTAACATGGGTCACATGTATTTAAAATATTGATGCTAAAACACAGTTAGTTAGCTGAAGGAATGATTTAGAAAATAACAAACTTAGACCCCTGTGTGGTCAAGTGTTGTGCCACAGCGTGGTCTCCACTAAGTTCTCCCGGGATTTGAAAGTTTGCAGCAAAGCCCATCGATAGGATTGATAGCAATGCATTTATTTCAGTCTAGGCGCTTCCGTCATCAAAGCCATCGACCTTGCAGGTTGGGGCAGAGGTTCGCCTTGCTGATATTACATCATACCTCCTATTGGTCTAGAACCCACTGGAGATGGAGTGCCAACATGGGACTATGCCCTCCTTACGTCATCCACATGGAAACCGTGATATGCGCCAATGATACCCCTCCCGCTTATAAGGTTTACGTTGGGATATCGATGACAAGGAGACCCTTTGTAATGGGGTTCAAAGAGGTCGTAATTTGGAGTGCTTGCGAAAATGCCAAGGTCTAGTTTTCGTAACTTGAATCAATTGCCCATGAGCTTTCACATTTACATTTCTAAGTGTTTTGGAACGATGGTGATGCCACTCATCATGCTCCTTCCCCCAGACACCATCGGAAGGCTCTCTCAGTTTGTGCATGCAAAGCATGGAGTTCATAGGTCGCAGGATTGTTAAATTATGAGGTCGCAACTCTAGTTTCCTTCTTGAGGTGAGGTCTTGTGACCTCGGCAGTAGTGCGATTTAGTGTCTTGGTGTGAGATGTGACCTCACAAAGGTCACATGGTCGCAACTCCAACCCAGTCACATGTTTCATTCGTTTCATCAGTTTCGCGACTCAGTGACCCGGAAGGATAACATGATTGTGCTTTTAATTTGAGATTTGACCTCACAAAGGTCGCACGGTCACAACTCCAACCAAGTTGCATATTAATTTCACTCCATCAGCTTGCGACACAGCGACCGGTCATGTTCTTGGTGCGGTCGTGCCTTTGGATGATGACTAAGGACCTAAACCATGACCTGTTGACTAGTGTAGCCACACACCTTATACGGTGACATTATTGGAGCATCGCGAAGCATCGAGCCATCACCTGTATGAGGTCAACACCGAAAACACCCAAGGATATATTCATTTTTTCCTCAGTATTGCAGACTACCTCGCTACCTGAGTTCCTCAACTTTGAAAGGGGTGAAGAGCGAATAAGATGCTCCTTGGACGTGTCTTTTAGCATTGGGATATGGGCTAGATTCCAATGAGAAGGTCGTGAAACTACTGGACATTACGCACCTCTAGCTGCATGTTTCATTCTTTGTATTTAGATATCACACACAGGAATGAAGCATGCAACTGCAACTTCATGATTTGATCATGCGCATTCCCCATGATGCGTGTAAAGGCCACTTATTCTCTTACGAGCTTCCACCGAATATGGATTGCACAATGCGCACTAAACCTCAATGGTGTCGCAACCTGAACGTAGTCACAACCACAACGCACAAGAATTCATTACGTGCCAATGTTTTCACGAAATGTGGTTTCTTGGGCTGCCAATAAGACGCGCAATTTATGGGATACAGATTCATGCATATGCTGTATCATGACTCCCTTTTATATTCCACAACGGGCAACTATGCGAACCTTTCTTATACCTTGATATAAACCAACTCTGGCCTTTCGTAGGTGAAAGTACATGAGTTCAATTCGTAATTCCGCCCATGCATTGAAGTCATATATTGAAATGCCTTGGATTTATGAGATGTAGAGACTGTGCTTGAAGCAGCACATTGCAGAGGATGTTGATTATTTCAGTGGCTTTAAAATAAAACAAAATGATTTCTTTTCCCCAAAATATATGGATCAATGGGCCAACGCTCTCTTGATGAGAGGTTTCTTAATGCTCTTCTCTGTCTTTGATATTCCATAGGACGTGGAATTTTAATGTCAAACTCCTTCATTATTCACTTCCTTACACATTCGTTTGTTAGCTCACGACCTTTCAAAACATTTTGTAATGCGTAGTCATTAGAGTCCTCCCTTTGCCCTCTAGCTATGGATTTGGTATGCATGTGGGATGGGATCTCTCTTTTAATTAAAAAAATATGATCCCCCATTGAAAAAATTATTTCCTTCCTCCTTTCCAAGCTTCATGGCTAAATTCAACTCGCATATGAGATAAATTTGTCTTATGTATGCCATTCCCTTCAAGGCCTCTGATCTAGTATTTTCTTCCATCCCAATGAGACTCCCACGGATGAGAGAATCCAGGCCAGTGAGCACTTTCACAAAAATCACAAGCGCTGAGCTTCCAAACCTGAACATCAAAAGAGGTTATTTTTTCAAATGGATCTATAATGGATCGCTTGTTGAAAGGGAAACATGGGGCCACGCCAATCTAGGAGACTTCCTAAGATTATTTCCATGTGCAATATTGAATAGGAATGCAACTGCCAAGTGATCAATATCACTAGCCTTGCCATAATGAGGACGAAGTTTAGTTGTTGTCATTCCTTTCATGAAGCTTGTAGAGTGTGTAAAAATTTGCATAGAAATAATAAGGATGATATGAACAAGCAGGATTGAAATCATTTGTCCACTGAGCTGGGGTTGGTATGTGCTTTGTGGGACGCCTTTCAGGTTTACTTTCATCATCTCCATATCAAAGCCAAACACCTGTTTCAAGAAGATGCGTAGTTGAGGATGAGAACTTGGATCAAGTGTAACCTCAAAGAGAGGAATGAATATGTTATCCAAAATATTTCGAAAACATGGAGCGAGTCCCATCCCTTTGTACACATTGTACAGTTGAGGAAACTGGATTAACCAGATGGCACTTTCATTGTATATCTCATTGTTAACAAAACCACCTGCCAACTGGTTCCATTCGCTTTGTTTCCTTTCATAAACATATATCCCATATTCTACCATATGAAATTTACTTGCTTCCAGATCATACCATACTTGTTTTGATAGCTCAGCAAGAAAATAACCTCGAATGAGATTGTCTTGCTTTAGGGAAATTTTTTGAGTCTACTTTGTCCACATGGGTTATACTTCAGACTAGACTTATCAAATTGGTGAAATGTATTATTGTCTGCATGTACATCCAGGAGATAAACCTTGAGTTCGTACCTTGTAGGAATTTCTAAAAAACTTCCTCTAAGGTGAGATATTTTCCATCCCGGAATATAACTATCTCATCCTGTTCTTCCTTCAACCTAGATTTGATAAAACACAGCAAATGCTTCTGGTTCATGCATGTCGAGTGATGCACACGGGTATCAACTTTTCTAACCTTGTAAAAATCGCGATGGGGTGCACTATTATGAGCCATGAATTCTCTGTTTGCATCTAGCATTAGATGAAGACTAAAATTCTGTTCTAAAAGGCATAGTCGATGATGGCACAAGGTGCGAACATTTGCCAATGAAATGATTCTAAGTATCTAATGTACATCAGTGAAGAATGTTGTTGCATCAGCAACATGAAAATTTCTTGCCTTGATTATTTATTTGGATAAACATGTACCACACCATCCTCCATTTGAAAATAATGTTCACTTTCTCCTCCCCCTCACTTGTTGGCGCATCCTTGTCATCCGCCTTAACAAGGTCTTCAACTGTAGCCTTAAGTTTCACCCCCACATGGGCAGGGGCATGCGGATGAAAGTGTCCTGTTTCACAACTGTGGCCTTGTTGTTTAGCTTTAGTTTCTTTCCCTCGGTGTGGTGATGACATTGTTGGGTATATCATCTGTGGGATTGACTTGTATGAACATTATAATATCAATTAGTTTACAGTTACCCTGTAGATAATGATGCCCCTAAATAATTTACATGAGCTTGGTGACATTAGGGGAATTTTGAGGTCTAAAATGGGCCTCCTAAAAAAAATGTACAAAAAAAATAAACTTTATAACAACCAATAGGATTCAAGATGATGATGTCAACGATGGGGGATGATTTACCATTTTTTAAATAAAAGGGTAAAAATATTAAAAAATAATAAAATAATAAAACTACTTTTTCAACTCGTATTTTCAACTTATCTCCCAAAATATTTACTCAAATTTCGAGCGGGAGTACTCGTTGGATGTGAAATTTAATTCCTCATCCAAGGAGTACCCATGTTGCATACTTTCGATGAACTCTACTACACGAAAAATGAGAAATACATAAAAAACGTGATTGTAATCACGTTTTTTATGTATTTCTCATTTTTCGTGTAGTAGGACCCATCAAAAGTATGCAACATGGGTACTCCTTGGATGGGGAATTAAATTTCGCATCCAACGAGTACTCCCGCTCGAAATTTGAGTAAAAAATTTTGGAGATAAGTTGAAAATATGAGTTGAAAAAGTAGTTTTTCCATTTTTCCCTCTAAAATTTGATGATGTCATCAAATCTTATTTGATTTTTTCCACTATTATTTTATAATTTCCTTAGGAGGCCCATTTTAGACCTAAAAATTCCCCTAATGAGTATCCAAATAGAATTCCTAAATAATCCATGGTGAAAGGGCTTTTAATGAATATACTTGATACACAGAAAAGTTTCCATTCGAGTGCATGCATGATGATCCTCCCCCACACATGGCGTGGCTGTGGCAAAAGTATCTCGTCATGATGGTGAGAAGGTCTACGAGGGGCTGGGAATAGGTCACGGGGATGTCACTGGCTACAGGTCGGGTCAAAACCCTAATTGCTAGGCGAGCAGAGGGGTACCCAAAATTTTGAATATACCCAAAATTTTGGGTGGTGTTGTAGCAGCTACAAAAAATGGCGAACTACTGGTAGAATCTAGCATCTCTGTCAACGTCCCAAAAATGGTCTGAGTCCAGATAGGTATGCAAGGGAATATTGAATAGGCTCTGTGGGTATCCTTTTGTATTACTTTGACCTTTACAGATATGCCCAGTCCTTATGCCTCAGCTAGGTCTTTGTTAATCAGAACACGTCAAAGCGGAAGCTCACATATTCCAGTGGTTTGTTAATGATGTAAAGAGCAAGGCAACGAGCTTATTATATTCATAATTTTAAAATAGGTTTCCGGTGTTGCTCCGCTGCCAGCAGGCCTGGAACGTACCCCGGCGGAGTCACCTCAAAAAATCACAAACGTTGCTTCGCTGTCGGCGAGCCTGGTTAGTACCCTGACAGAGTCGTTGCGTTACCTCTTTGCACAGGAAGCATTTCTCAATCCTTTACCCTTATTTGTTTCATGCGCTCATCGCACTTATTTTGCATGGGCGGATGAGGGATCCCGACTTATTTTACGGGCAAGAGAGGTTGTTTCTTGTTTGACAGAAACTAAAAGATATTATGATTTGGGTTTGCCCTCATGCCAAGCCTTCACATCCCATCTACCACCCATAGGCTAAACGTGCAAAACAGATCATTAAGATGCTTGAGACTATGCTGGGCACAAGGCTCGGGTTATGGGTATAGGCCATTCAAACTCATTAAAGTTCCCCACAAGAAACTAGCTCGTATCTCCCTGCCTAATGAATTTAAACTCATAGGAATTATGTTGAGAATGCGACTTTGATGACCTGTTCTGAGATAAGCTGCCTCTTGGGGTAACCACCACAACCCCAGACAAACAATAGGGTTAGGGTTTCAGCAGTTATGACAAGGAAAGTGTGGAAGATTATTAGGGTTTTGATGCCTGTAGCGGGGTGAAGGAAACCCATCAGCTTTAAAATCGTGCAAAGGGAGTAAGAAGGCCAAGCTAGGCACCGAGTGATTCAAGGCCTGAAGCTCAATGAGGGCTCACGCAATGGTATGGAAACTTTCACAGTTATCTCAACAGCCGGAGCAAGTGATGCGAGGCAGAAGGCGTACAACGCAATGCAACAGATGAGGCTTATGATGCAATGCGATGCCATGTGCGAGAAATACCAACTAGTTATGCAATGATTAACTGAATATAATGCAGCAATAAGAAAATTGAAAAAGTATGAGTGCAAAAAATAAATGGAAAATTATAATGCATAAATTACCGACCGTAAGAAAATATAGCAAGCATAATTTTAAACCATAAATAAAACCCTTAGCGAGTGAACCTAATTAACAACTTGAATAAAAAAATTTTATTTGCAGATTCTAGCTAGCTTAATCCTAAAACCCTAGTTTAACCAAAGAGGGGGTCGGTTTATGTGAAATTAGCTTTCCAGTGCCGCCACCGCATTAGTTCCCGCCCTGCAAGAACAACAATGTTCGCAATCAGAGCCAACATAAAAAATCATGCACCAACAACAAGACTTACCTGAAGAGCATGTGCAATAGCAAGAAGGTCATGCCTACTTACCAGAGAACATGCCATAATGGATTGTGCTAGCTGAATTTCACTTTCATCCTGATACATAGAAATAGGCACTTGAAATATAAAATGATTAGAAATGATACACATCCATCGACGCATAACCCTAGGTCGATGGAAGTGGGGAAAGACATTGCCTATTTGCTGGTATATCCATTGGATAGGGTTCGTCAAACCAGCCAGGGATCTCATCATGATTTTGAGGATGATCACTTTGATAGAACAGAAAAAATAGGCATCCGCCAGGAAAATTTGAGATGCTTGTGAATCCACTTGTAGAAACTGTAATTTTGAAAACCTTAGTTCAAAGTTGTCTGCGGGTTTTGTCGAGGATGCGAGGATCTGAAGAGACCTTTAGTGGAGGTCGACATTCCTCACCATCTTGGACAAACTCCAGACCTTCGAGCGGGGGGCTTCCAAAATTAGATGGTTTGGTGAGACCAACTGGCGAACAGATGTTACTAATTTTGGTGATTGGACAAATGTCAGTGGGCTTATCATTAATTCGGCCAAATGTTTGCACAGTAACAGATGGACAATCTAATGTGTTAGATTATTTAGATTTCACAGGATAGGGTGAATTAACCTGAAGATTTTCATGCAGCGGAGGGATTTTCAAAACACCAGATGCTTGTGCCTGCATGCAACTTGTACTGGGGGGAAAACGACCGAAAATTTTAGAGATATTGGTTGGTGTTTTCCTTCCAGTGAATAAATTAGGGTATATCGGTTGTTGCATATCAGCTCTCAGGGGGTAGAAAGATGTGCTTGGAGAAAAATCACTTGAATAGAAGGCTTGCCTAGATGAGCTGACATTCAACGTGATTATGCTAAGGAGTGTGATACGTGGGAATCATCATTTTAGAAACCATACTTCAAGAAAACCTAGTTGGACTTGCTTCAGGAGCCTTATCAGGATTGTGAGAACTTGAGCTAATTGCCAGCAGAAGCCGAATTACTTCGATTTCATGTTGGGTCCCTGAACTATCACGAAGCGGATCATCAAATTTCAGAGGCTTCAAAAGGTCGAAAAATAGATATGAATGACAGTCCTCAGAGGAATGAGTGAATATTTTTTCAGATAAGAAGTGATCATTGGGGCCATTAATTTGATCAGGTTGGGTACCTGGCATGTTAGGCTCCCCTTGGGTTAACAATTGGGATGAATCAATAAAAGAAACATCTTGAGATTGCTGAGATAGGCAGTCACTCATTTGGTTGTTTAAAGCTTGCAGATGAAAAAGGTCAGGTGTAAGAGATTCATCAATTTCGTAATGTGATTGTGAAACACCACTCGCATGTTCATGATTGTCGTCAATACTAGTATAATATAGTTTTGAATGACTTGAAGAAATTACAGATGTGGCCGACTCATGAAATAAATCTGGAAAAAAGGGGAGAAAATATTCAGATGTAGGGGTATCAACTGCAAAAGGGCCTTCCTCTCGCACATCAGTGTCATTCGGCGAGGCCAATGATTTTGCATGCCCATTGTTGGTGTTCCCATGTTTTGGCCAGATTGGCAAGACCAAACGATGAGACAACATCAGAACCACTTGGGGGCCCTAGGATGTAACCCTCCTGGACCCGGAGAGGGATCTCTCAAAACAAAGCAAAGAATGATATATCTTTGAAGCTCAAAATGAGATATTAGACTAGGTATGAAGCACAAAGGGGGTTTAAAATGATTGGGTTGGTTATCGGCTGGGTCATGAGATCATAGACTGAGAAGGTAATGGGAAAAGGGAAACAGAGTGGTAGGATGTTTCAGCAAAAGAGGATAGGTTAGAAATGTGCCATCCATTGGGCTATGGAGTCATGAAATGGAGATTACTCACACACAACTAGCCAAGGCTTTCAGAGGGAAAGTCATCTATACTAAAGGATCTTTCAGATATATGGTGGAATGGAACATTAAGAGTGAAGGTGAAAGAAGGAAAGACACCAGATTTTCTATCTGGAGATCAGGTCAGAGGTCTTTTAACTCCAGGCCTGCTTTGACATACTCAAAGGCAACTCTCAATGAAGACACAAAGGGTAGCTTCAGCATATTCCAGGAGGAAAATAGAGATAATATTTGACACAAAGCTAGAGTCTATAGATCGGAGAAGGAATTTTAACCTTCCCTACTTTTACACCAGCTAGGAATTCTAAGCAACAAACCCGAATTCATACATCAGCTAGTAGTGAATAACAGCCGCTACACTGGTTAAATAACATGCATTTGCTCCTAGATGCTCAATCAGCAGAAAACATCAAAGACAAGAAGAGTAGTGGGCATTAGGGTACCATGCGAGGGTATATCCTACGCCTGATTTACTGATTCTTATTGTAGGAATATGAACAGTATGATAAAAATGAAATAAGATAGGGAAACATCACCCGTAGTAATAGACCAGGATCCTGTGAAATTGCTTGATTAATTGATGCAAAATCAGTCACATACACTGAGCTCAATGGCTAACACAGTCCAAAATTCTCCTCCTAGCCTACTACATTACAAAATAATCTGCTACTCTCTCCCCAATGACCGTTCTAACAATCAAATGAATCCCTACAACTACCACAGCCATAACGCCAACCAACCAAAAAAAAAAACTTTTCAATGAATATTAAAAGGGTTCTTATAGGAAAAAATGAGTGATAGTGGGAGTAGATGTTTCATTTGATTTGATTCATTAAGACAGAGTGGTGGAAGAGTTCACGCCCATACTGCTTAATAACCTTGCTTTGTACTCTGTAGTCTGTTTCAGAGATGTCTGTCAGGTCGATATTTGACCTGTGATGTTTCTTTGGAGTCCTTTCTGGCTGTTTGGAACTCTGTGATAGCCTTCTGAAATAAATGACCTGGACGGAAGGTCTGTAGACTTCCATGCTTCCATTACTGCTACTCTGGCAGTCTTTAAGAGGCCTATGTCAGTGTAATTAATCGTTTTTGGGCTCGAGGAGCCATGGAGACACTGTAGGAAGGTGTACCTCTGGAGAAAAAGCGTTCTGCTGTTATGTAGTGCTGAAATGACTTGATGGTGTGCTTTTAGTCTTCAAACTGCGCCTTAATCCTTTGAACACGGGATTAGAACATTAAATCTTCAATTACAGGCTTAAATCCCTCAAATATGTCTCTGCTGCTTCACTTGGCCGCTATAATGGCTTCTCTGTGATCCCTGTGCAATAGAATAAGCCCGTCATAAAATCCAGGGTGGTGGTGGAGGAATGCTTTGAAGGCCTAGAGGAATGTGGCGCAACTGTGAAATCAGTGGAAACTGTGAAGGAACGACGAAAGATATAAAATTAGTGTTAAAACCCAAAGCACTAAGTTTCGGGCGATACACAGAGTAATGAGAGAAAAGAATGAAACGGAGACCATGATGTGGGACCCGACATGGGCGGAGGGAGATTAGGTATGAACCGTCGGATCAAAATAAATGGGTGGTTGTGAACGGATCGACGGATCGAAATCGGGGGGGAACGGAGGGTGACGCCTTTAAGAACTTGCGATGGGCGATGCGCGATTGAGAGCTAGTCGTCGGATCACGAAAGGGGATCAATGGTGGAGATTCAATCGGCGGGGAGACGAGTGGGGAAAAAGGAGCAGAGCATGCTAAATCTGGACCTTCAGATCTGAACGGATGGACAGCTAGGATTGGATCGGGGAGTTGCAATTAGGAGATACCATGGCGGCACATCAAACTTCTTGTGATTGCGATTGGAGCGGTGGTGAGATGGCCATCCGATCCGACAACGAATCGATGGTGGAGATGAGCATCGGAGGTTTCAAATAGGAGGGAGGCAGGCACGATGGAATGAGTGTGATTAGCGCTGAGCCGTCGGATCTGTACAGTTCAACGGCTGGTATCGCAGCGGGAACACATAAGAGGAAAGCCAATCACATTGGATATTTTCAGAGTCTCAAAGGAAATGCGCTCACCCGCTCTTTCGATTGCGATAAGCGCCCAGAGCTTAGATGCTTGGTTCCGGTGCTCGGTTACATGGTGGGGAAGTGGTTAGGGCTGGGCCGAAAGGGACTAAGCCTATTATATGAAAAATATGGGTTTTTTAGCCAAAAGGAGGGTTTTTAAGGCTAAAAGAAGAATTTGTTAGGGAGAAAAAGGGGCTATTAAACCAAACAAAGTGTGTTTGTAAGGTTAAAGGGGAAGATGGGATGATTCAGAGGGTTAATGAGGAATTAAGGGAGGGGGAAAATAGTGAGGAAAACAAAGGTTTAATGGGAATGAGAAAAGACGGAAAAGGGCCTTTTTAGGCATTCTTCTTCACAACAAAGAGGCTTTTAAACTGGAAACAACAGTGAGGAATTCTCAAAGGACAGAGGCACAAGGAGGCTACAAGGATGATGTGTTTTCAGGGGAAATGCATTCCTTGAAGGCTCAAAATTTTTTGTAGCTCCCTGTTTGCTTGTAAAAAATTCATAGGGGGCTAACAGTGGCTCCATATGGGGATGGCTTCTTCTTGAAGGAGTCAAGAATTCAGAGAATGATCTTTGGAGTAGGCCAGGTGCTTGGTACTTGACACATCCATTTTATTTCTTGGATTAGCTGCCACAAATCATGAAGACATCACATCAGCAATAATATTCTCCCAAACAACTATCTATGCACACTATAGTCCTAACATTTTTTCTTCTGGGTGCATTTGGACTTGTAGACCCTTTACATCATTGATTTTTTACAAACAGGAAAATAAAAATATTCTATTTCTACCCTTATTTCTCCATGAGACTAGATTAAAAAGTTGGCCTCATAGCTTCTCTACCTAGACTAATATCTGCTAGGATTAAACTTTCTAGCAGACTTCTTCTCTACATTCTAAGATAGGAATTGAAAAACAGTCAAGCTAGGATTAGACTGTCTGGCTTGCTGTGGAACATGGCGTAAGACAAAACTGCTCATGGACTGAAAAATTTGCAGAAATTCAAAACTACTGACTGAATGCTCACAGACTGAGCTTTATTGAGATTTTCCTACCTACCCTATTCTAACTTGAAATATTTACAAGTCCTAGGTGATATCATAATGCCAGTGCAGCCAGTCAAGCAACAACAAAAAGGGGTAGAAGAACTGACTGCTTATCAGAGACAACCACAGGGCACTCTATATGTGGATCTTCAAAACTGAGGCCACCGCCAGCGGTGACAACCTCTGATGTATTTGGCTCTTGCAAAGGATTAATGCCTAAGGGGCTGAGCTAATCAGGGCCTGCATGTATTCTGCCACAGGATCAATCAGAACATGGTATAAAATTTCTTCTTTAAGGCCTGCCATGGCTGGTAGGCTGTCTGTATCCCGGGCAGCTTCAATCACTACATCTGCAGTGTGGCCTTTTTAATCACACTCCTCTCTTTCCTGGTGTGGAGTATTTGGCATATGAGCATCAACCAGGAATACCTCTTCTTCCTCTGGATCAAGACAAATATGTCTGTGGGAAAGAAGATCTCCCTCATCTTCACTGTAGCCTAAGCTGGAGGGCTCATCATATATGGCAGGGCTGTCCTCTTCTGACCCTGGCCAGTTCTTCTGGAGTGCAATGAACTCTGTGAAAAAATTAACATATTCTTGAGTAGGGGTTGCTTTGATGACCTTGACCCTTTCAGGCGAAGGCTCCGGATATTCATCTTGCTCAAGATTTTCTTCATGTCTTTCTTCCTTGTCCTCTGCGCTGAAGAGTTGCTGGCTTCCATCTTCTTTGAAATTATTAATGATGATCTGGTATATAATAGAGTGAATATTCAATGAATCTTCATCTGCTATGGTGCTTTCAATGCTTTCTTCATCAGTATCATAGATGGCCTGCATTAGCTCATCATTTTCTTGAAGTTGATGGTCACGATCTTCCTCCCTTGAATCGACTGATGATGGCCCCATAAGCTCGGCTTCCCTTTGGAAAAAATCATCATCAGAAAAATCATCATTAGATAAATCATAATTATAAGCAATGTTATCCATCAAACCTTCTGGAAACTCAACAAATCTTCCTTCAAGATAATCTACAAATTCATTTTCTAATTCGAACTCTTGTTCCTCATACATGCTTAGCATGCTGTTGGTGTCTTCTAGTGATCTGATTTGTTCTTCTTTAGGACGAGGAATAGGTCTCTCCCATTCATCATGTCTGGTCTCGGCCTCATGTTCTTCCTTTTCTACATCCAGCAAGGTATTGGCAGTCTCAATCAATCTTTCCATCTTGTCTTGTAAAGAGATCTGCTCTATTTTCTCTACTCGGTCTTTCTTTGCTGCTTTTAATATTTCCTCCCTGCACTTTATGTTGTGTTCGACAGTAATTTCTATATTCTGCATTTCCTCCGGGCTCGAGGGTTCTCTTTCTCTTATATGGAATTCCACCTCGGGGTCAAAAGAACTTGGATAGTGCAATAGAGCCCACCCCAAGGGTGGCTTTATATCAGAAGGTATCACATTATATACCTTATTGAACCTGGCTAAAAAGTTCTGTACTGCCTCTCCTGGTTTTCTTCTCAAATTCTGATATTCTTTTAGGATGAGGAAGACATTTACCGGGACTGCCCATCTATCAAGGAAAACTTGAGAAAATTGATGGAAGCTGAAGATGCTTGCAATTGGAAGGTTTTTAAACCAACTCTTAACATTCCCTTGTAATGAAAAGGAAAATATCCGAATACGCACATCATCTTCTTCTATTTTATATGAGTCAAGTAAATCTTCAAGCTTTTGGACATGTTGCTCAACAGTGATCTTTGTATTCTCTCCATCGAAAAGAGGCAGCTTGTTTGAAAGTCCTGCAGGAAGGGGCTGGACGATAAGAGGTAAAACCATAGGCTTATATATTTCTATGATCTTTGCAGGTGTAGGTAGTGCAACAAGAGGCCCATGACTGCTTGAAGTTTCTCTAGGAGCAAGAGATACGCCATGAGGCTCTTGTTCCACTAGGTCTTTCACAGGAGTACAGGTCTGCTCATGGCCTGAAGACTGAGGCTTGAGATCTTTCCCATACTCAATGTGGGTTTCATCTTTGTACACTTGATTAGGCTTAAAGTAGGATAGAACATAGTGATAGATAAAGACAAGGAATTCTTTAAACCAAATCCAGCCTAAATGTTCTATCCTTCTATGAGGTCTGGCCATATTTCAGGTTCTTCCTCCAGTGGAGTCTTTGAGAGTTATGGAGTGTAGAGTCGCCAGGTGGATGAATTTTACTGTTTAAATTAGGCTTCTATTCACCATCAGCAATGAGATACCAATCTAACCAGAGATTCTGGGTCTTCTGAGTGCCTAAGGGTATCTAAGATAAAATGCACTCATCCTTCCCCAGCGGAGTTGCCATTATTTTGGTGTTCCCATGTTTTGGCTAGATTGGCAAGACCAAAAGATGAGACAACATTAGAACCACTTTGGGGCCCTAGGATTTAGCCCTCCTGGACCCAGAGAGGGATCTCTCCAAATAAATCAAAGAATTATATATCTTTAAAGCTCAAAATGAGATATTAGACTAGGTATGAAGCAAAAAGGGGGTTTAAAATGATTGGGTTGGTTATCGGCTGGGTCATGAGATCATAGACTAAGAAGGTAATGGGAAAAGGGAAACATAGTAGTAGGACATTTTGGAAAAATAGGATAGGTTAGAAACGTGCCATCCATTGGGCTATGGAGTCATGAAATGGAGATTAATCACACACAACTAGCCAAGGCTTTCATAGGGCAAGTCATCTATACTAAAGGCTATTTCAGATATATGGTGGAATGGAACATTAAGAGTGAAGGTGAAAGAAGGAAAGACACCAAATTTTCTGTCTGGAGATCAGGTCAGAGGTCTTTTAACTCCAGGCCTGCTTTGACATACTCAAAGGCAACTCTCAATGAAGACACAAAGGGCAGCTTGAGATCAGACCAGAGGTCATCTAACTCCAGATCTGCTTCAGCATATTCTAGGAGGAAAACAGAGATAATATTTGACACAAAGCTAGAGTCTATAGATCAGAGAAGGACTTTTAACCTTCCCTACTTTGACACCAGTTAGGAAATCTAAGCAACAAACCCGAATTCATACATCAGCTAGCAGTGAATAACAACCGCTATGCTGGTTAAATTACATGCATTTTCTCCTAGATGCACAATCAAAATAAAACATCAAAGACAAGAAGAGAAGTGGGCATTAGGGTACCATGCGAGGGTATATCCTAAGCCTAATTTACTGATTCTTATCGTAGGAATATGAACAGTAAGATAAAAATGAAATAAGATAGGGAAACATCACCCGTAGTAATAGACCAGGATCCTGTGAAATTTCTTGATTAATTGATGCAAAACCAGTCACATACACTGAGATCAATGGCTAACACAGTACAAAATTCTCCTCCCAACCTACTACATTACAAAATACTTTGCTACTCTCTCCCCAAAGACCGTTCTAACAGTCAAATGAATCCCTACAACTGCCACAGCCATAACGCCAACCAACCACAAAAAAAAACCTTTTCAATGAATATTACAGGGGTTCTTATAGGAAAAAATGAGTGATAGCGGGAGTATATGTTTCATTTAATTTGATTCATTAAGACAAAATGGAGGAAACGTTCACGCCCATACTACTTAATAACCTTGCGTTGTACTTTGTAGTCTATTTCAGAGATCTCTGTCAGGTCGATATTTGACCTGTGATGTTTCTTTGGAGTCCTTTCTGGCTGTTTGGAACTCTGTGATAGCCTTTTGAAATAAATGACCTAGACGGAAGGTTTGCAGGCTTCCATGTTTCCATTTCTGCTACTCTGGGAGTCTTTAAGAGGCCTCTGTTAGTGTAATTAACCGTTTCTGGGCTCAAGGAGGCATGGAGACTGCTGTAGGAAGGTGTAACTCTGGAGAAAACGTGTTTTACTGTTATGTAGCGCTGATATGACTTGATGGTGTGCTCTTAGTCTTAAAACTGTGCCTTAATCCTTTAAACAGAGGATTAGCACATTAAATCTTCAATTACGAGCTTAAATCCCTCAAATCTGTCTCTGCTGCTTCACTTGGCTGCTATAATGGCCTCTCTGTGATCCCTGCGCAATAGAATAAGCCCGTCATAAAATCCAGGGTGGTGGCGGAGGAATGCTTTGAAGGCCTGGAGGAATGTGGCGCAACTGTGAAATCAGTGGAAACTGTGAAGGAATGGTGAAAGATATAAAATTAGTGTTAAAACCCAAAGCGCTAAGTTTCGGGCGATACATAGAGTAACGAGAGAAAAGAATGAAACGAAGACCATGATGTGGGACCCGGCATGGGCGAAGGGCGATTAGGTATGAATCATCAGATCAAAAGAAATGGGTAGTTGCAAACGGTTCGACGGATCGAAATCGAGGGGAACGGAGGGTGACGCCTTTAAGAACTTGCGATGGGCGATGCGCAATTGAGCGCCAGCCGTCGGATTACGAAAGGGGATCAATGGTGGAGATTCAATCGGTGGAGAGACGGGTGGGGAAAAAGGAGAAGAGCGGGATAAATATAGACTGTCATATCCGAACGGATGGACGGCTAGGATTGGATCGGGGAGTCGTAATCGGGAGATACCACGGCGGCACATCAAACTTCTTGCGATTGCGATTGGAGCGGTGGTGCTATGGCCATTCGATCCGACAGCGAATCGACGGTGGAGATGAGAATTGGAGGTTTCACATAGGAGGGAGGCGGGCACGATGGAATGAGTGTGATTAGCACTGAGCCGTCGGATTTGTACAGATCAACGGCTGGTATCACAGCGGGAACACAGAAGAGGAAAGCCAATCGCATCAGATATTTTCTGAGTGACAAAGGAAATGCGCTCACCCGCTCTTCCAATTGCGATAAGCACCCGGAGCTTAGACGCTTGGTTCTGGTGCTCGATTACATGGTGGGGAAGTGGTTAGGGCTGGGCCGAAAGGGGCTAAGCCTGCTATATGAAAAATATGGGTTTTTTAGCCAAAAGGAGGGTTTTTAAGGCTAAAAGAAGAATTCGGTAGGGAGAAAAAGGGGCTATTAAACCAAACAAAGTGTGTTCATAAGGTTAAAGGGGAAGATGGGATGATTTAGAGGGTTAATGAGGAATTAAGGGAGGGGGAAAATAGTGAGGAAAACAGAGGTTTAATGGGAATGAGAAAAGACAGAAAAGGGCCTTTTTGGGCATTCTTCTTCACAACAAAGAGGCTTTTAAACTGGAAACAACAGTGAGGAATTCTCAAAGGACAGAAGCACAAGAAGGCTACAAGGATGATGTGTTTTTAGGGGAAATGCATTCCTTGAAGGCTCAAAAAAAATTTTAGCTCCTTGTTTGCTTGTCAAAAATTCATAGGGGGCTAACACCCATCAAGGTCCAAGGATTTTGTAGAGAAATTAACTTTTCCCGGGACAAGACTCAATTTATTATCAGTATGAGAATGAGATTTAGAATCGTACCCAAGCAAATATTTAGTGGACTTGATATAGGTTTCATTGACAGGGAGAGATGTTAGGCCAATATGATTTTCAAGCTCCGATTTGACAAGGTGCGTGAAATATTTTGGGACAAAGTCTGAACAGTTTCCAAATTGAGGATTATCATAACAAACACCAGGATTAGGGTTTGTTGCTGATTGAAAGTGTTCTAGGGAAACGAAAACCACCCGTCAAAACTGTTCAATTAAATATTTCCAATTGACATCCCTTTCAGGGAACTCTAAACAAAAATGAACAAATCTGATAGAAAACTACTCTAGGGATTCTTGAGGTTCCATTTTGATCTCATTTAACCTTGTTAATACATTTTGAAAATTGTACCTGTGAAAAGCTTGTTGTAATTCATTGGCGTGCTGCTTGAACGAATGGATGGAAGCTGCCAGCAATGTGCGGCACCATTTCTCATCGCGACCTTCGAGAGTGAGGGAGAAAAGCACGCAAGCCAACTCCCCGTCGTCAATTTCGTAACACTCACAAAACTCACAAAAATCCAAAAGGTGCTTGGTTATGGAAACTCCATTTTCACCATTGAATTTTAACTGGGACAAGTGATACATAGGTTCATCAGGGATTGAGCATCGAGAACCATATAAATTCGATAAACATCTTGGGAGAATGATTTGGGGACAAGCCATTACAGATATGAGACTAACTGCAAGCTTTAAGGGCTCAGCTTGTCATCTGGCCCTCATTCTAGTGCCAATTTGTTGATGGGAAAAATTGTGCTGCTAACAACAAGGGGGGGTATCCCCAGTGAAAGGTCCCAATCAAACCTCACATCGTTTGGAATAGGATCCCCATATGGTATGTGGGCCCGACTGCCACCATAATTGTTTCCACTCTTGGTTGTCGGATGTGAGGATGATGGAGCAGAGGTGTAGATGAAATGACCAATCAAAAAAGCAAAAATCAGCCCAAAATTAACGAACCATAAACAAAGATACTAGCAAGTCTAAGAAGTAAAAATAAAAGGGGGTATACTGTGACTGGGATCAGTGAACCGAAAACCAGTCAAACATACATGAAAGAAAACACGTCGGAAGTTAACTACAAAGTAGTTCACAATAGATCATCGTTGTGTCAAAGAAAAATAAACACTGATCCAAAAGAAAATAAACATACAACCACTGAGAAAAAGTTCATAACCAATGGCATGCACGAAAGCCAACGTACAACATAATGAAGTATTAGACAACTATTACTATCACCACAAACAAGTACGTGAATCAGTGCCAGAAAGGAGAATATATTATTAATGCTGTTGTAACGTTAAATACATGTTTACAACTCATCAAAACCCAATAGTGGAACATGGGCTACTCATCTCAATTCATGATACAAAACCCTAGCCTCGCTACCTCTCTCTCTACTTGATACCAAGAGCTCTGTGCCTTTAGCTCTCTAGCAACAATTCCTCTATCCTACTGGCTTTCATTGTCGAGATAAAAGTCCCCTGAATCCTTTCTCGAAGTTATACATATAGGCTAAGATGAATCTTGAGTTGCCCTTGACTCTTGGTCTTCCCGACTGTTGGGCTGGCTTGCGACTTGGGCCATTTGCGACCGTGACCCAAGGTTATATGCGACTTGCAACCTTGAGAAATCTGTGACTTGTGACCTTAGACAATATGTGACTTGGGACCTTGGGAAATCTGTGACCTGCGACCTAGAGAAATTTTCGACCTGCGACCTCGAGCAAGCCGAGACATGTGACCTCGAGCAATTCGCTAATTGCGACCTTGAGCAAGCCACGACCTGCGACCTCGAGCAAGCCACGACCTGCGACCTCGGTCATATCCCTTATGCATTTCTCTTTCGGTGATCTCTAATTTTCATAGCAAGATACCTTTTCCTGCATATTGGTCTTGTACAAGTGACCAGGTGCCTTTGAGATTAACGTGCGGTTATTTTGAGCTTTGAAAGGATCCACCTCGCATACGAGAGAAGATCCTAGCTTTGGCTCTGCGCATCGACTTCCTCTACCTGCAAACAACGTAACATAGGTCACATTTCTTTAAAATATTGATGCTAAAACACATTTAGTTAGTTGAAGGAATGATTTAGAAAATAACAAACTTAGACCCCTGTGTGGTCAAGTGTTGTGCCACAGCATGGTCTCCACTGAGTTCTCCCGGGATCTGGAAGTTTGCAGCGAAGCCCATCGATAGGATTGAAAGCGATGTGTTTATTTCGGTCTAGGCACCTCTGTCATCAGAGCCATCGACCTTGCAGGTTGGGGCAGAGGTTCACCTTGCTGATATTACATCATACCTCCTATTGGTCTAGAACCCACTGGAGATGGAGTGCCAACATGGGACTATGCCCTCCTTACGTCATCCACACAGAAACCATGATATGTGCCAATGATACCCCTCCTGTTTATAGGGTTTACGTCAGGATATCGATGACGAGGAGACCCTTTGTAATGGGGTTCAAATAGGTCGTAATTTGGAGTGCGTGTGAAAATGCCAAGGTCTGGTTTTCGTAACTTGAATCAATTTCCCATGAGCTTGCACATTTACATGTCTAATTGTTTTGGAACCATGGTGATGCCACTCATCATGCTCCTTCCCCCAGACACCATTAGAAGGCTCTCTCATTTTGTGCATGCAAAGCATGGAATTCATAGGTCGCAGGATTGTTAAATTATGAGGTCACAAATCTCGTTGCCTTCTTGAGGTGAGGTCTTGCGACCTCAGCAGTAGTGCGACTTAGTGTCTTGATGTGAGATGCGAACTCACAAAGGTCACACGGTTGCAACTCCAACCCAGTCGCATGTTTCATTCTTTTAATCAGTTTCACGACTCAGCGACCCAGAGGGATAATGTGATTGTGCTTTTAATTTGAGATGCGACCTCACAAAGGTCGCACGATCGCAACTCCAGCCAAGTCGCATATTATGTTCGCTCTGTCAGCTTGCGACCCAGTGACCAGTCGTGTTCTTGGTGTGGTCGTGCCTTTGGATGATGACTGAGGACCTGAACCGCGACCTGTTGACCTGTGTAGCCACACACCTTATACGGTGACATTATTGGAGTAGCACAAAGCATCGAGCCATCACTTGTATGAGGTCAACACCAAAAACGCCCAAGGATATCTTCATTGTTTCCTCAGTCTTGCAGACTACCTTGCTGCTCGAGTTCCTCAAATTTGAAAGGGGCGAAGATTAAATAAGATGCTCCTTGGTCGTGTCTTTCAACACTGGGATATGGGCTAGATTCCAATGAGAAGGTCGTGAAACTACTAGACATTACGCACCTCTAGTCACATGTTTCATTCTCTGTATTTAGATGCAACACACAGGAATGAAGCGTACAACCACAACTTCATGATTTGATCATGCACATTCCCCATGATGCGTGTAAAGGCCACTTCTTCTCTTACGAGCTTCCACTAAATACGGATTGCACAATGCGCACTAAACCTCAATGCAGTCGCAACCTGAATGCAGTTGCAACCACAATGCACAGGAATTCATTACGTGCCAATGTTTTCATGAAATGTGGTTTCTTGGGCTGCCCATAAGGCACGCAATTTATGGGATACAGATTCATGCATATGCAGTATCATGACTCCCTTTTATATTCCACAACGGGCAACTATGTGAACCTTTCTTATACCTTGATATAAACCAACTCCGGCATTCTGCAGGTGAAAGTACATGAGTTCAATTTGTAATTCCACCCATGCATTGAAGTCATATATTGAAATGCCTTGGATTTATGAGATGTGGATACTGCACTTGAAGCAGCACATTGTGGAGGATGTTGATTATTTTTGTGGCTTTAGAACAAAACAAAATGATTTCTTTGCCCCAAAAGATATGGATCAGCGGGCCAACACTATCTCGATGAGAGGTTTCTTAATGCTCTTCTCTATCCTTGATATTCCCTAGGACGTGGACTTTTAATGTCAAACTCCTTCGTCATTCACTTCCTTACACATTCGTTTGTTAGCTCACGACCTTTCAAAACATTTTGTAATGCGTAGTCATTAGAGTCCTCCCTTTGCCTTCTAACTATGGCTTTGGTATGCATGTGGGATGGGATCTCTCTTTTAATTAAAAAAATATGATCCCTCATTGAAAAAGTTATTGCCTGCCTCCTTTCCAAGCTTCATGGAGAAATTCAACTCACATATGAGATACATTTGTCTTATGTATGTCATTCCCTTCAAGGCCTCTAATGCAGCATTTTCTTCCATCCCAATGAGACTCCCACGGATGAGAGAATCTAGGTCAGTGAGCACTTTCACAAAAATCACAAGTGCTGAGCTTCCAAACCTGAACAGTTAAAGAGGTTCTTTTGTCAAATGGATCTGTAATGGATCACCTGTTGAAAGGGAAACATGGGGCCATGCCAATATAGGAGACTTCCTAAGATTATTTCCATGTGCAATATTGAATAGGAATGCAGCTGCCAAGTGATCAATATCACTAGCCTTGCCATAATGAGGACGAAGTTTAATTGTTTTCATTCCTTTCATGCAGCTTGTAGAGTGTGTACAGATTTGCATAGCAATAATAAGGATGATATGAAAAAGTAGGATTGAAATAATTTGTCCACTGAGTTGGGGTTGGTATGTGCATTGTGGGATGCCTTTCAGGTTTACTTTCATCATCTACCATATCAAAGCCAAACACTTGTTTCAAGAAGATGCATAGTTGAGGATGAGAACTTGGATCAAGTGTAACCTCAAAGAGAGGAATGAATATGTTATCCAAAATATTTCGAAAAAATGGAGCAATTCCCATCCCTTTGTACACATTTTACAGTCGAGGAAACTTGATTAACCAGATGGCACTTTCACTGTATATCTCATTTTTAACAAAACCACTTGCCGACTGGTTCCATTCGCTTTGTTTCCTTTCATAAACATATATCCCATATTCTCCCATCTGACATTTACTTGCTTCTAGATCAGACCATACTTTTTTTGACAGCTTAGCAAGAAAACAACCATGAATGAGATTGTCTTGCTTTAGGGAAATTTTCTGAGTCTACTTTGTCCACATGGGTTGTACTTCAAACTAGACTTATCAAATTGGTGAAATGTATTATTGTCTGCATGTACATCCAGGAGATCAACCTTGAGTTCATACCTTGTAGGAATTTCCAAAAAACTTCCTTTAAGGTGAGATATTTTCCATCCCGGAATATAAGTATCTCATCTGGTTCTTCCTTTAGATTAGATTTGATAAAACAACAAATTCTTTTGGTTCATGCATGCCGAGTGATGTACACAGGTATCAAATTTTCTACCCTTGTAAAAATCGCGATGGGGTGCACTCTTCTGAGCCATGAATTCTCTGTCTGCATTTAGCATTAGATGAAGAATAAACTTCTGTTCTAAAAGGCGCAGTCGATGATGGCAGAAGGTGCGAACATTTGCCAATGAAATGATTCTAAGTATCCGATGTACATCAGTGAAGAATGTTGTTGCATCAACGACATGAAAAGTTCTTCTCTTGATTCTTTATTTGGCTAAACATGTACCACACCATCCTCCATTTGAAAATAATGTTCACTTGCTCCTCCCCGTCACTTGTTGGCGCATCCTTGTCATCCGCCTTAACGAGGTCTTCAACCGTAGCCTTAAGTTTCACCCCCACATGGGCAGGGGGCATGCAGATGAAAATGTCCTGTTTCGCAACTACGGCCTTGTTGTTTAGCTTCAGTTTATTTCCCTCGGTGTGGTGATGACATTGTTGGGTATATCATCCGTGGGATTGACTTGTATGAAAATTATAATATCAATTAGTTTACAGTTAGCTTGTAGATAATGATGCCCCCAAATAATTTACATGAGCTTGGTGAAGTATCCAAACAGAATGCCTAAATAATCCATGGTGAAAGGGCTTTTAATGAATATACTTAATACACAGAAAAATTTCCATTCGAGTGCATGCATGATGATCCCCCCCCCCACACATGGCGTTGCTATGGCGAAAGTATCTCGTCATGATGGTGAGAAGGTCTATGAGGGGCTGGGAATAGGTCACGGGGATGTCACTGGCTACAGGCTGGGTCAAAACCCTAATGTCTAGGTGAGCAGAGGGGGACTCGAAATTTTGAATATACCCAAAATTTTGGGTGGTGTTGTAGCAGCTACAACAGGCCCCAAAACCGCTCCGGGAGTGGAGGAACCGAAAACCTGCTAAAAATAGTAAGTTGTGATGAATATGAAAAGCTGCAAGAATTGATGGTGCTGGTCCAAATAGAATAGGTGGGTGGCCACCGATATCCACCTGGATCATTTCTCCCTCCTTAAGAAGCAATGGTCCCCATTGCGTTGAGATCCTCCATGAGATGAGGCACGTTCTGTTGTCGAAGATGTCATGGACCTGCGGGCAGACATGCTGGATGCAATTAGTTAATTTGGTTTCTTTATTAGCCTCAAACAGTACATGTGTGGATTCTATTTGTGTAGTCGCATGAGGTATGGCAACATCAGGTAGCGGTGCGTCGAGGATCAGATCAATGGAGTGCTTGTCTTGACAGTGTAGAGGAACCTCTGTGAGTGAGGAGAAAATTTCCTCGTATTCCTCCATGACTTAATCCATCTGCTGCAGCCATGAAGGGAAGCCTTGTTTCGAGGTTGTGGCCACAATATTCTTCTTTCCCTGTGAACGAGTTGTAAGGAAAATAAATTTCCTGGTTTGGGAAACAATCTTACTACGTTGTTTTGCAGTAGTCAAAGACATGATAGGAGGTGGTACTTCCTCCTATATCCTATACAAGTTATTTCCCAAAGTAATAGAAACAGCACGAGGCCTAGACTAAAACACATCATGTCACCTACACAAGTATGGTTGGCCCAATAATACATTAGCTACATCAAGAGGAGCAACATCACACAATACCTCATCTGTGAATGGCTTGATACTGTACGAAAGGCAGCACTGCTGGTAGATGCGGAGATCTCTCCCTGGGTGGAGCCACCCAATGGTATAAGGCTGTGGGTGTTCTATGGTCGGTAGGCCAAGCTGCTTCACGACCTCTGTTGAAATGAGGTTCTTCTAGGTTCTGCCATCAACAAGAAATTGCAGCAGAGAACCCTTCACCCACATCTGCGAATGGAAGAGGTGCTCCCCCTCCTCTGGATCCTCCCTCTAGATCTTGGTGGTGGCAACAATGGCACTGGGATCTGCATCAATGATTTTCTTCCCTTTGTCATTGCCTTTTTTTGGTTCTGACTCAGGATTAGAAAATGCATCTGATTCGGGTGCCTTTAGTTCAGCCACCAATGACTGTTTGGCCCGACACTTGTTTGTGCTGTGAGTGGGGCTGTTATGAAACTCACACCACTTCCCTGTGTCCTTCTTTGGATTTTTGGTGTTGTTCTGAGTCGCACTGCTTTGGACTTGCCCCTTGTTCTTCGGTTCAGGGGCACCTTTTGGATTCGCAGATCCAAAGTCTCGCTTCTTCTGCTTAAATTTCAACTCGATCTTTGCAGCATAACGGTATGCCGTGCCAAGCGATGTAATGTCAAGGAACTCCATTTCCTCTTGAATGTGTTTATGTAGATAGCCATGGTACTTGAGCACAAAATTTCTCTTTGAATCTTTAATACCCAACTTTGTGCGCAGGGTATGGAACAGATTCGCCAGTTCATGCACATCTTGATACCTTTGTTGCCGCAACGTGGTCCATTGGATGTATTTGTCCTCATAGCTCCCCACGGGTAACATTGTTCCTTGATGCCGTCTCAGAATGAATTCCAAGTTGGTGTGGCCGAGAATAGAGAGGGTTCCCCTTCGTCCACTTTCTCACAATAGGTTTCCCACCAGTCTTTGACATGGGGGGCGGCTTTGAGGAGTGAAAAAATAATCTTCTCTCGATAAGAGAAATCATGGACTGAGAAATACCCTTCCAGCAAATTCAACCATCTATCTATGGCATCTGCATCTATTCGACCCTCAAATATGGGAATTTCAAAGTTTACTTGTACCTTAAAGGGAGTGGTTCCTTCAGAGTGGCTGTTGGATGCAGATGCGCTGTAGGTGGGAAGTCTTTGAAGGATCTGAGCAAAGTTATCCATCATCATGTTCCTTTGTTTCTTGAGGGCCTCCTCAAGAAATATTTTGATAGGATCTCTTGCTCCCTCGTCTTTCTTTTCTTTCGCCATGGGAGGTCGTCTACGCTTGCAAGGTTGATCTTGCAAGGGTTCAACTAGATCGAGCCCTAACTCCTTATACCCTGACTGCGTTGGGGACATGCAAAGAAAAACAAAGAAAGAGCAGACCGCTCTGATACCACTGATCCAGATTTATGCAGGAACACAACAGAATACATAAATAACCACAAACATAGAGATGCAGTGGAAGTAATGCTTCATTTCATTAATATCAAATAATAGAAATATGCTTAAAGAAAAAATGGAAATAAAATAGCTTGGGTGCTGGTAGTGAATCTCTGAGAAGAGATGTGGCAGCTACAGACCTCTAAACTATGTTACAATGAGGCTTTAGGGCCTATTTGTTATTGAGAAATAATGGAGAACTCTAAACGTCCAAAAACCTAACCCTAGGTGATGAAGCACGAAAACTATGGGCCTCGTTTGGGTAAATTGGTGTTTCAACTTCCCGGGGATGTAACTTTGGCATACGATCTTTGTTTGACGCGTATGATACATCATTATAAAGATATATTCGATGAATACAACTATTTTTGAAGATAGAAATTTTGGAATGGAATCATATTCACCAAAGGAACGATGCCCAAAAAATGTCGTTTAGGGCCTCAAAACAGCTCCAGAAATTCAGGACTTGAAAAACTGCTAAAAATAGTAAGTTGTACTGCAGCTTAAAAAATAAAAGAACTGATGGTGGGGGTTCAAATGGAATAGGTGGGTGGTCACCAATATCCACCTGGATCATTAAGGCCCCAAAACAGCTCCGGGAGTGGAGGAACCGAAAACCTGCTAAAAATAGTACGTTGTGCTGAATATGAAAAGCTGCAAGAATTGATGGTGCTGGTCCAAATGGAATAGGTGGGTGGCCACCAATATCCACCTGGATCATCACAGGTGCTACTAGTTTGGAGATTTGAAGATGTCGCTGGGACCTATTTTTAGAAAACATAATTTTCCTGTTTTATACATGTTTTTCAAATACCGATTCTGGATAGTTGGAGATGGTATTTAAAAAACCAAGAGAGGTTTTTATTCAAAAAATTATGATATACAAAAAAATCCTCCATTTTTTCAAAATATATCAAGGATTTGGAAATATGAGTTCATTTATAAACTGCAAATTCTGCCTTTTTAAGGCAGTTTCGTAGCGTGCTTCAACCTTGAAGCCAAAAAAACGCTACGAAAATTCCTGTAGGTGCATTTTTGCCTTGGAATCCAGTTTTGTCAAGTTTTATGAAGGGAGATTGACTATTTTCAAGGTGTCTTGGCATAGTAAAGATGTTTGAACAACAAAGGTGGCAAGGAGATGGATGAAAAGACCAAATTTCATATGCTACTAAAATACGCTACGAAAATTTCTGTAGATGCATTTTTTCCTTAAAACTCAGTTTTGTAAAGTTTTATGAAGGGATATTGAATGTTTGCAAGGTGTATTGGAATAATAAAGGTGTTGGAACAACAAAGGATTCAAAGAGATAGATGGAAAATCAGGTTTTCATACGCTACGAAAACTCGCTACTAAACTGCCTAAAGATGCTCTGTTTTGCAGCGAGGGGATTTTGAAGGATTTGTGAAGGTTAAAAGGACATATGGAAGACCAGCAAGCCATGTAGAGGCATCCTAACTTATAGGGATACATCTCAACAAAGACTCATCACTTGACATATGTACCACTCATACAAACAACATGAAGACAAATTATAGTTGTTATTGACTCTTTCCTAGAAAATAGGACAACTGTTACTAAATTCTTGGAAATTGTATTTATGTCTTATGTCATGGAGGATTCCATTCGAGCACTTGATCCTTATCTATGTAATGATCCCACTGTTAGATAAGTTAAGGTAATGAATAGGTATTTTAGTCCTATTAGGTCTCTAACTCCTAAAGTTAGTAGGTGTCATTATCATTACCATGTATTTGGCTTTTTAGTTAGATTAGGTGTCAAAAGATGGATTTGAAGGCCCAGCTTGAAGGCAGATCCAATGTGAAGGTGCTGAAGCCTATTAATAGGCAGAATATCGAATAACAAAGGGTTGGCAGATGTTATGAAGGCACTGCTCTTGTAATCTTTGTCTATCAGTAATATAAATTTGCAACAACCTATTTCAGAACTGAGATTCTTCTATGTGTTCTTATGTATGTTTCTTATATTAGGCTTTTACTTTCTCTCCAGTTTTCTAGTTGTATGATCACCTGGAATTCATGATTACATGCTCCAACTTCCATTTTTACACCTAGTCTGCTGTTTTGTCATGTTTTATTAGTTTTCTTATGTATAATCACTTGGAATTCATGGTGACATGCTCCAACTTCCTGTATGCATATAGCTTGCTATTTTATCCTTCATGTGTGGTTTTATAAGAACACAATTTCCTCAGCTTCCATGAGATAGATTGTCTTGTGACTTAGTTTTCATATTGACTCCATAAGCCCAGTGGTAGTAAAACTAATACATCTTTCACCTACACAAAAGCACATTCAATCCAATTCAGAGTTAGCCATATGCTTTCAGGTTGTTCTTTGAATATCCTTTATCAATTTGAGAGAGCCCTCTCAGAATTGAAAGGCTAATTTCCAGTTACAAGTGGTTTGAAATAGTTACTCCAAGTTACCATTGAAGCAGCCCAACAGGACTCAATTTGGTGATAACAGAAGGAGACCTTTGACTACTAAGAATATTATCTAGAATCTTAGTACTATCTTGAAACCTTAATTGTTTATCGTTTTCTTCTAATTTACCTTTTAAAATGTTTACCTCAAGTTCCAATCTTTGGCACTACTTTTTCATACTTTCTTCGACCCTTCTTCCTTCTTCTACTTGCTCATTAAATTTTATAATCTCTTCTTTCAACCCATTTTCTTGTTCTTCAAATATTTGTAGAAGTTATTCATTATTCTTATTTGATTTTTCCAGATCTTCTTTGAGAGAGATAATTTCTGCTTCAAGTCCTTCATTGTGATTGGTTACTTCATTCTAAAACTTTTGACACTGATCTGTCTGTTCTTTGTTTAGTTTTTCAATTTCCTTTCTTTCTTGTAACTGATCATTCAATCTAGAAATCATATCTTTGAAGATACATTCCCTTTCATTAAATAGAATATGTTGATATTCAACTTCATTCTTGAGATTAGCAATTTCTTCTTCTAGATCCATAACATTACTTTTAATTTCGTATTCAAAGTCTTCAACATTGCATGCACAATGAAGTGAATCACAAGAACAACAATCAATACCTGTTTCATCTTCTTCATTTTCTGTTGCATACATTTTCTGAGATATCTTCTTACTTTGAGTAGCCTTCTTCTTTTTCTTCCTTCCCATTGATACAAATCTCCTTCAAGCGATTAAGCTTTTATAGAAGGACCTGCTTTGATACCAATTGTTGGGAAAAATAATGAGAGGGGGGGGGGGTGAATAAGTATTTATAACTCACTGTAAACTTTTACTTTTTCTTTACTGATTTATATACACGACTTTAATGAACCCAACTAGCGTATACAGACGACTATCTTTAAATAAACTTGCATATGTAAAAAGATCTTATTATGTAGAAAATTCTTTACTTAGATCAGTGCATCATTCATTCATTAGATGTTTAGTAATCAGTAAGCATGTGCAGTAAGAACATAATAAATCATCACACATAAGCAACACACATGAACACCGAGATTTAAGGTGGAAACCCAAGTCGGGAGAAAACCACCGCTGCTTTCATTTCTGTCTTCAATATTTATTATAAGGAAAACTGCTTACAATATTGTATTGGTGTAGACTCATACCACCATGCAGGCACCCACCTACAGAAGACTGCAACCTTCTCTCGTTCTCCAGCTTCTACCAGAAGGGAGCTCCAACCCCCTGATCTCGTTTACCAACTACCATTGGAAGGGAGCTACAAAACCCTACTTCTCATTTACCAGCCACTCCTGGAAGGGAGCTACTACCCACTGATCTCATTTAACAGTTACCACTGGAAGGGAGCTACGACCCCCTCATTGAAGGCTTCGACCCTCAACACCACCGCAGACCACATTTCATCAATTTTCATACTGGATCCAAACAAATTCAACACAACACAACTTGTAGGCCTCTTTTCATTAGATTTTAAGACTGCACCCACTCCACTCATTTAAGCCCAAAGAACATACTTCAAACTGAAACTCTTAATGAGGTCAACTCATTCACTGAATCATCAATCAACCAAACACTTGAATACTAAACCAACCATTGTAGAAAACAATCACTTAACCAATTACAACCTCAAATCATAAAGATATCATTATAACCAAAATATCATAACTAAACCTAGACTATTGCATCAACACACTGAATCAACTGTAACCCCGATCATTCATAAAAAAAAATGTATACACTACATCACTTACTGCAACTTGCGTATATACACGCTTTCTTTTGGACGAACCTGCATATATATATATTTATATACTGAATTCAGGAATCTCATCAGACTCAGAACATATCAGAGACATTCAGGCATAATTTTTCAGATTTACAGAACCCTTATTTAGTCAGCAACATTCATCATATTGAATCACCCAGTTAATGATCATATCAATACATAATAAACTAGTAGCATAAGCAGTATCAAAACAACTCAGATTTGTATGAAGACATCATTGAAAAACATCAGTAATACAGCAAGACAGATCAAAAATTTCCTTCTGCATACTTTAGCAAAACCTAGATCCCATACGCGCTTTTTCTTAACTGAACCTACGTATATACGCTCTTTTACAATTTTGGAGGAGTCTTTGCATGGAAGTAACCTCATAAATGAGTGGGGCCAAGGGTGAGGAAGCTCACCAAGAATATAAGGGAAGGGATGGCAGCCACGAGAGCCATTCAAAATATTGTTTATGTTTTAGTCTTATGGCTTATTGCATGCTTTAGCTATTTAGATGAGTTTGTTGTACTGTTTAGTACAAGGAAATTTCCAAGCGGGAATCCCATAGTCTATCTTGGAGGACTTGAGAAGGATATCTGGGAGGAGTATTCTAAGCTTTATTTCCACCATCTGACATTGGGCCAAGAAATCACCTACAGCCATAGTGCAATATCTTTGAGGAACTGCATTACTTTGTAGGGTGTTGCAGTGGAGGGGTGTAAAACCTTGTTTATGAGCTAGTTTCCTAGTGAAAGGAGCAACCTTTTACCTAGAAAGCTAGGGAGGAGAAGTTACAGTTCCATATATTTGTCATTTCATCCATATTTTAGAAAAGATTTAGTGATACAGTGTGATTCAGCCACAGAGTTGCAGTTTGCACTTTTTTGCATCTTGTGTATTTCAAGAAACCCTTGCCAGGTTATCTTGGGATTGTGTTTGAGAGACTAGTTATCCATTTTTAGGTCCTTTTGAGTAATATATATCAGTATATCCATTCATTTCTATTTTCCTGTAGTAGTAACCCTCACTAGGACTGCGCTATAATGTATTCTGGCATTTCTATATTGCAACATCCCTTTGGATTCTAGTGTTTCTAGGCTTTGGAGGCTTGTTTACCTAGTTTGAGTGATTTTCTCCTCAACACATTGTATATTTTTCTGCTCTAATACAAAATCTAATGGATCTATGATTTTATCATATGTTTTTCATAATTATTTTCTGTACATTTCAGTTTGGTGTTCAATATTTCCATCTTTTCTAATTTGGAATATTATAGTGGTATCAGAGCTCTAATCTTGGCTCAACTTGTGGGGCAATACATCTATAGCCATGAAGGAGAAAGAGATCCCAAAAATTCTTCTTCCGAACATGCAGAACATTGCAAAAGATATCAAGGAGATGAGATTCAAAAGACATAAGGAATCCACTAGAGGGTTTCACCATGGAGAAAGCTTTAAAACTTCACATTTATGGTGGGAGAAATCAGGAGCACAACCTTCTTCACAACGCTCCACTATGCCCACATTCCTATAATTGGAAAGTGAGGAAGGAGGGCCTTTGAGGGAAGAAACCCTCGGTGACTATTTTGTGGAATATGAATCTCAATCTCGGAGGTTCAAGGAGCATTTGAACTTTCAGGAGTTTTGTCAGATCAAGGATGGTAGGAGATCCTTCAATCACCATAAAAATGGAGGGTACATGCAGAACTAAGATCTACAACGCAGTTTGCGTAGATTATTTTTGCCCTCTTATGATGTATCACCCAAGTGCATAGCTAGGGCTTGGGTAGAGAAGTTGGATACCTACTTCCAACTCAACAGAGTTTCAGAAATGGAGGCTATTAAAATAGCAGCGCTGCATGTAGAAGGTGAAGCACATGAGTAGTGGTTTCATGGGCTATCTACACTTGGGAATACTAGTATCAATTCATAGTCAGACTTCACTCAGAGGTTGGTGGAGAGATTTGATCCCAGGGATCCGGAAGCCCACTTTGTGGGGCTAACCAAGCTCAAGAAAATAGGATATTTACAGACTTATATCTCTGAGTTTCTAAAGCTTTCAGTCATGGTATCTGACCTCACTATGACCAGGAGAGTATGCATGTTCATTGATGGGATGGTTGAACCATTGCATGGGTTGGTGAAATCTACTAGACCAACTACGATCCAAGAAGCTATGGAGAGGGCTAGGGACCTACAACATGCTTTACCCAAGGAAAAAGCCCTTTTTCAATAGAATATCTCCTCTCACACAAAGGAGGATCACGAGAAGAAATCTCTTGATGATAATGGCCAAAGATATATAAGGAAGAAGAAACTTTGTTTCACTTGTCAGGAGCCATGGGTACTAAACCACCATTGTGTTGTAGGGAAGACACATTGTATTGAGATATTTTCTGATGAAGAGAAAGAGACTAGCATTGTAGCAGGAGGAGGAGGTGCACCACCCACATGAGATGTAGTGGGAGCATTTTCTCCAATGGTAGGAACTCTTGCAACTTTGCGGGGAGTTCCCAAGTATCTAACTTTAAGGGTTAGAGGCACTATTCTGGGGCAAAGAGTATCAGTATTGGTAGATAGTGGAGCTACCCATAACTTTATTGACACACAGTTGGTGTAGAGGAGGGGAATTAATATAGAATATTTTGAGGGTTTCTCAGTTTTGGTTACGGGATCTAGAACCATGTAGTGTGCCAAATATGTTCCCACATTAACCATCACTATGGGAACCTACACACTAACAGACCACTTCTTTGTGTTTGATATTCTAGACACCAATGTGATATTGGGTGTCCAATGGTTTATCACTTTAGGGAAGGTTACCACAGACGGGGAAACATTAGAGATTGAATGGACAGAAAAAGGGAGTGGTAAACATAAGAAAATCAAAGGCATATACACCTATCCACCCCAGATTGTATCGACACATAGGATGGATGCTGATTTGCACAGAGGGGACATAGAGTGGGAAGTAGAACTACGTATGTCAGAAGCAAGGAGCAAGGTTTCACTAGTACATCCAGATGTACAATCCATTTTGGATAGATACTCCACAGTATTTGGAGATATCCTACCTGGGAGACCTCCTAACCAAGGATTTAAGCACACTACTGAGAGCAAGGATTCACTAGTACATCCAGATGTACAATATATTTTAGACTGATACTCCACAATATTTGGAGATATCCCACCTGGGAGACCTCTTAACCGAGGATTTGAGCACACTATTGAGCTGGAGCAGGGGATCCAAACAGTGATCACCATACCCTATAGGTATCCCAAAGCCTACAGGGATGAGATTGAAAAGGCCATTCAAGAGCTTTTGGTCTTTGGACACATTTGGCCTAGCACCAATCATTTTTCCTCTTTGGTGGTCTTGGTAAATAAGAAGGATGGCACATTGAGGATGTGCATTGATTATAGAGCTTTGAACAAAAAGACCATGAAGAACAGATACCCAATTCCCAGGATCGATGAGTTGATGAATGAACTAAGAGGGTCCAAGTATTTTTTAAATATTGATCTGAGATCGGGGCATCATCAAATCAAAGTGAGGGATCAAGACATCCCAAAGACAACATTCCGATGTCACTATGGCCATTTTGAGTTTTTGGTAATGCCTTTTGGGCTAACCAATTCTTCGGAAACATTCTAGTCTTGCATGAAACACATTTTCTGTGGTCACTTGAGGAAGTTTGTATTGGTTTTTTTTGATGACATTCTCATTTACAGCCGCACATGGGAGGAGCATTTACAAAATATTTAGGCAATATTATGCATTCTTAAAGAGAAGCAGTTCTATGCTAAGATCTATAAGTGTGAGTTTGGTCTCACAGAGATGCTCTATCTTGGCCACATCATTGGAGTAGATGGGGTGAGAGTTCATGAAGAGAAGATCCGTGCTATTAGAGATTGGCCCGAGCTAAAGAACATCACATAACTTCGGGGGTTTGTAGGCATCTGTACCTATTATCGAAAGTTTGTAAAAGGATTCTCTCAACTAGTAGCACCACTTATAGATATAACTAAGAAGGGAGCTTTCAGTTAGACAACCACAATGCAGAGAGCTTTTTATAAGCTAAAGGAGGTGATGAGTAGCTGCTCAGTATTAGTTCTACCAAATTTTACCCAACCCTTTGTGTTGGAATGTGATGCTTCGGGAGAAGGCATTGGAGAAGTATTGATACAAGGGGGACACCCCATAGCTTTTGAGAGTTGGAAGTTTCTGCCACATGAGAGACTATATCCAATATATGATAAGGAGATGCTGGCTATTATGCATGATTTAGCCAGGTTCCGACAATATTTGGTGGGTAATAGATTCTGAGTGGAGACTGATCACAATAGTCTCCAATTCTTTCTTGAGCAGAAGCAGCTTCAGGAGAGACAACATAAATGGGTAAGTAAGATCCAAGCATATGACTTTGACATAGAATATGTCAAGGGAAAGAGAAATGTAGTGTCATATACTCTATCTCAGAGGCCAATAACACTGTCCTTGATGAGCATGGATATAGATTGGAAGGCTTAGTTGCTAGTGGAGTATTCCAAAGGCCACTTTTCATGTGAGATCCTAGATGGAAAGGTGATTGATGAGAGGTATAGAATGATGGATGAGGTCATCTATTACTGGGATCGGGTCTTCTTGGCTAGAGATTCTAAGCTCAAGAAGAAGATTTTGTAGGTATGCCATGATTCACCACTTGCAGGGAATCAAGGATTCACCAAGACATATTGGGCTATTCGAGAGAGATTCTCATGGAAGGGTCTCAAGGAGGATTTGCTCCAACACATCAAGGAGTGTGTGGTTTGCCAGTGTTAGGTCTCTGTAATTTAGTAGAGTGGCAAGACTAAATGCTGCAGAGACTACATCAAAAACCACTTTGGGATTCTAGGATCTAGCCCTCCTGAATCCAGAGATGGATCTCTCTATAAGTATGTTTAAAGATGTGATCTTTAAGGCTTTTATGTATGATATTAGGCTAGCTATTACGAACAAGGGTTTTTTGTTTGTTTGGTTGGTCAGGTATGATCTTTAATTCGATGGAATATCACAAAATGAAAGAGTTTCAAAGGGTGAAGATGCAAGTATATTGAGAAGTGTTCAGCAGATAGGATTAGCGTGAAGCAGCTTTAATCCATTGGGCATTGGAGTCACAAAAGGGTTTAATTGTGCAACAATTTCAAGAGTGGTCCAAGGGGCAAGTCATCTATATCAAAAGATCCTTTAGATTAAATTATGGAGTGGAACATTAAAAGTGTTGAGAAAGTGGAAAAAGCCAATAATTTCAACAAGGATTTATCAACTTTCCATACAAGAAAAGCCTTTTTAAGCAACAGTTTGAAACCAACCAAAGGACAGGGCTAACCATAGACTTCTTTGGACAAGCTTGTATTAAAGCTAACTTATCAGACAACAATCCAGTAATCTCACTAGACTACTTCCAGAAGGGATGAAAATAGATAAGAAAACAAAGTGCAACTTAAGATTAGGTCAGATGTATTGCAATCATGGTCTGCTTTAGCATACTCTAAGGGAAACTTTCAAACAACCTTTGGAGAAAGAACTAGAAGACAGGGAAAACCATAAACTTTTCTAGTTTAACTCTACTTAGCATGTAATGAAAATATCATTCAAGAACTTCCCTTCAAGTTTTTCACATAAAGACATGGACTAACCAACATTCCTTAATAATGTTTACACTTAATTCAAGTCATTCCTAGATATCACAATTAGCAAAAAACATATAAATAAAGATTATTAGTGAGAGTAGGGTACTTTTAATAGTAAATCCTAGCTCTATGATTGCTGCTCTTTATCAGAGAAAAGTGAACAAAATTGCATACATGAAAGGAAAACAATAACAGTAAGAGGTACTTCACCAATGATATAGAACAAGATCCCAAAAACCAGCTTGTATATTGATTATCAATCTAGTTACAAACTACATGTCCAATGTTTCATCACAGCTTCAAGTTTCTCTTCTCAGCCTATCTTCTTCAATAACTTAACAGAGCTTCAGAGCTCCAGAACGTATTTACATTCAACAATGATTTTTAGCAACTATTACATCAAAAGTCCAACAACCAACCCTTTACAATGTGCTCCTCAAGGAGATTTTATAAGAAAATGAGGAGGTGGAAGAGTTCCTAGGGTTGAAGTGTAATTAATTCTATACTAAATGCAACTCCTAGCCTTGAAAACCATGCAAGGCATAAGGCAGGAACTTTTTCGGGGAAAAACACCCTAGAGGTTTGTTGGGTCAAAACCTCCACAGATCAGGGCATTCTATTCAGAAGGACTCACACGCAACCACACTTAAATGCTAAAAACTAGATAACAACGATAGTAGAACTCACCCGTAGTCCTACGTTCGATGTAGATCCCGCGGGGTCCAAACCCCCAACAACCCTTCTTCCTATTCAACCTGAAAAACAAGAAAGAACGTGCACGGAAACCTAGTTGTATAACATATATTGCTCCTAAATGTTAGTGTAATCCATGTGAAACATTATATAAACAATAATAAATGCTTAAATGATAATCTTTTCACATATACAAGTAAACGTTAACACATAAGTTCAGGAACAAGATGGTTCTTCATTATTGCGAACAGCATGTACAGAAATAAAAAGTGGAGAGATCACCTGAATCCTTCCACGATCTTCGAACAGACCGTCGTCCGGATCCGTCCTGCCCTTGCCTCGCTAAGATACTTTCAAGACTTGTGCACTCGAGATGGCATATATTTGTATGAACATCTCCAGGAAACAAGGGTTTCCTGTAAAAATCTGGGAAAGTGCAGGAGGCATGGGAATTCAGACTTGAATTGGGATTCCAATAGAGTATAATATCTATAAAATTTCTCTCTCTCTCCTAGGCCATGCACATGAGGGGCTTTTATACTCCCTCAAAGTAGTTTCAATCAGTTGGAAACAGTTGGCCACGTGCTAGGGTGGTTGAAATACTGGAGCAACCATAAACCCAGCCCGAAAATAGAGAATTTATATATATATATATTTAATGATTTTAATGGCATACGCGAAAAAGTACATGTGGACTCGCGTATACACGCGGAAAAGTCTGGGCATACCCGCGCATGGGATTTTTAACACTTTTTTTTAATGAATTTTGTTCAAGTCTGTGGGAATGGGTGCCCAAGGCCATAGAGACAATCATGAATCAAATGAGGGTGAAAAATGATACTATAGCAGATGCCCCCTAATATATGAGGTCAGAAGGGGTACATGATGGCCGAAATGTATTATGCACATAGAAAGAACTTCGTAAGGACAAGAGAGGACTTCACCAGATTTCAGCCTGCCAAAAACCAATGAAAGAAAATAGAGAGTCAACTCATGCTGAGGCGGGCATACCCATGCTCAGTCAAAAAATACATCATATAGAAAGTATAGAATAGATCCAAAATGTATACAAGTATAGTTGAACTGAAAGTACACAATGAATCATCTGAGCATGGCCCAGAAGTACAAGTCAGAATCAATGTCTAAGTATCACATATAGAAAGCTGATCAATGATGCTGAAACTGGATGTCTGATCATATAAGTAACTGAATCTCCAAGTACCAAATCATAAGAGGTGGAATAAATGGTACAATCACGCAACTCAGGAGCCAACATATAGGATGCTACTGTACTGATACTGCAACATATAAGGGTGAATGACATCACTAGCAGAAACTGAATGGACTGTCAAAAGTGAACCGAGAAATGCTGATGCAACCCGAGGTCTTCACCAATCACTATGGCACAATACTACACAATGAGAATACATGAGCTGAAGTCGACCATGTGAGAAATCGTTGGATTACCGGTCAATAATGTAAACCGTTAACCAACGCGAGACAACCCACCAATAATGAAAATGAGTGTCAAGGTGCCCCAGTACAATCTAACAAGTGCGAATAAATGAGTTGAAGTCGAACACTTGAAAGAATCTACCAATCAGGAGGCAATGATGAATCCCCACTGTCGATAGTGAAGAGTCTGCCACTGATGACTGCAAACCCTAAGGTACTGACAAAAAGACTCTAGAACTTATTCCCAGAGCAATGAGTCGGAGTCGATGGGAACCGATCTGCTGGAAGGAAGGCATTAAGGCATCCCACATCAATCCAGCGCGAGTGTAACCCGCAGGTCAAGATTTGGAAGGAATCAGACGAAGTAGAGTGACAGAACTAAACCGAAGTACGTTTCCGACATGCACGAGATGAAGCTAGCGCACGGAAGAAACCCTCTGAACCAACCAATAATGAAAGCTGACACAGAGGCGAGATATCCACCAATAGGGTCAAATGGAAATCAAGGTACTGCATGAATCCCAAGTGTGATAATGTATGCTGATGTCGAACACAGGGGAAACCACTCAGTCAAAGACCCATAATGATGATCAAATTCTGAGCACAAGGTCACCTATCAATGATGGAAATAGGGCCAGGGTGTGGCTCTAGGTTTGCTCTCAGAGCAATGTGTCGTAGTCGATAAGAGACAAACCCACCAGCAAGAAGTCAATGGAGACCTTCTCAAACTAGCATGAGTAGAAGACCAAAACATCTGATGTGATAGAACAAGATACTGACAAAACCGGGAAGGCTGACTGAATAATGAGTCAAGAGACACCGCAGAATGGCCGACTCTGGTTAGACTTCCCTTGAACAAAAGCACGACTCGTGATGACCATGGCAATAAAAAGTGACACTGTATAAGTCTGTTATGCAGGAGGCAAAACAAACTCTCCATATGATTGGAAGAGATAACCAACCGGGGGAGGACTGACCAGTGAAACAAGGTAAAGGCTGAACCTAGGTCAAAACTAAAACCATCCCAAATGAAGGAAATATATAAGTGTATGTGCTTTGTTCAAGGGCGACAAACTGACACTGTACTGCCATCAAATTATGAAGTTACATCCCGTTCCCGCTCTTTTTGTTATATTTGATTTTTTTTGTCTTTTTCATATAATAAGCCTGAAAAATAATAAAAGAATGCTATGGTACAATGGATAGAACGATTATCAAGAAACAGATGCACTAGTTCCTGGGATTGGAACGATCTTATGCTCAAATGCAAGGTGGTGGAAACTGGTAAGCGATACTCAGAGGAATGTTCCATCCATGGGTAAAAGGGTGTCAAGTCGCGATAGCCAAATGCATGCAATGGTTAACTTGTACAGACAGTCAAGGTCAAAAGTTGGCTTAAACATTGAGTCCAGAATGAAGCCGGCTAAAGGCCAGGATAAACAAGTAGCCAATATGCAATGCAGTAATACAACTCAACAACACCAGGGAGCCTCTAGGGTAATAGCCAGAAAAATGATAGTGAGGAAGAAGAAGAATGAAGCTTCAACACATAAGTCATGGCGGAACTAAAGAGGACTCCCGAGCCTACATAAAACGCAGCATGGGCAACAAGTGATAGCGAGGAACTAACTAGGAAGCCCATGTAAAGGAAGGCTCTACCACCAAGTCATGATTAAATAATCGGCGAGTGAAATGGGTGAAATACTCATGACCTAATGGGATCGACCCTATGGCAAGTGATCAGAATGGAGGCTAGTATAAAAAATGCAACGGAAAGTGGATTCCCTAACCTATATGCCAGTGAAGATCATATACCTGCCATGATGGGTTAGCAGTCATGGATCAAAAACTGGGAAAAATCTCAAATTCGTCAAAATGTACCTGAAAATATACCAATCTGGGCACTTCCAAGCATCCGGGTTATGAAACTTAAGATAGATTGAAAAAATAAGCATAACAAATTTTTGCAAAAAATTTTCAATTTTGGGCATAAATACACAAGTTACCTCATATTTGGTTCATTGTTTCATTGCTGATTTGGGAAAAAGTGCTCTGGAGAAAAAGCCTCTTTCGTCAAAACAGGAGCAATCGACCGTCAAACTTCACCGAATTTTTTAGGTAAGCTCTTAATTTATCCTTGTTATTCATTTTGTCCGTTCATAAGTTAAAAATTAGGAATTTTCACCGTAGAACCATTTGTTTAAAATCACGGGTTTGTGCATACACGGGTTTATAATGACCAAGTCGCGTATATACGTGACTGTGCACAAAGAAAGTCACGTATGCGCAACCCAAAATGAAAAAACGCGTAGCTAATGAACGAATTATTGAATTTTTGCAGGATGACTATATCTTGGAGAGAGCGTGAACACAGTGCCATTGACAATGAAGTCATGCAGGACCAAGTATCACTCAATATTCTTCGAAATTGTGGATTGCTCAAGTTTTTCAAAATGCCAAATATGAAGAGTAATGTCTGGTTGCTCGAAATGCTTGTGAACTATTGGGAACTGGAAGAAGACTGCTTCATAATAGATCAAATGCCCATACACATCGAGGTGGAAGATATCTATTTTATTACTGGACTCTCCCAGAGGGGGGAGCCAGTAGACTTGCATGGTAAGCCTTTGGGAGGGCTAATCGTGGAAGATTACATCCACGTCTACTGCGTAGAGGGTTCCAAGAAAGTTGGAACTCAAATTGCGATCAAAGATTTAAGAGACTTGCACATGAAAATCCTCCTTTTTACCGTTGGCAGGGTGGCAGGATCTGCTTCCCTACACCAGGCATCCAGGACTCAAATGAGTATAGCAGTGGAATGCTTAACTCATTTATATGATTGGTGCACAGCTCTACTGATGAACATGAAGCAACAATTGACTTCTATCCGAAAAGTAAAGACAATTTTTTTTGGATATGGTACAATATTGATGAAATTCTTCTTCGAGAAGATTCTTGGGCTGAGACCCAAAGTGATCTCTTCTATCAGCAGCCCGAGAGACCCAAGAATTGCCCGATGGGCTGACTTGATGAAGAGATTGGGGGGAAGTGAAGTTCCCCGAACTACTTGGGATGATGAGTTCTTCCTTTGGTGGGGAGAACAAATCATCGTTGTGGAAGACTATCCCTATGCCGGGATGGATTTCCGAGGTGATCCAGACATTGTCCTTCCACCAGGCGTGGTATGGGGCACAGTCGGTAAGTTTGCAATTTTTTGACTTATATAATTTTTTTTGGATTTTTTCAATATGTGTGAAAAAATGTGAAAAACAAACATGTTTTTGATTGGATTCAAAATGACTTACAATTTTAAAATGATCATGAAACAGATATTGGACCAGTTCGACCTGAGGGTTACCCACGACATAAGTGTCGCAGAGGCGAGGCGGATACAGTAGATCCAGACAGGACCCTCCAGGCTGTACAGAGGAACTTGGAGGGGTTAACCCGCCAAGTACCTATGGCTGCAGTGGAAGATCTTCCTGAAGCCATCCAGAGACGGGTGGTAGGAGTACCCCGTGACTGGGTACAGTTATTCCGCCGAGTTGCCACCGCGATCGTGTTCTATAGGAACACAACTTCTGGGCAGGGACCACAGGATTAGATAGATATGACATATCAGATGACTGTATATTTTTTGAGACTGAACATGATCGGGCATAAGCCCAATTTTTTGTATGACTTATGGATCCAAATTTTGTATAGTTTTTTGAACATTCTGATGATATATATACAACGATGTTTGATGTGATGTGACAAATGTATAAAATTGTATGATGCTTTTGATGATTAAATTTTATTGTATGGAATGATTAATATGCCAATAAATTGCTTGATTAGCTAATGAGTTTTCCATCCAATTGTCAGCTCGAGGAATATGAATGAAAGTTAAAAATTGAAATGATCTTTGTAACAAACGTACCCTCAAGAACAACCGGAGTAAAAATGGATCTCGAACCCAATAAGTATTGTTCAACTGCGACACCACCAGCTGAGAGTCCAAGAAAACTACCAGCGAATCAACACCCAAAGATATTGCGTCCGAGAGTAGATAAATAACTGCAGTGTATTCTGCTATATTATTGGAAGCAGGACCAATGCAGACCCCTCTTGATACTAACAGCTGACCGGATGGATAATGAAGCACCCAAGCCGCAGAAGCTAAGTTCCGAGTGTCTCTACTAGCACCATCGGTGAAACCAAAATGACTCATGACATCCGACACAACCTGCCAAAGCAGATTAAAAACATCACCATCCCATCAAAGATCGATAAAAAACCAGATATGTACAAAGAAAAACTACTATATACAAAAGCAAAATGTCAGGCCGAAGCCTAGGCATAATACTTTTTCAAATAGAGCCCATTTCTGGGCTCCGACAACTCTTTTCCTTCAAAATAAACCAAGGTATATGCTCCCTTTTTAAGGAATTTTTTAATGATGAAGGGGCCATACCACATAGACTTAAACTTTCCTACCCCCAGGGCATCTTTTTCTTGGGCATAGACCAAAACAAGGTCACCTTTCGAAAAAACCCTAGGTTTGACCGCCTTATCGTACTGAACTTTAACTCGGTTTTTATGCGCTTCATTCATCGTGGAGGCATCCCGACGCTGCTCATCGAGATGTTCCAGATGAAGGAGACATTCCTCAAGACTAGAAGTGTCAGGAAGAAGTTCAACATCTAACTTAAGAGAAGGAATCTCACATTCAATGGGAAATACGGATTCCAACCCGTGAACTAGCTGAAATGGAGTAAAGCCAGTTGCAGTTTTCACTGACGTCCTGTATGCCCAAAGTGTAGGATATAGCATAATATGCCAGTTGGATCGAGCTTTATCAATTTTCCTTTGAAGAATTTTCTTCAAGGATTTATTCACGGCTTCCACTTTCCCATTGGCTTGAGGATAATACGGAGATGAATGCTCCTGCCGGAAACCTAATTTTAGAGCCAACTGAGCCATCATGCTATTCTGAAAATGACTGCCATGATCAGTGACAATCTCTCTATGAATACCAAAATGAGCAATAACCTGGTTGAAAAGAAAAAGAGCTACAGTCTCACCATCATTCCCAAAAGTAGGCATAGCCTCGACCCACTTCGTAAAGTAGTCTACTGCTACAATAATGTACTTGTGACCTTTAGCCGAAGGCGGGTTACAAGTATTATAATGAATACCCCACTTTGTAAAGGGACCAACAGTAATGACTGGAAAAAGCGGAGCTGGATGAGCGCGCATTTTTCGAGTATAAACTTGACACGGATGACACTTTTTGACCGACTCCATACAATAATTTAAAATCGAAGGCCAAAAGTACCCAGCACGCAAGATCTTTTGGGCTATAGCAAGCCCAGATAAATGACCACCACAAGCTCCATTGTGGCAATAATTTAGCACAGCCTCAGCTTCTTCGAGAGTTAAGCAGCGTCTCAGGATTGAATCAACCCCTCAACGGTATAAAGCATCACCAATGATCAAGTAATTCTTAGCCAAGTGACGCAACTTACGGCGCTCGTCTTTCGAAAAAGTAGAGGGAAATTTCACAGTCTGAAGATACACAATGATATCTCCATACCAAGGATCCTGTGGAGAGATAAGAAACAAATGTTCATCCGGGAAGGATTCATCATAGACTATCTCTTCCCCACAGGGAAACTCGGAGATCAATTCCGCGAAAACCAATGATTTCTTGGACTTGGTAGACATAAAATCAAGATAAAATTCCTGCAAAATCACAATCCATCTATTGTATTTGCCCCCAATCACTCGCCTACTGAGGACAAACTGAAATGGATTGGCTGCTGCCAAAACATAAGTTTTTCGTAGAAGAATGTAATGCCGGAGTCACTGCACATCATGAACAACTGCTAAAGCTAACTTTTCTATCGGAGTATACCGGAGCTCAGGACCTACCAATCCTCAACTAAGATAGTATATAACATGCTCTGCAAGAGCATCATCCTCCTGAACCAGAACCATACCAATAGTAGATTCTGCTGCTGCAAGATACAAAAGGAAATCCCTGCTATAATCAGGTGGACTCAATAAAGGAGCAGAGGTCAATGATTTTTTCAAAGCATCAAATGAGCACTGAGCGAAGTCATCCCAAAGAAATGGAACTCCCTTCTTCAACAATCTCATAAATCCCTTGGTAACTTCAGCATAATTTACGATAAATCTCCGAAGAAAATTAGCCTTTCCTTGTAGACTTTGAAGTTGAAGAATAGAGGATGGGGGAGGCAACCAAAGTATTGCCTCAACCTTGAAGGGATCTACCCTAATCCATTCCCTAGACACAATGAATCCCAATAACCGACCAGATGTAACCGTGAAAATGCACTTGTTCGGATTCAACCTAATCTTGTAGAAACGACATCGTTCAAATATTTGACGGAGGTGAGCAGGATGATCCATCCTCTTTCGAGAATGAGCAGCTAAATCATCCAAATATGCCTCGATAATATGTTTGATGTCGTGGAAGGCGTATGACTCATCAAACCAAACGTAGCCCCGCATTTTGCCAGCCCGCCACCACAGTTCGTAAGCAAAAGCACTTTGTGGACAAATAAAAGCAATCTTATGCCGATCTTCAGATGCATAGTACTTGGTTATATCCGAGAAACCGTCCAAAAAGGAGAAAAATCTAATTACCCAGACACTCATCAATGATCCGATCTATAAATGGTGGGGGTAATTATCTTTAGGACATGCTTTATTTAGGTCTCTGAAATCAATGCAAACTCGAATTGTTCCTTGTTTTTTATCTACGGGAACAGGGTTTGAAACCCATTCAGTCAAAGGAACATGGAAAATGAATCCCGCCTTAAGCAGCTTCTCCACCTCAGCTTTGATAGCTGCTGCCTTCCTAGGATTGACCGGACGAATTTTTTTCCTCACAGGCTTAGCATTTTCGTAAGTCTTGATCTCATGCTGGACAATAGATGGATCTATACTAGGAATTTCCTCATAAGACCAAGCGAATACATCCCTATACTCTTTAAAGAGCTCGGTGTAAATTTGAATCTCTTCACGGGAACATTCAGCTCCGATGAAGACATTCTCTATAATATTGGGATCCATGGAAATGTTCACCGGGATAGTTGGAGAAATCACAGCCATGTTCCCTTCAGCATATACCTATGTTGGTGCTAAAGGATTCAGGACTGGGCGAATAGAACCAGGAGACACAGGGCTTGGAAAACTTGATTCAACTTTGCCCAAATCAGGTAAAAAGTAAGACCGATGATGCAAATCATCCCACTGCTTGAAAAGTTCTACCATAGCTTCTAGGATGCAATCTTCAAAGATGTAAAGAGGAAGTGAAGGCAACTCATAAGAACAATCAGAGAACCAAGCTAGAGCCACATCTCCATCCAACTCTTCCGGTGAGAGAGGAGCTGGGATGGACTTCCAAGTAGAGTCACCGCTAGATCAGAAGGCATCTGAATGGAGACATTGAAATGCCATTCATCCACTCTGACTCCCTAATGTGGCTTAGGGAAGGTAAGGTCCAAGGGTCCGAAAATAATGAGCCCAATAACCTTCAGTTGAGGTCGGAGGATGGCACCAGCCTAGTGAACCGTAGGAGGAGGAAGATCAAAAGTACCCATCAAGGAAGAATACATTCCAACTCCTAAATTCTCAACAGGTGCCTTAGTATTATCCAACTTTGGAAAAAATGAGCCAGTAGACACATTCGGGTCTACAGGAGGACAGTCCAGTTGATCCACTGTAACGATCCTCCTTTCGTGAGGGAAACATATAATTCGAAATAATGAGGATGCAATGGCATCCATCTCATAAATCCAGTTCCTCCCCAACATAAGGTTGTAGTCCAAGCTTGCATCCACTACCTCAACCTCTATATTGACAGTTTTGCCCCCAACACAGATGGGAAAAGCTGGGACAATACCATGGGGTCTGTGAGAATGACCATCGAATGCAGTAAGAACAGTGCTAGATGGAACAACTTTGGGAGATCCAAGTGTCTTCCAGCATGCGAGAGACATCACGCAAGTAGAAGCACCCTCATCAACAACCGTGCGAAAGATATTAGTCTTCCGATACGATGATTTAATATGAAAAGCCATATGATGAGGAAGTCTCTTCTTAAAATTAGTCATATCGAAAGTAATCATAAGAGAGTTCTTTGGATCGACAGCCCCAAGAGCAGTGAGCAGAGCACTGCGCTGAGCCGGACAAGACTGGAGCACCTCAAGAGCCGACATGGCATAAGGACTCTGCGCTAGATCTTCCACAATAGAGTAGTTCTGGGCAGCCCTAGCATTTGGATTAATCGTCGTACGCTTAGTGGATTATTTTGGCATCCGAGGTATAGGCTCAACAGTGGGTCTCGTAATATGAAGCGGCTCAGTAGCATCTGGAGCACCCTTAGCTTTTGAAGACTCTTTTTCGCCATAATCACGGGATCTCGTAGCGACATCCACGTGAGCACTCATCATGTATATGTTTGATGGAATTTCCCCTTCCTGGGTGCCCCTAGAGGAAGCCCTAGTATTTTGATTCGCGCCAACAACTAGCTGTTTCCCTTGGGGAAAAGGGTTTGTCAACACAGCCTGGGAACTGGAAAAACCCTGTTGAGCTAACAAGCACTGCACATCCTGAATTTTAGGGAAAAGGTGAGTAAGATGGTCTCCAGTACATAACTTGCATGGAAACTTCACTTTCTTTTTATCCTTTGGACCCTCACCAACATGCTCGTTGGTTTTATTCGCATTACCCTTCCCATTCTTTCCCTTTTTCTTATTATTCCGTCCTTTCTTCTTCCCTTCGGATTGTTGATTTCCTTTGGGATCGGAAGTTTGGATGGCATTAACCGACAAATATTGGGAAGGCGATGACTCAGCAGGCACAACCTGACCAGAAGGAGCAGATTGTATAGACAACTGTTGCAATTGAGTAAGCAGGTTAGCTGCACCACTATTGATCGACCCAATAAGTCCATCACCATGAGGACCAGGCTTAGTCTTGGATAAATCTAATTTGGAGCGAGGAGCATTGGGAAAATATTTATGAAGGACTCCAGACTGAGAATATATCAGTTCCAGCTGCTGGGCCCTAAAAATAGCCTGTTCCTCAGAAAATACCCCAGACAGGGATACATCTTTATAAATATCTGACTGCAGAGATTTCAAAAACCATTCCAAAAGTAATTCTCTTGGAATATGAGCTTTAATAAGCCTCTTCCTTCTCCGCCATTCCTGAATATGGTCAGAAATGTGGGTTGCGTCGTCCTGCTTAAAATTAGCTAGGAGTTCAGTCCCGACGTCATAACGGACGGGAAACTGAAAATAATTTAGAAATGTAATAGTCAGCTCTCCAAATGTAGCAAAACTTCCCCCAGTTAACTCAATATACCACTTGGCAGCGTTTCCAGTTAAGGTGCGTTGAAACAATCTCAACCTAATCGAATCATCGATCAGGGAGTTAGAAGAGCACCATAAATGGAAGGTGGTGATGTGATCAGCCGGATCTTCTCCATTCTTGCCTTCAAACTTTGGAATGTCTGAAGGAAGTTTGGTGGGAACCGGAGGCCACCTCGGACTGTACCGGATCGGATCATTCGTCAATTTCGACAGAACTGGCAAGTTTAACGTTGCCAGAAAAGGTAAACGAGGCGGAGCCTGAGGATTCCATCCTTGATGGGATGAATTCCCTACATTCTGAAAAGAATACCCTCGATTTGATAAGGCACCAGGTTTCCAAAAAGAACTCGTAGAAAAAGGAGAAGAACCTCCTCCCAACGCAGAGTTACCAAAGACCAGACCAGTTCCCCCTCCTGAAGTATTGAATGAAGAGGAAAGCCCCTGATAGGGGTTCCAAGCATTAGAAAGAGGGGAAAAAGTCTGATAAGCACTCGACGAAGGGAAAGAAGCATTCCCTTGGTGACTAGCGTAAAACTGATTCCCTGCCCCCGTTGTAGTGGATACAGGGTTCCAACCTGTAAAAGTAGTCGAATTTTGACCTCCAGACCAAGGGTTGAAACTCTGAGTCTGAGAAGTAAACGGAAAGGACCCTAAAGAAGGATTCGAACTAGGAATATGCCCAGTTCCGAAGGGGAACCCTTGAAAAGAAGCTGATCCACTAGCCATGGAAGACATGGGTGTAGATGCAGCTGCAGCAGCGGAAAAGGAAAATGAAGGAACCCCACTAGTGGGCATTCCAAAACAAAAGGGACCAGATTGAGAAGCATGTGCTTGGGTGAAACCAGAGCCAAACACAGTAGTACTAGAAGCAATCGAAGATATAGCAATTGTGCCCCCTCCTTCTACAGAAGTAGGAGTCTGAATGCCTGCAGCACTCACAGCTAAAGCCCCGTTCCCAGTCATGGCCATCGAAAGGTATGAATAGTATGGAGGATCTTCCGGTCTTGCAGACTCAGGTCCAATGTACTGAACAACGAATGGATAATCAAGAGGAAGAGGAGATGGAAGTGACTCAGAGGGTTGAGGTACTTCCTCTATTTGTACTTCTTCTTCCTACGGAAATAAGACTCTCGAGGTGAGCGGAACGCTCCTCTCGGAACCAACACCGGAGCCAATTAAAAAACCTTCAATCCCTTGTGGAGGATCTCTCTCCACTGCGTCAGATGCCACCGGGTGATATACACATGCTAAATTACTACTACGCCTTCTTGAAGAAGGCTCTGGACTCTCGGGAGATAACCCCCGGATTCTCCTCGATCGACGAGGCGCTTGATCAGCCACTTTAACAAATTTTAATTAGACTCAAAAAAGTATAAAGCTAGGAAAGCTAGGAGCAAGGAGCACTCACTACAAAAAATCCCTGAGATACAATCAAGCAAACAACCTTCAGGTATTTCCACTCTGGGTGATTAGGACCGGACACCAAAATACAAGAAAGCGAAGAATAGGTCCTCCCGAAAGTAGTCTGGGATAATTACCCCCCAGGCCTACTAGCGAAGGTAACAGAAACAATTACGCCGACCTCCTAACAATAGCCTTTGCCGGCAAAAGTACCCAAGCTTCGCAAGGGAACCCCCCAAAAGTACTGCTGGAATTGATACGACGTCTGCCTCAGGTACCACGGGTATTCCCCCCTGCAGTCACCTATGTGGAACCTAGGAATGGCAACTATGGGTACCAATCCGTGTCAGAAGCTGGGCGGAATGGTCTTGAGGTCAGATCCAGCAAATCGGAGAGGGGGTATCTCTCTTCTCGGCCTTCACTTCCCCTCACGCTTGACTCTCTGGAGGAGAGCTTTTCCGGTCCACCTAACGGAGTTGGATTTCGCTCAATTAATAAACTTCTATGTTTTTGTTTGAGCGGCCTTTGAGAGTTAACTCTCCACTCACCTAATTCAAGGCCCTACAACCTAGCTAGTTGGTGTATGACACTTAATAATAATAAAAAAACTTGCTAGTTGTTTTTAAATTATAGCGCTCATTTTAATCGGCTGTTATATTAAGTCAAAGGGATATGGAAATGAAACTTGTGGTGTTTTGTGATGCAGAAAAGAAATTAATAAAAACCAAACTACATGCAAATGCAGTAATTTCCTTTCGATGAAAAGAAATTTCTACACAGGTTCTACGAGATTATATATTTTTTCTTTTCAAATATCAAACTCACAGTCGCAAAATCTATGAAAGTGACTACAAATGCTTAAGTGCACCTAATGCAAATAACTAAGAGCATGAAAATTCTAAGATGCAAATCCTAACAAAGAAAAGAGAAATTTCCCAATGATCCTTCAGTTTTATCACTTTTTGATTGTCTACAAAACTAGTTCCCAAAAGCAGAAACTCTCAATATGAAGACACCAAATTATGCTTGAAAACAAGAGGAAGAAACCAATGACAATTCCTTTCCAAAATCAAGTCAAAAACCAAAGGCGAGAAATCTCAACAAAGCTTCAAAAGATGTAACAAAACGAAAACAAAAATGCAAAACAAAAGAAAATGACAAAACAAAATGTTTTTTGACCTTTTGAATTTTTATAAAAAAGAAGAGCTCGAAGAGACCAAGAAAACTATCAAATCCCAAGCCAAACAACTCTGAATTTCAAGCAAAAATTTAAAAATGCTCCAAACCTTATAGGGCTACTTAGTAGCAAGATTTATGTGAGCAAAATAAGACAAGAAACTTAGTAACTCATCCCAGAGGAATAGTACAACCTTGCAGCAAACAAAAACTTCAAAGAACCAAGAAAGACTCTTCAAAAATTGCGACAAGACCTAGTCAACTGAACTCAAGAAAACTAACCAAAAGCAGGAAAAAATCGAAGCGCAAAGCAAGAAACAAAGGTAGGAAAGAGTAAATGAGTAGAAGCCCTCTGTCGTGATGAAGCAGAACAGCCAAGAATCTCCAGGAAGAGATCTTGGTACTCAAACCAAAAATGCAAGCCCTAAAAACAAGATTTGCCTAATAAGCCAGTTTTCAACCAAGAGAGAAAAAAGACCAATAACCACTACCAACCCAATCCAAAGACTCTAAAGACACTGTAGGAACAGGTCTCCACAGGCAGACAAGACTAAAAAGCCAAGAAATCAAAAATTTCAAAATTTACCCAGGCATACGCTACTTGACAGTTTTGAAACAAGCGTGCATACGCGACTGTGTCAAAGGAAACCCACGTATACGCCACTTCCTTTGAAGCAAACTGCGTGTATACGCATCTGTGTATAGACAAACTCACGTATAGAAAGGTAAATAATGAAAAACAAAAAAGATCAAGCCTGGATAAAGAACCAGGTCTTCAGTCTGACTGAGAAAAAGTTGATTGGACTGGAAATAATAGTTAAAACCGTTGGAAACCTTTCAAACAGCTGAAACCACCCACAGGGGAATCACAAGAATGTGGTCCCCAGCGGAGTCGCCAATTCTATTTCGGGAAAAAACACCTTAGAGGTTTGTTGGGTCAAAACCTCCATAGATCAGGGCATGCTATTCAGAAGGACTCACACACAACCACACTTAAATGCTAAAAACTAGATAACAACGATGGTAGAACTCACCCGTAGTCCTATGTTCGATGTAGATCCCGTGGGGTCCAAACCCCCAGCAACCCTTCTTCCTCCTTAACCTGGAAAACAAGAAAGAACATGCACGGAAACCTAGTTGTACAGCATATATTTCTCCTAAACGTTAGTGTAATCCATGTGAAACATTATATAAACCATAATAAATGCTTAATAATCAATCTTTTCACATATGAAAATAGATATTAACACATAAGTTTAGGAACAAGATGGTTCTTCATTATTGCGAACAGCATGTACAGAAATAAAAAGTGGAGAGATCACCTGAATCCTTCCAAGATCTTCGAACAAACCGTCGTCCGGATCCGTCCCGCCCTTGCCTCGCTAAGATACTTTCAAGACTTGTGCACTCGAGATGGCATATAAATGGATGAACATCTCCAGGAAACAAGGGTTTCCTGTAAAAATCTGGGAAAGTGCAGGAGGCACGAGAATTCAGACTTGAATTGGGATTCCAACAGAGTATAATATCTATAAAATTTCTCTCTCTCCTAGGCCATGCACATGAGGGGCTTTTATACTCCCTCAAAGTAGTTTCAATCAGTTGGAAACAGTTGGCCACGTGCTGGGGTGGTTGAACTACTGGAGTAACCATCAACCCAGCCCGAAAATAGGGAATTTTTATATATATCTTTAATGATTTTAATGGCATACGCGGAAAAGTACATGTGGACTCGCGTATACACGCGGAAAAGTCTGGGCATACCCGCGTATGGGATTTTTAACACTGTTTTTTAATGAATTTTGTTCAAGTCTGTGGGAATGGGTGCCCAAGACCATAGAGACAATCATGAATCACATGAGGGTGAAAAATGATGCTATAATAGGAACGCATTCCATTTACAACTCTATTTTATTAACTCTGTTTTCTGCTTTTTAGGCTTGGTGGGTGAAAAGATTGACTTTAAGGCTCTTTTTATCTTTTACAATAACTTTACTGACAGTCTAAAATTTGTTCTTTTGTTTGTAATAACTGTTCAGCTGTATTTGGCCTTAATGTTACTGACTGATATTTGATCCAGGTATTCCTTTGAGGTAGAAGGGTTACAAGTGGCAATTTTGGTAGGCTGGGGATTCAATTAGCCCCTGTGATGTGGCATTCGAGGCTTCCTTCTACTGATCTAATTCTCTATTTCATAAACACAGTGATTTATCTTTGGATCTGTGTTTAGGCTTGATTAAGCCATAATCTTCATTTTTGACACTGATACTCTTTCATTTAATTAACTCTGATTGTGTTTGTTGTTTGCAGGTGCATAGAGGGTTTGTTGGAAAATTTGTTTAGAAAGCCGATGATCATGACTTATCGGCCCTTTCAAACCGTGAAATTTAAACCCTTGATCCCTTTAATTTGTATTCAGGGCTATGAGGATCTTCATCCTCGGCCCATAACACTGTAATGGCTGCGGGAGGGTTTATCCCTATAATTTTATCCAAACCTGCACAAACAAACAAAGTTATTTTAAAATCCTGCGATTTATTGGTTTAAACTTCTTTGGAAGGTTTGTGGAAGCGGTCGGAGCTGTGAGGATGAATGGATGCAACAGGGTAAGGAGAAAAACCATGGTGAAAAACAAAACAGGGGTTTAAATTTGATTTAGGGCGCAAAATTTAGGATTAGTGGTTTTGGGAAAATCATCGGTGGTTTTCGCGCAACATTTGGGGGGGTAGGCGGTATTAAATTTTGGAACGCGATTCCATTCATCAACTGACACGTGGATTTCCAAAACAAATTTTATCGCGCGGAAGTAGTGCACTGTGGAAGGGGGCCAAAAATTACATGATATGGACTTCTGGTCATCGGATGATTGGTGGCAGATCCAACGACACAGATAGAACGCGATGGGGGGTAAGATGCAGGGCGGAAAATGGTGTGGGGTCTACGGTGACGTAGATTTTTTCATGTTATGGACGAGTTTATTGGTGGTATCGGGTTAAGTCCCGATCGTCGGATCTTCCGAAATGAATAGTGGAGATCTAAAGATGAGGCAGAGAATTTTGAAAGGAGAAAAGTATGGCAAGTGAACGGGCAGAAGGATGAGTGCCTGAGGGCCGTTGATCTGTAGAGATCAACGGTTCATATCTTTTCAAATCATAACGTCGGGGAAACGAAAAATAGAAGGTAATAAGGGTTCAGAAGAGGGTTTTTAGTCCTTTAAGCGCCTGATTGTGGGGCTTAGGCTATATGAGGTGGAGCGCTGAAAAATATAAGCCCTTGGGGGCTTAAAAACCTTTGTAATGTAAAAATACTTGTTTTTAAGGTAAAAAATAGGGCTTTTAAAGCTAAGTAAGGGTTTTGATAGGTGAGATAAGGGTTTTTTAAACCAAATAAAGGGAAATATAAGGTTTAAAAAGGGTTTTAGGATGATTTAGAGGTTAAAATGAAGGTTTATAGAGGGATTTGTGAAAGGGAAGAAAAGTGAAAATGGAGAATTGAAATGATGGAAAATGGAGTTTTTAAGAAGTCTTTCTCTTAGTAAACAGCAGGTACTTTCGGACTAATAGTGAAACATCAGTGAAGATTAAATCAAAGGGTAATTATCATCATAAGACTTCAAGAACTCATAATTTGGACATGAATTGTTTATTGAAGGCTAAAAGAGATTTAGCCACCATTTTATATGACAAATTTTTATAGGTGGCTAACAGTGGCTCCACATGGGGATGGCATCTTCTTGAAGGTGTTAAGAACTTCAGACAATTTTCTCTGGAAGCTGATCAGTGCCTTGCATTTTGATAATCTTTTTATCAGCTACTAACAAAAATGACTTTGAACTTGATATATCAACAGAAAATTAATTCCCAAACACCTATCTACAAAACCTACTTCCTAACATTTTTTCTTCTGTAAAGTGCATTTGGATTGGCAAAATCTTTTCATAAACATTTTATTCTTTTATTGAAAACATAAAACTAGTCTAAGTCTACTCTTATTTCTCCATGAGTTCAGATTAAGAAATTGAACTCATAAGTTCTCTACCTAAGCTACTATCTACCAAGATTAAACTGTCTGACATATCTTATTCTCTAATTTCTAAAACAAAAAATTGAAACACAGCCAAACTAGGATTAAGCTGCCTGATTTGCTGTAAGAATATGGCATAAAAACACGCTACACATAGACTGAAATTTACAAAAATTTAAAACAAAATTGTGAAGGATTAAGATCTGAAAACTAAAACATCCTTTGTAATTTCTTCAGCTCTGTTTTGAATTTGTTTGAGTTATGTTTTCTCTCTCATTTGGTTCAAGTTTTGAGCATATTGGAACCCGTGTTTCTCTATCCTAATCTACCTTACTGATAAGCCAATATTAATATGTTTGGCTAATCTAATTTACTAACCTATCAATAGTAAATTGAAAAGCTAATTTAGTCATGATTAGGCTATCTGACTAACTAGAAGTGTGATTTTTGGGAGTGGCATTTGAGCTTGCACACTTTCAGACTTTGTCTCTCTTTTTGGTATGGGGCTGTACCTTTCTTGTTTTTATCTGCCCTTTTTTCTTCTTCTATTATTTTTGTATTTCTATTTTTCTAACTTTGAATGCAAGAATCAACAACTAACTAAATGCTCAAAGCTGAGCTTTATTGTCATTCATATCTAACCTACTCTAACTTGGAATATTTACATTTTTAACTTAAAAACTCTCTTTTCCAATACATCCAGTCAATCAGATGGTTCCATGACTGGTCTTTGCTCATATCTTTGAGCATGTAGGACAAACAGGGGCATTCCCATTTGCTTTGTTTCTCAACAACAATTCTAAAATATTTTGTTGTACTTGGTGATATTTTGCTGTTTGCCACCTTTATCTCTTCTTCAGATGTCTTCAGGAAATATACATAGGGATCTTGAAATAATGCCTGGTTAGGAGTATCTAGAAGATGTGGTTCCACCAGGATCATCTCTTCTTTCTCCACTGGATCAAGGTAAATATTCTCTTGAGAAAGAAAAACTTCCTCATCTTCATTATTTTCTGAACTAGAGGACTTATCATATTTGGTAGTGTTGTCCTCTTGAAGTCCCGAGATATTCTGATTTAGTGGGCTAAACTCTGTGAAGAGGTTATTATATTCTTGAGAAAGGGTATGTTCAATTGCTTCCTCTTTTTCTAGAGAAGGCTCCTTGGTTTCAACCTACTCAAAAATTTCTTCATTGCTTTCTTCCTCAACCTTTGAGCCAAAAGGCTGCTGATTCCCACTCACATGGAAACTATTACTGATGGTCTGAGATGAAGTAGAGAAAATATCCAACGAATCTTTACTTACTTCCAAGCTTTCATAACTTTCTTCATCAGTATCATAAATAGTCTGCACTGGCTCATTACTTCTTCGAAGAAACTGATCTTCATCCCATAAATCTGCTAGTGATGGTCATGCAAGATTAAGTTCTGTTTGGGGAGCATCATCACTAGATAGATCAAAGTTAGGAAAATCATAAATATAAGTAATACTACCAATCAAAAATACTGGGTTATCAACAGGTCCTTCTTTATTCTGATCTACAAAAGAACTTTCTAAATTTGTACAACAAAGTTCTCTGTGTGAATGGGCAAGAGTATTTGTTTTGAAATTTTTTTCAGAGACTGGATGTTTATTAATAGTCTGATCTATCTCTTTTTCTATCAAAGGGGAAGATGTTTCTATGTTCCTTTGAACAGGAATCCGACATTTCTCTGTCTCTTGTGAAGATTGATTTTGAGGCTGGATGTCTTCTTGAGCGTCAGCTATAAGGGATGATGAATCATTATTTGGGTTTTCAGGGATATCTTGAGGAATGCCCTTTATTTCTTGGTTGATTTCTTCCTCAACTAATTCATCTATATTCTTATAATTTTTCAATAGGATATTAAACTCATGAATGGCTGTTAAAAGATCTTCAGGATGTATTTCTTCCAAATCCTCATCATTGTCTATAATGTGTTGGGTGATGTTTTGTGATGGATCATAATGTATTTCACCCCATGATAATGATGTAGTGTTTCCTTTATAGTTCTCATAAAACACATATTCAAGGTCCTTTAAATAAAACAAACTACTAGATTTCAACCATTCATACCAATCCCTAGCTTCTCCTTCTAATGTTAACATAAACATTTTCATTAGGCAATCTTCATGCCATTCAACTTTCAACCTCCATACATATATATGAAATTTGATGAGATGTAATAAAGGGTCATCAAACATTTCACCTTGAAAAATATGCAGGTTGTCATCCCATAATACTTGGGGCATCTTATGTGGAAACCCAGGGATATGTTCTCTACTCATTTGGGCATATCTTCGTTGTATTCTTGGAATCATTTTTCAAATTGGATAAGAGGTCACTGTATTTGTTCAATCAGTTTAGGGTCTTCTACCAGTGGAGTCATTTGGTCTTTTGAGAGTTGTGGAGTCACCAGGTGGTAAATTTTTAGCTTTTATGGAGGTAAAATGTTTTATGGTTCCACCACCATGTTTATTATGAAACCAATATAAGAATGTCTGGGTCTTCTGAGATCTCAGAGATGTATAAAATGTAATTCACTCAGAATTCCCCAGTGGAGTCTTTGGAAAACCAAGGAAAATCAGCAGGCCCACTGATGTTCAGTGGAGTCACCAGGTGAAGGATTTTTACTTGATTTTAGGGCTTGAAAGTTGTTCACCATCAACAATCAAAACCACTCTAGGCAGACACTTGGTTCATTTGTTAAAAATGGGATTATCTGAGTTGTGAATTTTATCTATTACTTGAGAATGTTCTCCAGTATGGTCGCCAGAATTGTTAGGTCTTTGTAATTTAGTAGAATGGAAAGACTAAATGCTGCAGAGACTACATCAAAAACCACTTTGGGATTCTAGGATCTAGTCCTCCTGAATCCAGAGAGGGATCTCTCTATAAGTATGTTTAAAGATGTGATCTTTAATGCTTTTATGTATGATATTAGGCTAGATATTAAGAACAAGGGTTTTTTTTTTGTTTGGTTGGTCAGGTATGATCTTTAATTGGATGGAATATCAAAAAATGAAAGAGTTTCAAAGGGTGAAGATGCAAGTATATTGAGAAGTGTTCAACAGATAGGATTAGTGTGAAGAAGCTTTAATCCATTGGGAAATGGAGTCACAAAAGGGTTTAATTGTGCAACAATTTCAAGAGTGGTCCAAGGGGAAAGTCATCTATATCAAAAGATCCTTTAGATTAAATGATGGAGTGGAACATTAAAAGTGTTGACAAAGTGGAAAAAGCCAATAATTTCAACAAGGATTTATCAACTTTCCATACAAGAAAATCCTTTTTAAGCAACTGTTTGAAACCAACCAAAGGACAGGGCTAACCATGGACTACTTTAGACAAGCTTGTATTAAAGCTAACTTATCAGACAACAATCCAGTAATCTCACTAGACTACTTTCATAAGGGATGAAAACATATAAGAAAACAAAGTGAAGCTTAAGATCAGGTCAGATGTATTACAATCATGGTCCGCTTTAGCATGCTTTTAGGGAAACTTTCAAACAACCTTGGGAGAAAGAACTAGAAGACAGGGCAAACCATAAACTTTTCTAGTTTAACTCTACTTAGCATGTAATGAAAATATCATTCAATAACTTCATTTCAAGTTTTGCACATCAAGACATGGACTAACCAACATTCCTTGATAATGTTTACACTTAATTTACGTCATTCCCAAATATCACAAATAGTATAAAACATATAGATAATGCTTATCAGTGAGAGTAGGGTACTTTTAATAATAAATCCTAGCTCTATGCTTGTTGCTCTTTATCAGAGAAAAGTGAACAAAATGGCATACATGAAAGGAAAACAATAACAGTAAGAGGTACTTCACCAATGATATAGACCAGGATCCCAAAAACCAGCTTGTATATTGATTGTCAATCCAGTTAAAAACTACATGTCCAATGTTTCATCACAGCTTCAAGTTTCGCTTCTTAGCCTATCTTCTTCAATAACTTAACATAGCTTTAGAGATCTAGAACTTATTTACATTAAAAAATTATTCGTAGCAACTATTACATCAAAATTCCAACAACCAACCCTTTACAATGTGCTCCTCAAGGAGTTTTTATAAGAAAATGAGGAGGTGGAAGAGTTCCTAGGGTTGAAGTGTAATTAATTCTATACTAAATGCAACTCCTAGCCTTGAAAACCATGCAAGGAATAAGGCAGGAAAGCATTCCATTTACAACTCTGTTTTATTAACTCTGTTTTCTGCTTTTTAGGCTTGGTGGGTGAAAATATTGACTTTAAGGCTCTTTTTATCTTTTACAATAAATTTACTGACAGTTTAAAATTTGTTCTTTTGTTTGTAATAACTGTTCAACTGTCTTTGGCCTTAATGTTACTCACTGATATTTTATCCGGGTATTCCTTTGAGGTAGAAGGGTTACAAGTGGCAATTTTGGTAGGCTGGGGATTCAATTAGCCCCTGTGATGTGGCATTCGAGGCTTCCTTCGACTGATCTGATTCTCTGTTTCATAAACATAGTGATTTATCTTTGAATATGTGTTTAAGCTTGATTAAGCCATAATCTTCATTTTTGACACTGATACTCTTTCATTTAATTAACTCTGATTGTGTTTGTTGTTTGCAGGTGCACAAAGGGTTTGTTGGAAAATATTTTTAGAAAGCCGATGATCATGACTTATCGGCCCTTTCAAACTGTGAAATTTAAACCCTTGATCCCTTTAATTTGTATTCAGGTCTATGAGGATTGTCATCCTCGACCCATAACACTGTAATGGCTGTAGGAGGGTTTATCCCTGTAATTTTATCCAAAATTGCACAAACAAACAAAGTTATTTTAAAATCCTGCTATTTATTGGTTTAAAATGCTTTGGAAGGTTTGTGGAAATAGTCGGAGCTGTGAGGATGAATGGATGCATCAGGGTAAGGAGAAAAACCATGGCGAAAAACAAAACAGGGGTTTAAATTTGATTTAGGGCGCGAATTGAGGATTAGTGGTTTCGGGAAAACCATCAGTGGTTTTCGCGCAGCATCTGGGGGGGTAGGCAGTATTAAATTTTGGAACACGATTCCATTCATCAACTGACACGTGGATTTCCAAAAAAATTTTTTATTGCATGGAAGTAGCACACTGTGGAACGGGGCCAAAAATTACGCGATATGGACTTCTGACCGTCAAATGATTGGTGGCAGATCCAACAACGTGGATAGAATGCGATGGGGGGTAAGATGTAGGGCAGAAAATGGAGTGGGTTCTACGGTGACGTAGATTTTGTCGTGTTATGGACGAGTTTATTGGTGGTATCGGGTTAAGTCCCGATCGTCGGATCTTCCGAAATGAACGGTGGAGATCTAAAGATGAGTAGGAGAATTTTGAAAGGAGAAAAGTATCACTAGAAAATTTGGCCCAATTTCCGACGGCCACTTCGTCGCTATTCCGACACATAGTCATTGCAAGAGCGACAGTTCGAGGATGGAAAAAACATGGTTCGCCATGACGTCGCAATTTCGACGCCTTGACAAAGTGTCGCAATACTGACACTTTTTCCGTCGCTTCCAAACAAGCGTCGATCTTCCGACGTTTCCCAAACCGTCGCTCTTCCGACGTTTGTAAACTGTCACAATTCCGACGAAATGTGGTCCGACGTTTTGAACATTGCTCTTCCGATGTTTGTAAATTTTCGCAATTCCGACAAAATGTGGTCCGATGTTTTGAACGTCGCTCTTCCAACGTTTTTATACTGTCGCTCTTTCGACGTTTTAAAGCTGTCGCAATTATGACGCCGTACAAAAGTGTTGCAAGACCGACGCTTTCCAGAAGCGTCGCAATATCGACACATTCCAAAAGCGTCGCAAAACTGACGAACGTCACAAGACTGACGAAAATGGAAATCGTTCAAAACGTCGGAAGACCGACGCTTACAAAGCGTCGGTATACCGACGGCGGGTTCAATTTAAAAAAAAAAAATGAAACTTTAAAACAGAACAATAAATCTCCAATATTTGTTATGAATTGTGGGCGTTCCAATTGTTATGAACATAATTTGACCATGAAATATTAATATAATAAACCACCCCGCAGCGCTTTGACTATAAAAAATCATATAAACATGGCTCTGTATTTCAAAAAACAGGTTTAAAATAGAAACAGGGCAACATTTTTTTTTCCAATTGTTATGAACATAATTCGAACGTGAAATATTAATATAATAAACCACCCCGCAGTGGTTCGACTATAAACAATCATATAAACATGGCTCTGTATTTTAAAAAATAGTTTTAAAATAGAAATAGGGCAATATTTTTTTTTTCCAATTGTTATGAACACAATTCGACCGTGAAATATTAATATAATAAACCACCCCATAGCGCTTCGACTATAAAAAATCATATAAACATGGCTCTGTATTTCAAAAAATAGGTTTAAAATAGAAACAGGGAAACATTTTTTTTTCCAATTGTTATGAACATAATTCGACCGTGAAATATTAATATAATAAACCACCCCGCAGCACTTCGACTACAAACAATCATATAAACATGGCTCTGTATTTCAAAAAACAGGTTTAAAATAGAAAGAGGGCAACGTTTTTTTTTCCAATTTTTATGAACATAATTCGACCGTGAAATATTAATATAATAAACTACCCCGCAGTGCTTCGACTATAAACAATCATATAAACATGGCTCTGTATTTCAAAAAACAGGTTTAAAATAGAAACAGGGCAACATTTTTTTTTTCTAAGTAAAGTTAATCTATTAACAGTGGGAATAAAATTACAACATGACTGAAGTAAAAAACATTGCCCAGAATTATGGCAATTTGTCATCAAAAAATAAAAAAAGAAGACTGCCCTCATATGGGGAAACCAGTCTTGAATGTTTACAGACTTCAAAAATATTACAGAGGTCCAGCACAGACGTAATATAAGCAAAAACATGCCCAATTAAGTGGGCCACGAAGCAAGAAAACCAAATTAACCAAAGAGAACAAGCTACTCTTCCGGTGGTTCTTCGACGATTTGTCACCATCCTTTGGAAGGTCAAGGATCACCAGGTGCTATCTCCACATTCACACCACCGCTCGCCTCCTGAAGGCCCGAATGCTGGCCGTCTTTTTCTAAGCTCAGACCCGCCGAACGGGTGCATTGTTCCTCCACTTGGGCCTCCTCACAAAAAACCACGGTGATTGAAGCTATGATTCGTGGGCGGTTTAGAGAGAAATTAAAGGAAAAAAGTGCAGTGCGTGTTGTGGGAGAAGGTGAAGCGGTGGGGAAATGAGGAGCAAGGGAGCCCATATGGTGGCCAGATCCTAGAACCTGACCCCGCCCACTTCTAGTGTCTGGATAGTGAACTGCGTAATAATCATTGGAATGGGAAGACAACTCGATTGAGGGGATGGAGGGAGTGTGCAGGGGTTGACCTCTAGTGCTCCCCTTGCGGCAATGCACCCTTTGACACAGGAGAGGCATGGGTGCAGTCTCAGCAGTGGGCACAAGACCAGACAGAGAAGCAGGATTCCAAGAAACCGAGGAAGACAGACACAAACCAGACCAAGAGAAATGCAGATTTGCACCAAGGTCTAAGAAGCAGTTCAGCTGGCTTCTCCTTCTCTTCATAGTGAGCAGGCAGTGTAACCCAGTAACCGGAGAGCATCTGTAATTCAAAGGTTGCAGCTCGTCTGAAAAACCATAGCGAAATGCCATTTTATCGACCCGACTGCAATGGCATTGAAGAAAGCCCGCCATAAATCTCTCATTGATGAGAGCCGAAGGCTGGAGGATATTGGAGCATGCGGAATCGCTAACAGGAGTGGAGGTTCGATCTTGAACAGCGTTAAAACTTAATGCGATTTGATGTGAAAACCTTGGAACTTAAATATCGGCTGATTGAACAGCGTTAAAACTTAATGCGATTGATATGAAATCGCCACATCCATGTCCCATCGCCTTAAACGCCATCGAATGCACCCGCATCTGGGAGCAGGGCAACTTTTGATTAAGGACACGTGACAAAAATTGATTGGAGTGGATCTTTGTTTGGGCCGCTCGCTTAGTGGAAATACAGACCCGAAAAATATTAGGGCGAATTTGATAAGAAATTCGCGTCACAACTCTCTCTTCATACGCCAGCCCAACTTCAGACCCGAAAAAGACTAGGGCAGAATTCATTTGGTTTTCGTGTCACAAAATTGGCCGACGTCAGCAGGCTATTTTGGAACGCAAATTTGGTTTGAATTATGGTTTATCGCCGTTTGAAGTCCGGCAGGCTCCACGGCTAAAGGGTTCGTTTGAAGTTTTGACAAAGGTTTTGTTATATGTTTTATATAACGTGCGGCGAAATAGTTTTATTGTTTGTTAAGGTCCCACACAGTGATCAAATTTGAAGGGAAGGTCCAAATTTCAATTAGAAGGGCATATATCTATGTCGCCCTTCCATAATGAAAAGCTTAACAAAAAAAACTTTTCAATTGACCACAATAAATTATTTTTACATTTCATTTTCAGAAAGACAAAACCATCAATCTTTATATTAATAAAAGACTGTTACATATACAACAATGAAGAAGGATCCATATTTCATTGCTTAAATATCTCATTGGCAATGTCAACATAAGTCTTGAAGACACTATTATAAGAATTTGGATACATACCACCGGGATATAGGAGATTCTTATGTGTCAGATTGTGTAATGCAATTTTGACTTTGTCTCACAAGGAGCAGCAGCATGGAGGTCTGGATTTTTCTTATAGAAATTTTTTATTATTATTTGAAACTTTGTTTATAGATATAAATACAACAATGAAATTATGAGCATGGTGGACAATTAGTCAAGCTCATGATGCCAAACCATGATGATGTAAGTTTGGAATTTAACATTTTTACATGTTAAAGACAAATAGTCAAAATCACTGACAACTTAGTATGCCATAATTAATAATCATTCCCTGCTCACTTTTGTTAATAGGTTTATGTCACACGATGATCTCTCTTCTCTGGCATTTACTTGTATTGAAGATCACTATTCTAGGAATAAGGAGTTATTTTCTCTAAAAATAACCCTAGCCAAACATTGAAAATGCATCAAGGATATCTTTCTATGCTTCATACATATGTTCTACTTCTAAATCATGTCTTGGAAGTGGTTGTTTTGCTGGAAATTATTCACCAGTTGGTTTCATACCAAAGTCTTTTTCTCATTTTCAACATCCAATACATGAAAAAGATAATGGTTTAAAACAACATAAATATTTGAAATTTTGCAAGAATTTTCTGGCACACTTTGAATATGAATTTTGAAGTCAAGTGCATGATGCTGTATAGGATCAAGTGTCATTTTCAATACCAAATGTTTCACAAGAAACTTCTCAACATGCTACCCTACAGTAAGGATTAAATGACAATATTGCATCAACTATTTCCATAATAAAAGTGCACCTCGGCCATAAGACTAAACAACTAAAAATGTTGTAGATCTAACAAGACCACACAATCAAATGTATTCCACAAGGCCAATATTGTATGAAAAATGAAAAGGAGTTTGCAACCAAAAATACCTTAGGCAACTAATTCAATTAGATACACCAAACCATCAACAAAAAGGAAACCCAGCCTACTCAAAAGGCAAGCGTTTACCTCCTTTGACAAAATTTTGAGTTCCGAAACAAGGGCCTTTATTGTGTTGTCAATGCCCCTAGTAATTTGAACGGGGTTTTCACCTGCTGCGACAACCTAAACAAAAAGGTTTCATTTCAAATTATTTTCCACAAATTTAAGATACAACCATTGTCAGTTTTGTATTTCCTAACAAGCTCATAAATTTTGACAAAAGAACCAAATTTTTTTAATACCCGATAGCAATTTTTTCACTCAAAAACTATCTTAGACTCAATAAGCCCAACCCAAAACTAAAAAACCAAACACCATAAGACCCTACAAAAATGAATAGATGATCTTAATCCAGTACTATCGACAAAAAGTTACCTTTACACCCTCACTTATTAAACCCTTTGCAAGAACAACAAATGTTGTGGTTCCATCCCCAGTTAAATCATTTGTCTTTGTCGCAACTTTCCTTACCAACTTGGCCCCAATATTTTCAACTGGGTCCTCTAATTCAACCAATAAAAAGACCAAAACCATAGCATTGAGATACATTTCATTACACTGTCAATAACAATAAAATTTGACTCAGCCATAACCCTTTCCTTTTATTGTTGTGAAAAGTTTTATGCATTACTCTAATGTGGCTAGTCCATAGGCCAAGTAGACCACTGGGTAACAAATATGTTTCCTTTCACCTTTGAGTTTTCAAATTATGCCTACCAAATCTAAGACATTTAAGAGGGGAACTAATACAACGTTAAAAAGAAAACCAGAGCACACATATACAAATTACCTCCTTAGCTACTGTCACACCATCATTAACTATTTTCGGAGAACCATGCTTGCTCTCCAAGACAACATTTTTCCCTTCGCCCCAAGGGTGACTCCAACAAGATCAGAAAGTTTGTTCACACCGCCCGCAAGACAAATTGACAATGCTTTCAGTAAGTGTGCAATTGAATGCCAGACCATATGCCAAAACAACCCTCCATGAAAAATTAAAATAACACATTAAAATCGAATATAAGTGGACAAGGAAAGATCCACCGTAGTGAAGTTTCACGTGCAGGTGACCTTCCTTTAAACATAATTTTTTCTCTGACCTGCAATTTTTTTGTCACTGAGCCATCCATGTTGAAGTACAACTCCTTTTCCATAGCTCTTGTATTAACTACCTTCTCTCTATAGTGTAATCTCAGAGTCCCTCTTCTGCTTGAGCGATTAAAGGAAATGGGTGAAAAAACTGAAAGAGAAGACAATTGTCTGCCATAATTATCAAACATTGCACCCAACTTCTTCCCTTTTCCATTGTTACCCAATGAGGTAGATGTGGAAATTGTTGTCATACTGCCCAAAGCAGAGGCCATCTTCTCTTATCCTGAATATAGAATTACAAGATCTTCATATTAGTATGAACCTTAAAAAACATGACTCCCATTGCTAAAAGCCACTTTTAAGTTGTAACAGGAAAACTAAACAACTATCCCAACTTTTGGCAACTTCTGGAGCATTAAGAGAGAAACAACCAAAGATAAATACAACCACAATCCTCATTTTAATGAGACCAAACTATATATTTTCATTAAGATAATAGAAAGAAATCACGACTATATTAAGGCCAACACAAAACAATATTTAACCAGTGTCTCTCGCGGCCTTCAGGTTTCCATGCTAGAGGTTGCATATTTTTAATTCAAATTCTTGACCTATCGTGCCCATCTATGAATGCATCCAATGGGATATCTACATCAAATGCTCCTTTATATCCCCAAAAACAAATTCCCTACTACAAGAGCACCAATATTGATGGATCACCCCACACCATCCCACCCACTAGAAACGGTGAAAAAGGAAACCCGAGAAAACTTCTGAAATATCTCAAGATGACTATATGGGTGGTTCTTATGAATCAATCAACCATTCAGAGCATGCTCATCAATCCAAACCATGAGTACTATGTGACGATATTCAAGCAGGCACTGAATCAGATTTCTGAAGCTATGTTAGAGAAACCCTAAACTCTCACTAAAAAAATAAAAATATACTCAGCAACAAAGATGATCACACTCTGGGTAGCCCTGGAGGCTATTTTGGGGTGATGAGTCCAATAGGTCTCAATGAACTACTTCCCTCGCCGGGAATACTATTGCAGTGGAATTTGATACTATTTTGGATGTTGAATTCCACGATCCTAATCGAAACTAGTACCTTCAGCTCCAGTACCTGTTCACAAAAGAGGGTGCCATAGTCATTCATGCGTGCAGAGAGGGTGAATTGCAGGCATTGCAACAGGAGGTGTTGTTGTTGTTGCATTGGCCACTATATTGTTTGTCTGGTTCTGTTACAAGCGCAGAGTATTGAAAAGGACAAACAAATTTAGTTCAGATATTGTGAAATTGCCTCAGAAATTCACCTACAAAGAGCTCAACAATGCTACGAAAGACTTTTTTTGAATGTGATTGATAATCGATAATTGCAAGCAAGGGTAATCCCCTTGTGAAACCCAAATTTCTGAGCATTTTCTAAAACCTGATGACAAAGTCATTGTAATGAACAAGCGCCTAGGTCCATATTACGTCCAAATATACCAAGCACCAAGATCTATAAAAAAAATCCACAGTATCTGCGAACTAAGAAGAAGAGGCAAAAAATGTATTCTGCTTACCTGTTCGAATAGTGGTTGGGGTTTACCACGACAAAAATTTGACAGAGCCCATGTAGCATTTCTTATCATTGAAATTCCGGCAGTATCATTCAACTGGGAAAGCACCTACCTCAGAGCTCCATGACTAAGAGAAAGATCCCTAAATGTTGCAGAGTCTCCAACAATATTTCCCAAAGCCCAAACAGCCTTACACGAACACCAGTTGAACTCAAAGTTGGGTACTAGTTTTTTAAATCAAATTCCAAAATTATAGACATATAAAGATAGTTGGGAAGAATAATTTTATGCCTCTAAAATAAACGTGCTACCTGTTCTCAAAGATTATAATTCCCAGAGGTAAGAAGTTCCACAAATATAGGTAGTTCCCCATAATCAATCACAACCTTTGTATTCTCAGAGGTTCCTGAGACTATATTAGTCAAAGCCAAAGCTGCTTCAAACTGCATTATCAATCACAAGGTATCACCGTCAAAGCTATAATTTTAAGATAACAATTTATCTACCATTGAAACTATAATTTTAAAATATATACACCTAGTGATATAGACACTTAGTGAGAGTAGAGGTTAAGAAATTATAATAAGAATTATTACAAAATATCACTCACAGTGCAGTTGATTGTTCATTGTCCGCTATAACTATAATTTTAAAGAAGACACACTTAGTGATATAGACACCAGCAAGTGAGAGCAGAGGTTATGAAATTATAATTAGAATTATTTCAAGATATCATATTACTCATAGTACAGTTAATTGTTTATTGTTTAGTGTAATAATTGTTAATTATTTATAAACACAATCAAACATATTATGAGGGACGGTGATGAAATTGACAACGGTCTCATAACGAACCATAACGGGCACATCCCCTAGCAAGATAGACTCTGAATAAGAAAGAAAGCAAAACAAAGTGATTACTTACAAGATCATAGGCTTCCTGAAGAACAAGATCCAGAGCAACATCTGTAACCCCTAAAGCAACACCTCCCTCTGCAAGACGAATCACTACATCTTTCATATGTAGTCTAGCAAATTTTCTGAGCTCATCACGAGAAAGAGGATCAAATACAACTATCTCATCAAGTCTATTCAATAGCTCTGGCCTGAAATGTCTTCTAACCTGCAAAAATATTCAAAGGCATGTCAAAGCACTGCAGCCAACTTCGCGATAAAATTATATGAAAAATATGCATACAAAAAGTCCAGGAGAATGAAACGACAGGTGTATTGGTAGTTGTCGAAATGCAGCAACTAAAACGGTAGGTGTATTGGAAGTTGCGGAAATGAAACTACTAAAATGGCAGGTTCGTCGACGGTTGCAGGTGTGTGGATTGTTGTTGGTATTTTCAGACTGATTCCATGGAAATATACCAGAAACCAGTGGTATGTCAAACCTAGAAGGTAACCTGAGAGACTGTGACCATCAGATTAAACAAGTAACAGGTGTCATGCCTAGATAAGAAGTGTTGATGAAAAAAAAATTGATCTCTTTCATAACAGAAGGCCTATCGGCCTAAATATCTAGGACATGTGGCACTCCATGATAAAGACACATGGTGTGTGGATTTGAGTTTTTCAGGTGGTCAAGTGGGCCGAAAATAGGTGAAATGTGGCACCACTCAGAGATTGACATGTGCCAATTGGTACAAGTGGTAGAAAATTGGCATGCTCAAACAATGAGGTGATGAAGGAATGACATGAGGGAGAAAATATCAGAAAAGCCCCAAATCTGGAGAACTAAAGCTCATCACCAACCTGAGATTGACAACTTTACATGATGTAACCTATGAAATCGTAAATGGAGAAATCATAGTAACAATAAAGTAACCTATATAAAAATAAAGTCGGATTCATCCTGGGAGTGGTAATGGGAGAAATCATAGTGAACAATAGGAAACATGCAGAGTTGCTTACAATCAAATAGATGAAAATACACATAAAAAAAAACCTAGATAATAATCATGAACAAGCTTAATATTGAATTATGAACTGTAAAGGAACTTACAAAATGTGACATTACGAACCTGGTCAAGCGCACAAGCAAAAATATCCTGGACATGACCTTGGTTGACAAGTTGTATTTCTCATGATGCAAGAGGATTTGTACCTGCACTGCCAAGTCAATCAAAATCCATCATTATCTATACAATAAATACAAGTAACTGATGTAGTATTTTTTATGCTAAGATGCATTCTTATGATAATGTTATAACATATGTTGAAAATGTCAAAACATACATGAATAAGCTCCTCTTCGTTTCAAGAACAATTTATTGGAGTCACATGAACTTGGAACAAGCCTCCCACGATCTGAAAGAGTAGCAACTAAGTCAACAGTGACTTTTTTGTTGCTACGCTGGATCGAGGGAGGTTTGCTCCAAGGTTAAATCGCTCCAATAAATTATTCTCTACTAAACAGGGCCAACCACGTGAAGGTGGAAGCTCTTATGGCCCCTCCCCCCCCCTCACATCACTCTCAATTCCCCAATACCCAATCTATATTTCATTTTTTACTTTCATGAGCATAAAAAAAAATATTCAATAACTAATAAAAAAAAAATTCAACAAAAAGTACGCAAGGAAACATTGCAATTAATGCTTGACATAAAAATAGTATGATAAATGAGTTTTTTATATAACACAAAAAACGTTCCAAGTATGGTAACGTTTGTCTTATAATAATACAATATTTTACATTATCGAATTTTCTTTTTCTTCTTCCTATTTTTAAAGCTCCTAATTACATCACCAATATCATCATGCTCTGATCTTGTTTCATGCCTTTCGACCCGCACTGCTGACCTAGTTGCGTAGTCACGATGTCTGGTCTCATCCAGTGACGGGGCATCACCTACAAAAATAGATAATATTAAATTTTAATTGTCAGTTTTTAAATATCATTGAACTAGTTTGGTAATATTAATAAAAAAAATTGCAATGAGATTATTTACCTGGTGCACCAGTTGTCACCGTTGGGACTGTTGCCCTGTCTTCCTCTCTGGTGGTAAGATCCTCAAGGGAAACATTCTCTGTCATTTAAACAAAATTTTTTATAAGGACAACCATCAAGGTATAATTAGAAAAAATTATAAGTGGAAATTAATTACCGTCATAGCCCTCACTGATAGTAGCATTGTTGGCCTGGTCCCCACTACAATGATCAGGTTGCACGTGAGGATCATCTACATCTGGCTCTAAAACTGGGTTATTTTCCTCATCGGTAGTGTTGTTCCCCTGATTTAAAAAAAATTGTTAGACATTAAATTTATGGACGAAAACAAACATATTGAAAGGTTAATGTTTTACCTTATCAGGCATTCTGGATCTTGGGACCTGCCCCAAGCTTCTGCGACGTTCAACTACGACTTGATAGCCGAAATGGAAAGCGATATTTTTATCTTCCTCTGTAGTTTCTGTTCCGAAGTCATCACCCTACATTACATATGATTGTGTATTTTTAATCATATTTTATAGGAGTACAAAAACGTTGGAAGGCAATACAATTAATTATAAGATGTTTAGCTACTTAATTACAATTCTTGCGGCTAATTTCAAGTAGCCACCCTGGCCTAGCTTGTGATGGCCCTTTTTTTCAATCCTAGCTTTGGTTGCCTTCGAGGTGTCAGGAAACCTAGCATCAAAATATTTAAGTTAGATATGACATAGCACACTTTTATTTTAGACATAGATAAAATTAAAGCTATTGAATTAAAGTTGTAATTTACCTTGCGGGTTCAGTTGGCATTTTTCCTTCTTTCTTTGCGCTTTTCTCTTTTCCATCATGGATGAGTGCTCTCCACTCACTCTCTAGAATTGTGAGAGGATGCTTGTATCTAGGGTTAAATTGCAATTGCGTCCTATAGGTGTCCCTGGTATATTTCAAATATTTGCCGGCTACCCGAGCCATCGTTGTTCTGTCAAATGTGACGACCCCAAAAAGGGCTTCTAGATAATCTAGAAGTTCTTTTTTCAGGTTGGAATTCTGGGAATTCCACCTTGTGTGTATGGTTGGGCAAAAAATTACCAATGCATGGCTCTCCAAAAACCTGTAGAACTCATTTTTTCCTACATAGAAAAAAAAGATATTATCATTAATTTAAAAATAAAAATCATGATAAATATGTTTTAGATAAAGTACATGAAATAGTTAAAATATTAAAATTTACCTGGGAGTTGTACGTGATTTATAGGGACACCTTCATCGTTCACCAACAACGTGCCATTAATGGTCCCTATGGAGCTGACACGTGTAGCTCCAGGAAACACAATAATGTAGTTGGCCATATCAGCCTCATCACTGCCAACACATTCAGCAGTTGGCTGGGTGTCTGCTTGGGTAGGGTGTGTTTCTTGGCTAGCACCTAAAGGAGTAGAAGGTGTACGAGAGGGTTGCTGGGCAATCTCTTGCCCTTGTGTCCCACTACCACCAAAACCAGGTTCAGGAAGTGCCAGAAAACGCTACATACAAAAGAAATTTTTGTTAGTTTAGTCAATGTAAAAATTAAACATCAAACTATCACAATTCATCTCATGCAGAACAAAAAAATATCCTTTTGACTTTTTATTATTACCCGATATGTTTCTAGCTAGATCATAAGTTGTTTTATCCTCTCTTTTGTTTCAGGTGTTTGAGGCGCGTCTATAAAAGTATTAAATTCCGACCTTGCATCTCGTGCCTTTTTTCGCAACAAGAGCGCTGGAGATAGGTATGAAGAAAGCTCTTCCTCATAGAGGGAATCATCAAGCGTACCATGGCTAGGTGTCTGCATATTTGAACAAAATTAATATTATTTAAATTATGTAAATAACTAAATACCTGAAGATAGAGAAATGATGGCACTTTACATGTTCTTCTGCTGGCCTCTTTCCACGATCATCCTGTCTCAGGGTTGTTCCTGTACTGCCCTGATTAGTCTGCCACATTGCAATAAAATTATAAATGTAAAAACTTGAAAACAATATCTAAATTGAAAACACAAAATTAAAACTGAAATAATTTCTAATAAGACACCGGAAGATAGAGTTAGAGTTTCAAATATGCCTTGCATTGAATTCAGTCCTGGAAACATGTCACTGCACATTAAGGCACCCAAACAAGAGACGAGTTGAAAATGAAGACCTTATTGAATATATTGTTGGAGCAACTTCTAGTAAACTTGTTGTGAAGACCTTGAGGACAGTTTTGGAGAAACATTGTTGAAGCTGATGGTATAGCATTGTTGGAGACGATCTTGAAGGGCCTTGAAGTGAAGCTTTTGGAGCAACTATTGAAAAATGCTTAGAGCATTTAAGTAAGGCACTTTCTATCTTCCATCACATTTTTCCTTTCAATATCCTTTAAACAATTTTGTTGATATTTAATGTTTGAAATCACGTTATAATTCCTTGATTATATGTGTTTGGGGGCTTTCCCTTTGAAATTACCCAAAAATACCCTGGAAATTTTATCTTCAGGATGCATGTCTGACCCTATTGTTCAATATTTTGATTGATAGTAGTAAACATAGAGAGTTAGGGGGCTCTTGAATTGGTTTGGTTGGGCCATTAGATCCCTAAAATCTACTAGGGAGAACCCCCCTTGAGTTGGAGGAGAGCTAGCCCGAAGTGAAAAGATGTTGGTGAGGTGACAATGGGGCTATTGAATTACACATGGTATCACACTTTAGCTTTAGGACTTTATCTTGAGAAGTGCGAGAATTTGCTATATCAATTCTCAAATTGTTTACAAAACTATTGTTAAGAACTAATAAGAAGTGATGTTAAGGGGTTTTTGGGTATAATAAACAATACCATTTAAAAACTATGGTTCTCAGTCCTTGGCATTCGTTCACTTGGGCCTAGGGGCACACAAGAATAATTTCACACTAAACCATGCAAACTTAAAAGTAACTTAACAGTTCCATAAAGTAATAATAATCATAATTCCTAATTTCCTATTGTACGATATAATGCAAATTATTCAAACATGAAGCAATGAAGACATGCAATGTCTGAATTTCAAGATCGATGAACCAATACAAGAAGTTAGAAACTACAAATTTGATTCAATACTCTGTGTCCTAACTCTAGGAAGGAATCTAGTTTGTAGTATAGAACATGCATCGTGTATTATCAATTCTTAATTGACAACAACTAAAGGTCATCTACCTCATCAATTCCTTCCCATTTTGTGTTTTTATGTTATATTCCTTATAAAAGTGTCAAATTTCTCTCAAAGTAAGAAACCACTGAATAAAATTAAAAATAGTTGAGATATGATTGAGAAATGGTCATTTATTTCTTGAAAGGATCTTCACAATTTCTTTGGTTTTTTTTCATCTCAAGAAACAAGAAATGACCTAAGAAACTATCGTGATGTAATATAAGAAACAACACGGTGTAATGGCCATTTTCAAAGCCAAATGATGTCCATTGAGGAAATGGCCTTTATTTGGTTCCTGTTTTATAGGAGTTTCGGGTAGAAATGGAACTTTTTTGTACCATTTCCAGTAGTAAAAAGGGAAAACCTTATTTTTCCATGGGAAACAATTTACCTTTCCTTTTTCAAGATAATCTAAATCACAAAAAATATGAACTATACTGCACACATTCTTGGATAATGTGAAAGTGGAAAAGGAATACCCTACACAAGTGATGCACACATGTACATTTGAACACTAATAGATTTTTGTAGTTGAAATACAATGCTTGTTTTCATTTAAATGTAGGGTTTTTAAAGCAGGGAGAAATAATGGCTACCAATTTAATAAGAATTTCTTTGGGAAAAATTTAAATCTTGTATTGGGTGATGAAGATAATAGAGGGTATTGAATCTTGATTCTTGACATTGTGTTTAACTTGAATAACTCAAATGATTATAAATATCAGTGGATGAGTTCTTTTTTTCAAGTATGTCACTGAAAACTCTTATGTCAAAGCATTGTATGATGGCTAGCATTTTATTGTTTCCCTTTCTTCAGTTCAATGTAAAAAGTATATTAATATATTGGAGCACGAATGATAACTACAATTGTTTGCTCTACAATATATCCAGCCCCAAGATTATGAAATTTTTTCTCAAGTGGAGCTATTGGTTATTGATGAAGCAACTGCAATTCCATTGGCTGTTGTAAAGGCTCTTCTTGGGCCATATTTAGTGTTTCTGTGCTCTACTGTAAATGGGTAATAATTATAAATGAGCCAACCAAAATCACAGATTTTGTAACCTTTCGGTTTCCATGGATAGTGATGATGATATCAACCCTATATATCAATGACCTATATCTATATGAGAATGATCTGAACATTGACCTTGATATGGTTGTATGGATGTGACCTTTGGTATGTCATCAGAAAATCCCCAAATATCAGAAAATCCCCAAATCTGGAGAACTAAAGCTCATCACTTTCGATCTGGAGTACTACCCTTGTGATAAAGTTGATGACTTTTGATCTCCCATTCTCTACCACTTTGCACTTCACCTTCAATATAGATCAGACCAAGGGAAATTCGTTACTGGGTGTTGAGATGGATGAGTTTGTCGAACTAAAATCCATAGCTTAAACTTCATGAAACTGGTGGAGTCAAATTCATGCAAGCACAGACACATCTTACACATCCTCTTTGAAACTCATCCGAAAGAACATTGAAAGACATCTAGAAAGAACCCTATAGCCTAATACAATCCAATGGAATTGACCAAAAAAACCCAAATAGAGTCAACCCTACTATAGGAGGAAGGGCTTGCAGTAAGAACTTACCATTTTTCAAGAGCTGAGGGCGAATCCTGTTCTGCAAGAGCTGAGGGCGAATGCTGAGGGCGAATGCTGAGGGAAAATATTGTTCTGCAAGAGCTGAGGGTGAATGCTGAGGGAAAATTCTGTTCTGCAAGAGCTGAGGGTGAATGCTGAGGGCGAATGCTGTTCTGCAAGAGCTGAGGGCGAATGCGTGCGTGATATCAGACGTTAATGTAGTTTTTAATAAAATCATTTTTATGTAGCGTGCATATAAGTGTCGTTATACCAACGACGGCCAAAGTGTCGCTATTGCGACGGATGCCTCCAAACGTCGCAATTGCTACACTTAGACATTGTGTCGCACTTGCGACATTTGGAGGCAGCCGTCGCAATAGTGACGCTTTGGGGCATAGTGTCACAATTGCGACGTCTTCCTCCAAACGTCGCAATTGCAACACTTTGTTTAAGTGTCGGTATTGTGACACCTTTCTCTAAACGTTGGTATAGCGAAGGTTTTGGGCGGGATTGAAAAAATTTGGGGAAATTTCCGACATTTGGTCAAAAGCGTCGGAACCAAGTGTCGGAATTTCCCCCAAATGTACTAGTGTATGGCAAGTGAACAGGCAGAAGGATGAGCGCCTGAGGGTCGTTGATCTGCAGAGATCAATGGTTCATATCTTTTCAAATCATAATGTCAGGGAAACGAAAAATAGAAGGTAATAAGGGTTCGGAAGAGGGTTTTTAGTCCTTTAAGCGCCCAATTGTGGGGCTTAGGCCATATGAGGTGGAGGGCTGAAAAATATAAGCCCTTGGGGGCTTAAAAACTTTTATAATGTAAAAGACTTGTTTTTAAGGCCAAAAACAGGGTTTTTAAAGCTAAGTAAGGGTTCTGATAGGTGAGATAACGGTTTTTTAAGCCAAATAAAGGGAAATATAAGGTTTAAAAAGGGTTTTAGGATGATTTAGAGGTTAAAATGAAGGTTTATAGAGGGATTTGTGAAAGGGAAGAAAAGTGAAAATGGAGAATTGAAATGATGGAAAATGGAGTTTTAAAGCAGTATTTATCTTAGTAAACAGCATGTACTTTAGGACTAATAGTGAAACAACAGTGAAGATTAACTCAAAGGGTAATTATCATCATAAGACTTCAAGAACTCATAATTTGGACATGAATTGTTTCTTGAAGGCTAAAAAAGATTTAGCCACCATTTGATATGACAAATTTTTATAGCTGGCTAATAGCAAGCAGAACAAAGGAGAGCACAACCATCCTGCAAGATTGTTGTAGCCACTCCCTATTCCGGATGGAAAATGAGAAAGTATTTCCATGGACTTCATCACCGGTCTACCTACAGTTCAGGGTAAGGAGTATATCTTTGTAGTTGTTGATCGACTAACAAAGTATTCACATTTATTTGATATTTCTGCATGATATACTACTTCACAGGTAGCCGAGCTCTTCTTTAGAGATGTGTTTAGACTTCATGGTCTCCCAAAGACCATAGTCAGTGATCGGGATAGCCGCTTCATGGGTGGATTTTGGCAAGAGATTTTTCAGTTAGTGGGTACTGAGTTGAAACCAAGTACCAGCTATCACCCACAAACCGATGGATAGACAGAAATAGTAAACAAGTGGTTGGAAGGCTACTTGTGGAACTATTTTCTGGGCAGTAGAGAGCATGGCTGCGCTGGCTCCATTTGGGGGAGTATTGCCACAACACAACCTTTCATATGTCCATTGGCATGACCACATTTCGAGCTCTTTATGGGTATGATGCACTATCATTTTCTGATGTGATGTTTGGAGCCAGTAAAGCTCCTAGAGAAAAGGAGTGGATTCAAGAGAGTTAGGATACACTCCGGGCCCTCAAGGACAACATTGCTACAACACAAAACCAACAGAATATGTATGCAGACCGTGGTCGGATAAAGAGGCAGTTTGAGGTGGATGATTTGGTCTATATTCATCTTCAGCCATATAGACAATCTAAACTTAAGGAGAAAGGGGCTGAGAAGCTTAAACCTCAGTTCTATGGGCCATACAGGGTGATCCGTCATGTTGGAGAAGTAACATATGAGCTAGAGCTTCCTATTGGGAGCAATATCCATAACATTTTTTATGTCTCTTGCCTTAAGAAGGCCATTGGAAAACATGTGGTTGCCACTATGGATCTCCCACCTATTGATGATGAGGGCCATCTATTTTTACAGCCAGAGGCTATCTTGGATACTCGAGAGAGGCAGCTAAGGAGCAAGGTGATTAAAGAATATCTGATTCGATGTAGGAATCTTCTTGATGAGGATGCCACTTGGGAGGGAGAGAATATTTTGTAGCATCCTTCTTTATTGTTGCTTGAGGACAAGAAAATTTTGGGAGGGGAGGACTGTAATATTCCCAATTAGCTTTCATCTAGTTGGAATATTATATGTTGCTTCTATTCATAGTATAAATGAATAAGTGGGGTAGGGAGACCCTTAAATCTCTTTAGTAGGAATAAATCACTTCAAATATGCATGTGGATCAGTTTAGATAGTCAAAATAAAGCCACCTTGGGTGTGAAAGGGGGAAATGCATGTATACTGGGTCAAGGTTGACCAAATCAACAACGCTGCCAAAGAAGAGAGTGGAGCTAGTGGGGACAACGCAGTTTTGGAGGAGTCTTTGCATGGAAGTAACCTCATAAATGAGTGGGGCCAAGGGTGAGGAAGCTCACCAAGAATATAAGGGAAGGGATGGCAGCCATGAGAGGCATTCAAAATATTGTTTATGTTTGAGTCTTATGACTTATTGCATGCTTCAACTGTTTAGTTGAGTTTGCTGTACTGTTTAGTACAAGGGCATTTCCAAGCGGGAGTCCCATACTCTATCTTGGAGGAATTGAGAAGGCTATCTAGGAGGAGTATTCCAAGCTTCATTTCCACCATCCAACATTGGGCCAAGCAGTCACCTACATCCATAGTGCAGTATCCTTGAGGAACTGCGCAATTTTGCAGGGTGTTGTAGTAGAGGGGTGTAAAACCCCGTCACATGAGCTAGTTTCCTAGTAAAAGGAGCAACCTTTCACCCGGAAATCTAGGGAGGAGAAGTTACAACCATATCTTTGTAATTTCAGCAATATTGCAGTAGAGCTTCAGTGATACAGCGTGATTCAACCATAGAGTTGCAGTCTGCACTTTTTGCATCTTGTGTATTTCAAGAAATTCTTGCCGGGTTATCTTGGGATTGTGTTTGAGAGAGTAGTTATCCATTTTCAGCTCCTTTTGAGTAATATATTAGTAGATCCATTCATTGCTATTTTCATGTAGCCATAACCCTCACTGGGATTGCGCTGTCATGTATTCTGGCATTTTTGTATTGCAACATCCCTTGGGATTCTAGTGTTTCTGGGCTTTGGAGGCTTGTTTGCCTAGTTTGAATGATTTGTTCCTCAACACATTGTATATTTTGCTGTTCTAATACAAAATATAATGGATCTATGATTTTCTCATATGTTTTGCATCATTATTTGCTTTAAATTTTAGTTTGGTGGTCAATATTGCTGTCTTTCCTAATTTGGAATATTACACTATCAACTCAATCTCTTGTCTTCATCAAGGTGAAATTTCCATTTACCCTTTGTAGAAACATATGTGGGAATCATCATAAAATACGATAGAGTAGAGAGGCATCATATAGCATGAGAAAAAACCATGGACTTGTATCAACAATATAAAAGAAAAAGCCATGTCTTCAAGTGTATTCCAATAGTTGTAGAATAAGCACATCAGTAACCAAACCTTCAGGATCTTTGCGGCAACATCATATTATTTCCAAAAATAATTATCATACCAGAACAACTTCATCAATATTAAATATGTATCAAGCAATCATCCATGTGATCTGTTATCCCCAAGGTCTTCATGATTTATATTTATTTCATAATCATGATGTAACATGTGTAGGAATCAAGTACAATAGGCCTCATTCATGACTAAAGTCGTCAGTAACAAAATCTGCATGTTCTGTCCTTATATCTGAATCATTAGACTTACATCAAATCCACGTGTGAAAATAAAGATACTCTTTTGCAAAAAGTGATTAGGGCTCATCCATAATCTCATCATAAGAAATCCATGTATCATGACAACATCATTCGAACATGAGCATCACTAGAACTAAGGAATAATCAAACACAATGCCAACAATGCAACATTAGTAGTTAGGCTAACGCTCCCCCTGAACCTGTGCTGCCTATTCATAGTCAAGACTGAACATATCATATTAGCAGACTGTAACCATCAACATCATATCAAGAAAATTACAACGGTCAACAGCTTATCAGAAACTAATCTTGAGTCCAACTCACTTTTTTTATTATAAAAAAAAAAACATACGCAACTGTCTCCAACAGAACTCGCATGTATACGCGGCTTTATTTTATGAAACCCGCGTATAGAAAGTGAAATAAAAAAAAATTCACAACTCCATCTCCCCTTGGACTTATACATTTTGTACCTGTCTTCTATTGTCACATTAGATGCACTGTCAGAAATATAAATAACTAGAATTACCAAACCATCCTTTACACATTGCAGTTGAAGATAACATTATTCTTTGAAAGATGATGGACTACAATGGGGATTTAATTTTTTCAGTCTGAATATGAATCCTCCTCACATCTGCAAGAGGTCAGATCTTTAAACACATATAATTTATCAGCGTTTCTGTATCCCCTTGCTATGAATTCTCTAGCTTCTTCATCCATAACCTTGCATTTGGTTGAAGTGAACACAATTATATTTCCTTTAACTGCCATTTGACCTACACTTAATAAGTTTTATTTTAGGCCTTGAACTAATAAGGTATCAAATACCCTTCTATTTTTGTTAATTATGGCTCTACCTTTTCCCAAAATATTTGCTGGAGCATCATTTGAAAGAATAACCTTACCATCTTGATTTTTCTTGAGAGACTCCATCTTACTCTTATCACCAGTCATGTGATGAGAACATCTGCTATTGATGTACCATTAATCCTTGTCTTTAATTGCACAGAGAGCAAGACCACTTCTTATCTTTTCTTATTTATGCTGTCAACATTAAAGTTGGTGAATCCAAATTTCTTTGGTCTTATGATATCATTTGTTTGACTTTCATGCTATCTTTGATGATTCATTGATATGTTCCTGCATTCCTTTTCTACATGCCCAAAATTGTTACAAGCATACCATCTTATGTGACTAGAAAAGGGAGAAAAGGTATCATAATAAATTTGCCTCATGTTCCTTCTATTGCAATGGATAGCTTTATGTCCAAATTGGTTGCATGAAAAACAATAACCCTTAAAGAAACCCGAGTACCTCGGAGTTGTTGAACTTTCTGTGTAGAGTCTATTTCTATGCGACTGAAAAAATTGGCTTCTGCAATTGGCTGCAACATGCCCATAATTATGACATAAAAAGCATTCAAAATTATTGATCAAAGGATAAAATCGATTGTTACTTCTATATTTAGGAGCGAATGATTTCCTTTGAGAATTCATGATTGTCGGTTGACCTTTTGTCTCTTTAAACACTTCAATTTTTGTATTGATATCCTTTGAATCTTTACCACTTTCTTGTGAACTAGATCCTCCTTTAACAATTTCATGAAAAACAAGACCAAATTTAATAGAAGGAGACCTTTGACTTATAAGAATTTTATCAAGAATATCATTACTATCTTGAAACCTTAAGTGTTTATCCTTTTCTTCTAATTTATCTTTTAAAATGTTTACCTCAACTTCCAATCTTTGGCACTGCTTTTTCATACTTTCTTCGACCCGTCTTCCTTCTTATACTTGCTCATTCAATTTTAGAATTTCTTCTTTCAACCCATTTTCTTGTTCTTCAAATGTTTGTAGAAGTTATTCATTGTTCTTATTTGATTTTTCCAGATCAACTTTGAGAGAGATGATTTCTGCTTCAAGTCCTTCACTGTGATTGGTTACTTCATTCTGCAAATTTTGACACTGATCTATCTGTTCTTTGTTTAGTTTCTCAATTTCCTTTCTTTCTTGTAACTGATCATTCAATCTAGAAACCATATCTTTGAAGATACATTCCCTTTCATTAAATAGAATCTGTTGATATTCAGCTTCATTCTTGAGATTAGCAATTTCTGCTTCTAGATCCATAAAATTACTTTTACTTTTGTATTCACAGTCTTCAACATTGCATGCATAAGGAAGTGAATCACAAAAACAACAATAAATACTTGCTTCATCTTCTTCAGTTTCTTTTGAATACAATTTTTGAGATATCTTCTTCCTTTGAGTAGCCTTATGCTTTTGCTTCCTTCCCATTGAGACAAATCTCCTTCAAGGGATCAAGCTTCTATAGAAGGACCTGCTCTGATACCAAATTTTAGGAAAAATAATGAGAGTGAGGGGTGAATCAGTATTTATAATTCACTATAAAATTTTACTTTTTATTTACTGATTTATATACGCAAATTTAATGAACCCAACTAGCGTATACACGTGACTATCTTTAAATAAACTTGCGTATGTCCAGAGATCTTATTATGCAAAAAATTATTTGCGTAGATTATGGCATCATTTATTCATCAGATGTTTAGTAAGCAGTAAGAATGTGCAATAAGAACATAGTAAATCATCACACATAAGAAACACACATGAACACCGGGATTTAAGGTGGAAACCTAAGTCGGGAGAAAACCACCATTGCTGCCATCTCTGTCTTCAATATTTATTATAAGGAAAAATGCTTACAATATTGTACTGGCGTTGAATCATACCAACACACAACCACCTACCTGCAGAAGGCTGCAACCTTCTCTCGTTCTCCAGCTTCTACTGGAAGGGAGCAACAACCCCTTGATCTCGTTTACCAACTACAACTGGAAGGGAGCTACAACACCCTACTTCTCACTTACCAGCCACTCCTGGAAGGGATCTACTACCCCCTGATCTCATTTACCAAATACCACTAAAAGGGAGCTACGACCCCCTTACTAAAGGCTTCGACTGTCAGCACCACCACGGACCACATTTCATCAATTTTCATTCTGGATCCAAACAACTTCAACACAATGCAACTTGTAGGCCTCTTTTCATCATATTTTCAGATTGGACCCACTCCACTCATTTAAGCCCAAAGAACATACTTCAAACTGAAACTCATAATGGTGTCAAATCATTCACTAAATCATCAATCAACGAAAACTTGAATACTGAACCAACCATTGTAGAAAACAATCACTTAACTAATTACAACCTCAAATCATAGAGAGATCATTATAACCAGAATATCTGAACTGAACCCAGACTATGCATCAACACATTGAATCAATTGTAACCCTGATCATTCATAAGAAACAATGTATACGCTACTTCACTTACTGCAACCTGTGTATATATGCGCTTTCTTGTGGACGAACCTACATATAGATATTTATATATTGAATTCAGGAATCTCATCAGACTCATAACAGATCAGATACATTCAAGTATACTTTGTCAGATTTACAGAACCCTTATTGAGTCAGCAACATTCATCATATTGAATCACTCAATTACTGATCATATCAATACATAATAAACTAGTAGCATAAACTGTATCAAAACAACTCAGATCTGTAAGCAGACATCATTGACAGACAACAGTAATACAACAAGACAGATCAGAAATTTCCTTTCGCATACTTTAGCAAAACCCTAGATCCCATACGTGCTTTTGCTTAACTGAACCTGTTTATATACACGCTTTTATAGAGACTGAATTGCGTATAGATATGAAAACATTACAGGACTGTGCAACTGTTCAGAATAAATAATTAGCTCAGATCTTACCCTTCACTTCAACAAACATTCACCAGATCACAGATCTAAACACTCCATAAAAAAATATAGAAAATGCATGGTCATTTCAGGTCTTGAGATCCTGATCCATCATTGTATTTATAGGTGCATTATTATTTCAGATTTATCAATAAACTATGGCCCAGTCCTTGCAGATATACTTCAGAATGAAGTATTAATTCAATACCCAAACACATGAACACCCTTGTACTATGATCTTCTCTCCTTATATAGGACTAGCCTTTATCAATACCATGAGCCAAAACCACACAAGTGTCGATGGTATTCTTGGACGAAATCAAATAGATGATACATCGCTTAATACTGTGGGCTAATACCATGTAAAGCCCCTTGGTATCATAATTTTAGAGCACAAAAGGTATACGCGACTTGGATTCTTCATACCCACGTGTATATGTGACTTCTCTTCATAAAAACTGCGTATATATTTATTCTGGATGTATACACGGGTTGCAGGTATACCAAGTAGCGTATACATTGTCTCCATACAAGGGTTGCCTTCATCAAACATGCGTATACGTTGAGAAATATTTCTTGTTTCATTTTTCTACCACTTCCTAGAATTCCTTTCTCTGTTACATTTGAACTAACCTGAAGAAACATCATTTTTCCATCTTGAACACATAGGTTGCTTATCAAAAGGAAACTCATCAAGTAGGTTTCCATCAAGGACAACTTCATCAGGTAGGTTGCCATCAAGGACAACATATTGCATCATATTGCCAACAATCTCCCCCTTTGGACTTGATGGCAACCATGATGGTGTTTGATCACCACAACAGATAGGTACATTAATTTTTACATCTTTATTCAAACATCAAGATACTCTCCCCCTTTGACATCAAGGGCAAAGGGTGGATCAAGACTGAAAAAAGGTTTTTCTTTCCTTGTAGAAATAAGAGCTATGCAGGTCTGATGTGCACTGTATTGACCATGCTCCCCCTGAGTTCATGCTGAATCTTCAGACAAAATTTTTGTAGGTTTTAACCCTGAATAGAAATTATCTACACACGAATATTATAACAGAAAATAAACAATAGCAAGAGCATAAAACATAAAACAGATAAACACAGAGATTTTCCCCTGGATCCCAAATCGGGACGACCAACTTGATTTTTCATTATATTCCTTTTAGTGTTACAACACATGTATATACATGCCGAAGCATACATAAACCCCAATCCATAAACCCTGGATTAGAACATAACCGTAGTTCCCTTGACCGGATCTACAAAAATACCAGGGGCCGAAAAACCATCGTACCCCAAAACCATGTGCAAAACCATGCACAAAACCATGGACGTGGACTACCCACCGGAAATTAAGGACCAAAATTTTTTTCCAGGGCGCTACCCCGGACCCCGACAGGGGGGGCTACCGCCCCCCCTGTGACCCCCCCATTGCGCCCAGCGCAAAGGGGGGGCTATCGCCCCCCCTCTTACCCCCCCCCGCGCGTGCTTAGTCGTGGAAAGAATATAACACATACCCAACAATGTTCAATGAATTACATGACTTTATAACTCAACCGAGTATGCAATTTCCTATCACGAAGGACTCATACTTACATTAATGATCCAACCAAGTGGAATTACATATTTTACTCAACTACCCAACCAAGTTGGTTTACAAATTTGAACAAGTCCTTACATGACTGAATATAACAATTTTACATCATGACCTTTTCATCAAATTACAGATATTACTTTTTATAACCAAGACCAAATAATCACAAGCAGGAGATCATAACACAACAACCAATCATAATTCAACCTCTTCAGCAAAAAAAATTCTCCCCCTAAACTTGTGCATCCTCAACACCTTAACCAATTCATCAAACCATCTTCATCAAGTAGATAATCAAATAAGTAAATGCAGCTTGCAGACCATAATCGCAGTTGTACCCATCAACGCCAAACCATGTATGTCAATCAAAAACATGTGTAAAGTTCAATATCATCAACCTATGATCGAGTGTATGATTTCAACATCAAAGTATATTTCTATAGAAATTAACTACCAACTCAATCTCTTGTATTCATCAAGGAACTTGCCATTTCCCCTTTGTAGAAACATATGTGGGAATCATCATTAAATAGGATAGAGTAGAGAGGCATAATATATCATGAGAAAACACCATAGACTTGTATCAACAATATAAAAGATAATATAATGTAGCCGTGTCTTCAAGTTTCTTCCAACAATTGTAGCATAAGCACAGTAACAAAGCCTTCATGATCTTTGTAGCAACATCATATTCTTACCAAGAAGAATTATCATACCAGAACAACTTCATAAATAGTAAATATGTATCAAGCAATCATCCATGTGATATGTTATCACCAAGGTCTTCATGATTTATATTTATTTCATAATCACGATGTAACATGTGTAGGAATCAAGTACAATAGGCCTCATTCATGACAAAAGTCATCAACAACAAAATCTGCATGTTCTGTCCTTATATCTGAATCATTAGACTTGCATCAAATCCACGTGTGAAAATAAACATACTCTTTTGCAAAAAGTGATCAGGGCTCATCCATAATCTCATCATAAGAAATCCACGTATCATGAAAACATCATTCAAACATGAGCATCATAAGAATTAAGGAATAAACAAACACAACGCCGACAATGCAACATTATTAGTTAGGCTAATACTCCCCCTGAACTTGTCGTGCCTGTTCATAGTCAAGACTGACCATATCATATCAGAAGACTGTAACCATCAACATCAGATCAAGAAAATTACAACTATCGGTAGCCTATCAGAAACTGATCTTGAGTCCGACTCACAATTTTTCTTATCAGAAAGAAATATACGCAACTGTCTCCAATGGAACTTGCGTGTATACGCGGCTTTATTTTATGAAACCCGCGTATAGAAAGTGAAATACAGAAAATTTCACAACTCCATCTCCCCTTGGAATTATACATTCTGTACATGTCTTCTTTTGTCACATCAGATGCACTGTCAGAAATATAAAAAACTAGAATTACCAAACCATCCTTTACACATTGTAGTTGAAGATAACATTATTCTTTCAAATATTATAGAATGCAATGGAAATTTACTCATTTAAGTCTCAGTCTGAATCCTCCTCACATCTGCAAGAGGTCAGATCTTTAAACACATATAATTTATAAGCGTAATTGTATCCCCTTGCTATGACTTCTCCAGTTTCTTCATCCATAACCTTGCATTTGGTTGAAGTGAACACAATTATATTTCCTTTATCTGTCATTTGACCTACACTTAATAAGTTTTGTTTTAGGCCTTGAACTAATAAGGTATCAAATGCCCTTATATTTTTGTTAATTATGGCTCTACCTTTTCCCAAAATATTTTCTGGAGCATCATTTAAAATAATAACCTTACCATCTTGATTTTTCTTGAGAGACTCCATCTTACTCTTATCACCAGTCATGTGATGAGAACATCCGCTATCGATGTACCGTTCGTCCTTGTCTTTAATTGCACGGAGAGCAAGACCACATCTTATATTTTCTTATTTGTGCTTGTCAACATTAAAGTTGGTCAATCCAACTTTCTTTGGCCTTATGATATCATTTGTTTGACTTTCATGCTGTCTTTGATGATTCATTGATATGTTCCTGCATTCCTTTTCTACATGCCCAAAATTGTTACAAGCATAACATCTTATGTGACCAAAAAAGGGAGCAAAGGTATCATAATAACTTTGCCTCATGTTCCTTCTATTGCAATGGATAGCTTTATGTCCAAATTGGTTGCATGAAAAACAATAACCCTTAAAGCAACCTGAGTACCTGGGAGTTGTCGACCTTTCTTTGTAGAGTTTATTTGTCTGCGACTGAAACAATATGCCTCTGCAATTGGCTGCAACATGCCCATAATTATGACATACAAAGCATTCAAAATTATTGATCAAAGGATAAAATCGATTGTTACTTCTATAGTTAGGAGCGAATGATTTCCTTTGATAATTCATGATTGTCAGTTGACCTTTTGTCTCTTTAAACACTTCAGGTTTTGTATTGATATCCTTTGAATCTTTAGCACTTTCTTGTGAACTAGATTCTCCTTTAACAGTTTCATGAAAACCATGACCAAATTTAATAGAAGGAGACCTTTGACTACTAAGAATATTATCTAGAATCTTAGTACTATCTTGAAACCTTAAGTGTTTATCTTTTTCTTCTAATTTACCTTTTAAAATGTTTAGCTCAACTTCCAATCTTTGGCACTTCATTTTCATACTTTCTTCGACCCTTTTTCCTTCTTCTACTTTCTCATTCAATTTTAGAATCTCTTCTTTCAACCTATTTTCTTGTTCTTCAAATGTTTGTAGAAGTTATTCATTCTTCTTATTATATTTTTCCAGATCTGCTTTGAGAGAGATGATTTCTGCTTCAAGTCCTTCACTGTGATTGGTTACTTCATTATGCAACTTTTGACACTGATCTATTTGTTCTTTGTTTAGTTTCTCAATTTCCTTTCTTTCTTGTAACTGATCATTCAATATAGAAATAATATCTTTGAAGATACATTCCCTTTCATTAAATAGAATCCGTTGATCTTCAAATTCATTCTTGAGATTAGTAATTTCCGCTTCTAGATCCATAACATTACTTTTACTTTCATATTGACAGTCTTCAATATTGCATGCATAATGAAGTGAATCACAAGAACAACAATCAATACCTGTTTCATCTTCTTCATTTTATGCTGCATACATTTTCTGAGATATATTCTTCTTTTGAGTAGCCTTCTTCTTTTTCTTCCTTCCCATTGAGACGGATCTCCTTCAAGCGATCAAGCTTCTATAGAAGGACCTGCTCTAATACCAATTGTTGGGAAAAATACTGGGGGTGGGGGGGGGGGGGGGGGTTGAATCAATATTTATAACCCACTGTAAACTTTTAATTTTTATTTACTGAATTATATATGCGAATTTAATGAACCCAACTAGCATATACACACGGCTATATTTAAATAAACTTACGTATGTCCAGAGATATTATTATGCAGAAAATTATTTACTTATATCAGTGCATCATTCATTCATCAGATGTTTATTAATCAGTAAGCATGTGCAGTAAGAACATAATAAATCATCACACATAAGTAACACACATGAACACCAGGATTTAAGGTGGAAACCCAAGTCGGGAGAAAACCACCGTTGCTGTTGTCTCTATCTTCAATATTTATTATAGAGAAAACTGCTTACAATATTGTACTGGCATAGGCTCATACCAGCATGGAGGCACCCACCTGCAGAAGGCTGCAACCTTCTCTCGTTGTCCAGCTTCTACTGGAAGGGAGCTCCAACCCCCTGATCTCGTTTACCAGCTACCACTAGAAGGGAGCTACAACCCCCTGCTTCTCATTTAGAAGCCACTCCTGGAAGGGAGCTACTACCCCCTGATCTAGTTTACCAGCTACCACTGGAAGGGAGCTATGACCGCCTTAGTGAAGGCTTCGACCCTCAGCACCACCGTGGACTACGTTTCATCAATTTTCATACTAGATCCAAACAACTTCAACACAACACAACTTGTAGGCCTCTTTTCATCAGATTTTCAGACTAGACACACTCCACTCATTTGAGCCTAAAGAAAATACTTCAAACTAAAAATAATAATGGTGTCAAATAATTCATTGAATCATCAATCAACCAAACACTTGAATACTAAAACAACCATTGTAGAAAAAAATCACTTAACCAATTACAACCTCAAATCATAGAGAGATCGTTATAACTAGAATATCAGAACTCAGTCCAGACTACTGCATCAACGCACTAAATCAACTGTAACCCTGATTATTCATTAAAAAAAATGTATACACTACTTCACTTACTGCAACCTGTGTATATATGCGCTTTCTTGTGGACGAACCTGTGTATAGGTATTTATATACTGAATTCAGGAATCTCATCAGAATCAGAATAAATCAGAGGCATTCAGGCACACTTTGTCAGATTTACAGAACCCTTATTCAGTCAGAAACATTCATCATATTGAATCACCCAGATACTGATCATATCAATACATAATCAACGAGTAGCATAAGCAGTATCAGAACAACTCAGATCTGCATGAAGACATCATTCACAAACAACTGTAATATAACAAGACAGATCAGAAATTTCCTTTCGCATACTTCAGCAAAACCCTAGATCCCATATGTGCTTTTGCTTAACTGAACTTGCGTATATACACACTTTTAAAGAGAAGAACCTGTATATAGATATGAAAACATTACAGGACTGCACAACTCTTCATAATAAATAATCATCTTAGATCTTACCCTTCAATTCAGCAAACATTCGCCAGATCACAGATTTAAACATTCCATAAACAGATCTAGAAAATACATAGGCATTTCAAGTCTAGAGATCCTGAACCATGATTGTATTTATAGTTGCATTTTTATTTTAGATCTATCAATAAAATGTGGCCCATTCCATGCAGATGTATTTCAGAGTGAAGTATTCATTCAATACGCAAACACATGCACACCCTTGCACTATGATCTTCCACTCCTTATATAGGATTAACCTTTATCAATACCATAATCCAAAACCACCCAAGTGTCGATGGTATTATTTGACGAAATAAAATAGAAGATACAACACTCAATAATGTGGGCTAATGCCATGGTAAAACCCCTTGGTATCATAATTTTAGAGCACAAAAGGTATACGCGACTTGGTTTCTTCATACTTGTGTGTATAAGCGATTTATCTTCATAAAAAATGCATATATACTAATTCTAGATGTATACGTGGGTTGCTTGTATACCAAGTAGTGTATACATTTCCTCCATACATGGGTTGCCTTCATCAAACTTGCATATACATTGAGAAATATTTCCTGTTTCATTTTTATGGAACTTCGTGGAATTCCTTTCTCTGACACATATGAACTGACCTAAATAAACATCATTTTTCCATATTTAACACATAGGTTTCTTATGAAAAGGCAACTCATCAAGTAGGTTTCAATCAAGGAAAACTTGACCAGGTAGGTTGCCATGAAGGACAACATATTGCATCATATTTCCAACAATCTCCCCCTTTGGACTTGATGGCAACCATGATGGTGTTTGATCACCACAATAGATAGATACATTAATTTTCTCATATTTATTCAAACACCAAGATACTCTATGCCTTTGACATCAAGGGAAAAGGGCGGATCAAGACCGAAACAACGTTTTTCTTTCCTTGTAGAAAGAAGAGCTCTACAGATCTGATGTGCACTGTATTCACCATGCTCCCCCTGAGTTCATGCTGAATCTTCAGACAATTTTTTCAATGAAGTACATAACTCTATAACTCAACCAAGTATGAAATTTCCTATCACCAAGGACTCATACTTACATTAATGATCGAACTAGGTGGAATTACATATTTTACTCAACTACCCAACCAAGTTGTTTTACAAATTTGAACAAGTCCTTACATGACTGAATATAACAATTTTACATCATGACCTTTTCATCAAATTACAGATATTAATTTTTATAACCAAGACCAAAGAATCACAAGCATGAGATCATAACACAACAACCAATCATAATGCAGCCTCTTGAGCAAAGAAAATTCTCCCCTAAAATTGTGCATCCTGAACACCTTAACCAATTCATCAAAGCATCTTCATCAAGTAGATAATAAAATAAGAAAATGCAGCTTGAAGACCATAACTGCAGTTGTACCCATCAACGCCAAACCATGTCTGTCAATAAAAAACATGTGTAAATTTCAATATCATCAACCTGTGATTGGGTCTATGATTTCAACATCATAGTATCTTTCTATAGAAATCAACTATCAACTCAATCTCTTGTCTTTGTCAAGGTGAACTTTCCATTTCTGCTTTGTAGAAACATATGTGGGAATCATCATAAAATAGGATAGAGTAGACAAGCATCATATATAATGAGAAAAAACCATAGACTTGTATCAAAAATATAAAATATAGGACAATGTAGCCATGTCTTCAAGTGTCTTCCAACAGTTGTAGCATAAGCACATCAATAACCAAGCCTTCAGGATCTTTGCAGCAACATCATATTCTTTCCAAGAAGAATTATCATACCAGAACAGCTTCATCAATAGTTAATATGTATCAATGAATCATCCATGTAATATGTTATCACGAAGGTCTTCATGATTTATATTTATTTCATAGTCACGATGTAACATGTGTAGTAATCAAGTACAATAGGCCTCATTCATGACAAAAGTCATCAACAAAAAAACATGCATGTTTTGTCCTTATATCTGAATCATTAGACTTGCATCAAATCCACGTGTGAAAATAAAGATACTATTCTGCAAAAAGAGATCAAGGCTCATCCATAATCTCATCATAAGAAATCCATGTATCATGAAAACATCATTCGAACATGAGCATCACAATAATTAAGGAATAAGCAAACACAATGCAAACAATGCAATATTAGTAGTTAGGCTAATGCTCCCCCTGAACCTGTGGTTCCTGTTCGTAGTCAAGACTGACCATATCATATCAACAGACAGTAACCATCAACATCAGATGAAGAAAATTAAAACTGTCAGCAGCCTATCAGAAACTGATCATGAGTCTAACTCACTATTTTTCTTATCAGAAAAAAGCATACACAACTGTCTCCAATGGAACTCGCGTTATACACAGCTTTAGTTTATGAAACCCACGTATAGAAAGTTAAGTACAGAAAATTTCACAACTCCATCTCCCCTTGGACTTATACATTCTATACATGTCTTATGTTGTCACATCAGATGCATTGTCAGAAATATAAATAACCAGAATTACCAAACCATCCTTTACACATTGCAGTTGAATATAACATTATTCTTTCAAAGATGATGGACTGCAATGGGCATTGACTTCCTTCAGTCTGATTCTGAATCCTCCTTACATCACCGAGAGGTTAGATCTTTAAACACATAATTTATCAGTGTTTCTGTATCCCCTTTCTATGACTTCTCTAGTTGCTTCATACATAACCTTGCATTTGGTTGAAGTGATCACAATTATATTTCCTTTATCTGCCATTTGACCTACACTTAATAAGTTTTGTTTTAGGCCTTGAGCTAATAAGGTATCAACTGCCCTTCTATTTTTGTTAATTATGGCTCTACCTTTTCCCAAAATATTTGTTGGCCCCATCATTTGAAAGAATAACCTTACCATCTTGATTTTTCTTGAGAAACTCCATCTTACTCTTATCACCAGTCATGTGATGAGAACATATGCTGTCAATGTACCATTCATCTTTTTCTTTAATTGCACAGAGAGAAAGACCAAATCTTATCTATTCTTCTTTCTGCTTTTCAACATTCAAGTTGGTAAATCCAACTTTCGTTGCTCTTATGATATCATTTGTTTGAATTTCATGCCGTCTTTGACAATTCATTGATATGTTCCTGCATTCCTTTTCTACATGCCCAAACTTGTTACAAGCATAACATCTTATGTGACCAAAAAAGAGAGCAAAGGTATCATAATAAATTTGCTTCATATTCCTTCTATTGTAATGGATAGCTTTATGTCCAAATTGGTTGCATGAAAAACAATAACCCTTAAAGAAACCTGAGTACCTGGGAGTTGTCAACCTTTCTGTGTAGAGTCTATATGTTTGTGACTGAAACAATTTGCTTCTACAATTGGCTGCAACATGCCCATAATTATGACATACAAAGCATTCAACATTATCGATCAAAGGATAAAATCGATTTTTACTTCTATAGTTAGGAGCGAATGATTTCCTTTGAGAATTCATGATTGTCAGTTGACCTTTTGTCTCTTTAAACACTTCAGGTTTTGTATTGATATCCTTTGTACCTTTAGCACTTTCTTGTGAACTTGATTCTCCTTTAACAGTTTCATGAAAACCAAGACCAAATTTAATAGAAGGAGACCTTTGACTACTAAGAATATTATCCAGAATCTTAGTATTCATGAAACCTTAAGTGTTTATCCTTTTCTTCTAATTTACATTTTAAAATGTTTACCTCAACTTCCAATCTTTGGCACTGCTTTTTCATACTTTCTTCGACCCTTATTCCTTCTTCTACTTGATCATTCAATTTTAGAATCTCTTCTTTCAACCCATTTTCTTGTTCTTCAAATGTTTGTAGAATTTTTTCATTCTTCTTATTTGATTTTTCCAGATCTGCTTTGAGAGAGATGATTTCTGCTTCGAGTCCTTCACTGTGATTGGTTACTTCATTTTGCAAATTTTGACACTGATCTATCTATTCTTTGTTTAGTTGCTCAATTTCCATTATTTCTTGTAACTAATCATTCAATCTAGAAATCATATCTTTGAAGATACATTCCCTTTCATTATATAAAATCTGTTGATCTTCAACTTCATTCTTGAGATTAGAAATTTCTTCTTCTAGATCGATAACATTACTTTTACTTTCGTATTCACATTCTTCAACATTTCATGCACAAGGAAGTGAATCACTAGAACAACAATCAATACTTGTTTCATCTTATTCATTTTCTACTGCATACATTTTCTGAGATATCTTCTTCCTTTGAGTAGCCTTCTTCTTTTGCTTCCTTCCCATTGAGACATACCTCCTTCAAGCGATCAAGCTTCTGTAGAAGGACTTGCTCTGATACCAATTGTTGGGAAAAATACTAGGGGGGGGGGGGGGTGAATCAGTATTTATAACTCACTGTAAACTTTTAATTTTTCTTTACTGATTTCTATACGCCACTTTAATGATCTGAACTAGTGTATACACGTGGCTATCTTTAAACAAACTTGCGTATGACTAGAGATCTTATTATGCAGAATTTTTTTTACTTAGATCAGTGCATCATTCATTCATCAGATTTTTAGTAAGCAGTAAGCATGTGTAGTAAGAACAAAATAAATCACCACACATAAGAAACACACATGAACACTAGGATTTAAGGTGGAAACCCAAGTCAGGAGAAAACCACCGCTGTTGTCGTCTCTATCTTCAATATTTATTATAAGGAAAACTGCTTACAATATTGCATTGGCGCAGACTCATACCAGCATGGAGGCACCCACCTGCAGAAGGCTGCAACCTTCTCTCGTTCTCCAGCTTCTAGTGGAAGGGAGCTCCAACCCCCTAATCTCATTTACCAGTTACCATTGGAAGGGAGGGAAAACCCCTTGCTTCTCATTTACCAGTCACTCCTGGAAGGGAGCTACTACCCCTTGATCTTGTTTACCGGCTACCACTGGAAGGGAGCTACGAACCCCTTACTAAAGGCTTCGACCCTTAGCACCACCGTGGACCACGTTTCATCAATTTTCATACTGGATCCAAAAAAATTCAACACAACACAAATTGTAGGCCTCTTTTCATTAGATTTTCAGAATGGACCCACTCCACTCATTTAAGCCCAAAGAACATACTTCAAACTGAAACTCATAATGGTGTAAAATCATTCACTGAATCATCAATCAACCAAACACTTGAATACTAAACCAACCATTGTAGAAAACAATCACTTAACCAATTACAACCTCAAATCATAGAGAAATCATTATAACTAGAATATCAAAACTGAACCCAGACTACTGCATCAACACACTGAATCAAATGTAACCCTGATCATTCATAAAATAAAATGTATACACTACTCCACTTACTGCAACCTTCATATATGCGCGCTTTCTTGTGGACATCTGCATATAGATCTTTATATACTGAATTCAGGAATCTCATCAGACTCACAATAGATCAGAGACATTCAGGCATACTTTTTTAGATTTACAGAACCCTTATTTAGTCAGCAACATTCATCATATTGAATCACCCAGTTACTGATCACATCAATACATAATCAACTAGTAGCATAAGAAGTATAAAAAAAACTCAGATCTGTATGAAGACATCATTGATAGACAATAGTAATACACCAAGACATGTCAGAAATTTCCTTCCGCATACTTCAGCAAAACCCTAGATCCCATACGCGCTTTTTCTTAACTGAACCTGCGTATATACACACTTTTACAGAGACGAACCTGCATATAGATCTGCAAACATTACAGGACTGCAGAACTCTTCAGAATAAATAATCAGCTCAGATCTTACCCTTCACTTCAACAAACATTCGCCAGATCACAGATGTAAAACTTCCATAAACAGATCTAGAAAATACATAGTCATTTCAGGTCTAGAGATCCTGATCCATCATTGTATTTATAGGTGTATTATTATTTCAGATCTATCAATAAACTGTGGCCCATTCCATGCAGGTATACTTCAGAGTGAAGTATTAATTCAATACCCAAACACATGCACACCCTTGCACTATGATCTTCCTTTCCTAATATAGGATTATCCTTTATCAATACCATGAGCCAAAACCACACAAGTGTCGATGGTATTCTTGGAAAAAATAAAATAAACGATAAAACACTCAATACTGTGGGCTAATACCATGGTAAATCCCCTTTGTATCATAATTTTAGATTGCAAAAGGTATATGCGACTTGGCTTCTTCATACTTGAGTGTATACATGACTTCTCTTCAAAACTGCATGTATACTAATTATGGATGTATACGCGGGTTTCCTATATACCAATTGTTAACACTTGGATTGAACCTTAGGTTGAAGAAGGCAATTTCGAGGTAACCAAAAACCACGCTTAGCCACGTAGCTAGCCCTACTAGGCAAGGAGAGGGCTCTCTCCATAAGGATCACAGCCAATATGGGTAAATAATAAGATATTAGACTAGGTATAGTAGCTCAGGGTTTTGATTTTTATTGTATAGGGTTTTGTTGGATCAGAAGTAGAAAAATAGTTAGGGCAATGGAAATTAGGTCAAAATTTGCAGGGTGTTCTATGGGGCAAGGTAGGAATAGTAATTTAGCACTTTAGGCTTTCAATGGGTGGGATGATCAAGAAATGCGAGGATCTAGAAAGAGCATGGTGAAATCATGGTTTCTTTCTAAACTAAAGAAATTACAGACTGTGAATGTCTACCCAAAACAAAGCATATGAGAATGGATCCTGCTTATCTAACTTGCATACATTCACTTAGAAGTTATGAAATGATGAATAAACTTAACAAAACATTTCAACACATGAAAAAAAAGGAGAAACTGAACTAAACACCATACCACAGGGATCCGATAAAAATAGTTGCAAATTTGATTAATATTCTTGCTCAGAACTGATACAAAGTGTGTCTCTTCAAAATCCAAGCATCCAATTGAGTCCAACCCTTACAAATGACTAAGAAAATACATGATATATACCTAAAACCAACTCATCCTATCTTTAGGGGGTCGAATCCATGAGAGAAGGAGTTGTTCCAAGAAAGACTGAACTGACAACTAGAGAATAGGGTGGTCCAAGTGACTCTTCCCAAATTTGAGCAAACTGATTCATTACATGTCATTGAGGCCATTTACCTAATGTATATACCTTAGTTAAACCATAATTACACCACCAAACACTTATTACATCAGTAAAAATTCAAATTTACATGAGAAAAATTTTAATTCCTGAAAACTAATAAAACTGAGAAAACATACAAAATTTGTCCTATGCGCAGCGCCAAGGAGGAAAAAAATTGGTCTTCTTGCAAGTCACTTTTGACTAACTTCCCGATGTCCAAATTGAGCTTAGGATAGCTCATTGGAAATATTTTCCTATCTAAATTCCAGATATTCTTTTGGTTTCTAATTTGGAGTTGATTTGACCCCTCAAAACTGCATTCTCCCAAGACTGCTTGTATGCACAGCACCATGTTGAAAAAGAGGCAGAAACATGATTTTTTGGGTGTTTTTGGCCCTTTTGCTTGACCAATTTTGCTCCAAATTCTTAGAAAAATTATAGGGGGTATGTCATCATCATTATGAAACCATTTATTTATTCCTTTTTCTCATTATATTCCCCAAGGAAGAGCATAACGCCAAGGCACTGCGCATAGGGCGGAATTTCTTGTGTTTTTCCAAAATTGCCAAAAAGCTCAAAAATCTTCAAAATTTTCAAAATTTCTCAAAATTTGTGGGATGGGCCCACAACCACATGTAAATTTTGAGCCAAGGAGGCTTTAAAAATCATCTTGAGTTTATCACCTCCTTTCTTACCCTTCCGGATCTTCCTCAATTTATCCTTCATATGTTTGACCTTGATATTGCAAATTTTGTTCTGGGTCTGGTAGTGATGGGCCATGTGTCTGAGCATCTGATTGTATTTTTTGGATTTCACTAGCATCTTGTCCTAGTGAATTTTAACTCTCTCAAGCCACACTTCTCTATTATCTTCAATATCCTTTGTGTGGCCTTCTCTTTTGTGAAATCTCATCTTCCTCAAACTCATCATCACTGTGTTCTTCCTCCCTGTAATCTCTGTCCTCTCTCTCCATGATTGTTCTTGTCACTTTGGAAACCCTAGGGGAGAGGAAAGAAAAGGGAGAGTGAGTGAGGGAGTGAAGGGAAGGGGAGCAGGGAAGTAAATGATGAAATGAGGGCTTTATGGGATAGGGATAGGGCCACAAAAATTAAGGGAGATGGGGAAAAGGGTTAAGAAACTTTGTGAGGTGACGGGAAGTGAAAATATGAAGAGGGATGAAAATGAAAATTTAATTATAGGTCAAGGGTATGGGGAAATATAGGAAAAAGAGTGAAAATCCTAGAAATTGGGGTTTTAATGGAAAAGGGTAAAGGGAATTAGGGATGGGTAGGTTTAGTTTTTTTTGGGAGTATGGGGTGAAGTAGTAGGGTCTAGGGATAATAATTTTGGGACAAGGGGGGTTTTGGAAATTTTTTCATGGGGATGGGGATTTTAAGGAAGCTAGGGCTTTTGTGATTTTCTTGCCAATATAAACTTTACCCACAAGTATAAAATGTAGAAAGAAAGGATGAAAAAGGATTTACTTACTTGATTTAGGGAAGGAGAGAAAAATTTGAAGAATATGGAAAATTTTGGGAGGTTTCTGGCCTATGCGCAGCGCCTAACCTAGGAGCGCAGTGCCCTTATTCTATGTGCAGCACTGTTCAATTTTACATTGCCCGAACTGTCCTATGTGTTAGTCATCAATAATTTTGATCTTATCCAAAGATGACTAAGTTGAAAATATCAGATTTCTAGAAACAAAATTTGCAGAAATATTGTGAGTTCTAGCAATATCACAACCTTCATTATCCTAAGTCTATTAGCTCACTAAAAACTTCATCTATACCTTCTAAAAATATCACCCCTTTGTTTAAAAAAGAAGCCTGTTTTAGCCTATTTTCCCCTATTTTCATTTCCTCCATTTTTCCCTAATTTTCCCCTCAATTATTCTTTCACTTCCTCAAAATCCCCTTTTAAACCTTATAAGTCCCCTTTATTTGTTTTAAAATCACCTTTTTTATCCTATCGGAACTTCAAAAAGGCTCAAAAAATCACTTTTTAGGCCTATTTTTTGACCTTTTATTAAAAGAAGGCCTTAAGCGCTTTTCGGCTTAATCCCTAACCCCTTTTCCTCCATATGACTCGCCACCGCGACCGAGCACTAAACCCATTGGCAATCGGCACATCACACTTTCTAAGTTCCGATTCCCTTTTCCTTTTTTCTGATGGTTGATCCACCGATGAGATCTGGATCGTCCATTCCCCAGATCCGATAGCCATCACATCTCTCTATCGCATCGGCCATCACGCATCGCATTGGGCTTCGCCCTTCCCCTCTTTTCCGATGATCACCCCTCGCGATGAAATCCTGACCGTTGATCCATTAGATCCAACAGCCATCGCTCCTTCACTTCTCTGCCTACCTCCATCCCATTCATTCTTTTTGCGCATCTACGATATGATCTGGACCGTTGATCTTTTAGATCCAACGGCCAGCGTACTCTAACATTTTTCATTTCACTTCGCGACATCCCCTTCTACCCACCTTTCTCCGATAAAATCCTGACCGTCGATCCTCCAAATCCGACGGCCATCGCATCATCGCCCTTTCAGCCTTCGCCCCACCTTTCCATTTCCGCCCGCTTCCCTGCGATGAAATCCTAACCGTTGATCCTCTAGATCCAACTGTTATCGCTCTTTCGCATTTTCGATGACCCTCTCGATCATTTGTGATTTGTGCGAAATTGCGAATAGATCCCAATTTTTGATCTGGCCCCCCCCATATCCAATGGCCCAGAACTCGTCTCACCCTGACCCCACTCCATCCTCTCCCCATGCCTCGGTGTTGTATTGCGCGACGTGCTGACCGTCGATCTGCATGTCTCCTTGCAGATCGAACGACCAAGATTGTATTTCGCACAAACTCGTTCAACCCCACTTCCATGCATTTTTAAGGTGAAATAAGTGGTTTTGCCGGGGTTACGTGTCACCTCCGGAGCCGTATCGCGTTCGTTTAGCCTTTACCGCTTACCACCCTTTGCGAATGTGAAAACCGCCGGTTTTCCCCCAAAACCACCTTCACCTATTCGTGCCATTATTTGAATTCAAAGCCTGTTCTTCATGGTTCCACCATGGAATCTCCTCCCTGCAATAACCCCTTCCTCTGCATCGCTCCATAACCCCCCCCCCCCCAAGCCTCTGTTAGTAGTTTAAACCCACAACGTAGGTTTTCATAACGTTTTTTTATGTCTATTTTCAGGTTTTAATGGCGGGTTAATGTGTAGGCTCTCCCACAGTCAAGAAAAGTGACAAAGAGCTAAAGATGATGATCCTAGAAAGCTCAAAACAATGCAGAAAATGGATAAGAAAGAATTTATTCCATGTTTAAGGTGATGTGTCATGAGCATCGACCATTCATTCAAAACCCTCTAGTGCAGAAAGCCACCTGTTCACCAGCAAAACGAAAGAAATAGTGAAGATTAATGAAGAGTATCAGAGAGATTAAAGTTCAAAGGTTAAGTCAAAAGTATGAAAGATTAAAAGACTTAAACCATGCAGATTATAGATAAAGACACCGTGATGAGTTATGAAGGAAAAAAATCAGATCAGGCCTTAAAAACAGTTTAGCGATGAAATGAAGGAAAACTAGGCTAAAAGGCCTCGAATACATCAATAGGAGGCAATTATTTCTCCAAAAGATTGTTGGAAATACTGGGGGGGGGGGGGGGAGAATCAATATTCCTTTCAATTAGAGCATTAGTTAATCTTCAATTATTATCAATTTTTGTACAATGATAGTAGCAAACAAGAGGAACAAAAATGCACACAGTTTTTAAGTTGGAAACCCACTCCAGGACAAAAACCACCTAATACTTTTCTAATAATTCTTTAGTATTCAACTTCTATTGAAAATAAAGCTCCAACTTCCTAGAATCTAGAAAAGCATTCTTCTCCGGCTCAACGGATGGATGTAGCACTTCGAGATTCTTTAGTATTTAGCGAACGGATGCCAACACCCAATGAGCTCTGACTCACCCTAGCACCACCCTACCACCCTATAGACGAATAAAAGAAGAATGGACTCCCGTACTAGGGAAAATGGTCCACTTTACAATGATATAGAATGATGCAGAAGAAGAAGATATACTAGACCATAACCCCAACTTTGACACAACTACCTAATGATGATCCTAGACCGCCCGACACTGCCTCTTCAACCCTTGGCAGATAGACACTAGTACAATTTGTACAATAATGTATTTACAATGACTAAGTACAATGATACCTTTACAATGATTGTATGCAGTGATGCCTAATTGAAGACTTCATATGATGAACTTCTTGCTGCTGTTATTCACCTTGGTTGCTACTTCTTGTCATGCTAGCCTCTGTTGCACCTTGCTTTGCTTTGTTTCCGTAGAAATTCTGGTCCTTTGCAACCCTTGACAACACATGATCTAGCTTTTTCTTGCCTTCTAGGAGCTCGACATTGAATTTGGTGTATATCTGTTATTTCAGATCCTAAATATCTGATTTTCAGTCCTGTAGTAGTCCTCTAAGTTGTCTTTCCAATGCCATAGGTTTTACCCAATTTGGATTCATCAAGAGAGAGTTATACCCAATCTCTCACAATGCCCTAATTATGGACTGTTTCAGCAGAGCGCACTTGTACGGCGTGCCACGTCTCACTGTGTCTTCATTTGGCTCTGAAATTGATAGAGAAAAAATTACAGACTATGAAATATCTGCCACCTTTATGGAATTCCAATTTGATTCTCAGAGAGAGAGAGTTATGATGATTTTACCAAGGTCACTTCTTTGAGATGAATTTGAGGAGCTTGCAAAAACCCTGACTTCCACAAATCATATCTCCAAAAATATTGCGCACCTTGATCTAAAATTTTTACAGCAACTTCCTCAAGATTTCAGCTTTGCCTCATAAAAATTTCAGCTTTTGAACCTTCGTAAAAAAAAGTTTGCGAAAATTCCACGATGACCTGTTTCAGATGGCCGAATCCCATGCATAAGGAGGAAATGAAGATCACAATTTATATAAATGCTTAAGTTGAGAGGGGCTTCAACAAGTGAACGTGGGAGGGATTTTAGGAGCTTAAAAAATATTAATTATGAATTTTCAGTGACCCATGCCCCAACCCCATGGGGTTTTAGCCCACTAACTGGGGGTACAAACTTCGAACATGAATATCTCTCAAACCATGAACAATTACATGGTGTGCCATATATCAACGGAAAAATCTCGACAAGTAGAAACCATAAAAAGCATTATTGACCTAGAATATATTAATTTGGTAGGTCAAAATTCCCATGCAATATTGGGTTAGCCCCTGGTGCTGCTTGGGTTGACATCAATGACAATTGTTGATGAACAAAGTTCTAGTTTCCACCTATAGCCTACCTTCTGTCTCAAAGGGAAAATTGATAGTTATTACACTAAAGAAGATATTTTAATATTTAAGGATAGTTATTATAAATATAAGAATAAGCCGTGAAAGTCAATATTTTCTCCTATCTTTCTATCAGAAGTTAAGATAGAGTTATTGAAACAGAGAAATAGTTGCACCTATTTCTGCCTTATGTCTTGCATGGTTTTCAAGGCTAGAAATGCATTTACTCTGTAATTAATAACATTTTGAACCCTAAATCAATTCCACCTCCTCATTTGCAGCATAAAAACTGCATTGGAACTCATTGTAAATTTGGCATTTGATGACTCTTAGAAGTAATACATAGTTCTGCTGAAGTTGAAATAAAATTGATGTTATGGAACTTGTGGATGTATTGACTTGATTGTTGATGGAGAAAGCTTTGTCACTGGATCCTTGAGCTTGGCTATTGGTGAAGTATTCTAATTTGTTAATGTTTTTTCCTGTTTTCCATTCTGTTTCATCATTTTTACTACAATAAAGTAAAAATTTTAGGCTAAGAAATGTCTCCTAGAAGCACCTTAGACCTCTTTACTCTCCACTGTTTTATGTTTTCCTCTGCTGAGGCATTCTAGAGAATTCTTAATTTCTCTCTAGAACCCTTATGCTTGTTTACTTCCTAAATAGTTCAATACAGTTGGCCTCAAGAATGATCTATGGTTTTCCCTGCTTACTTGCTGCTACTTAAAAACTGTTTCTGAAGTCTACCTTCAAAGTACCATTGTCCAAAGTTTGCCAAAGAGGTCTGTTTTTATCATACCCTTTGTACTTGCTCAAATAATTGTTTTGAAGGTCTTTATAGCTGTAATCAAATATGTCTAGGAGTTCCCTCTTCTATGAATGCAGTTATTTGTGAATCTTGAATGTTTTCTTATCCTTGAAAGTGAAATCTTTGGATGAAATAGAGCGTTCCTCGACTCCTAGATTTTATTTGAAAAGTTTGTCTTGGAATTGTTATTTGCTGAAGTGTGATTTCTAGAATTTATGGTTAGCCTTATCTATGGAATGCCTCTTCATGTTCAAATAATTTTTTAAGTCCCTTTCTTGATAAATACATATAATTAAGGATTCTTAATTGCCCTTAGTTCTAATTTTCATTCTAAACCTTTAATGTTCATTTCATTTCACTTGAAAGACTTTGTAGATCAAATAGCCAAGTTATATTTTCCCTCTGATACCCCTGATATGTTTAAAAAATTGTTGCAATTTCCACTTGACTCCATTTCCCAATGACTTAGAGATTTCCTTTTTCTATCTATGCTGCCTAGATCATCATACCCAACCAAACAATCAAACAAATTCATGCTTTATAACTAGCCTAAAATCAACCCTTAAAAGCAAACAAGCTTACATCTTTGAAAACAATTGATATATCCCTCTCTAAGACTAGGAAGGATAGGTCCTAGAGCTCTAAAGACTAGTTTTGATTTTGCCTTGTCATTTGGTATGCCAATCTTCCAAATCACAGGACCCCAACACTATGCACATCGCCTTTGGCATATGCGCAATGCCATTTTATCCCCAATTTGAAGCCTGTTTTTGGCAGCCTTCCCGGTGTCCACATTGGGTTCATGATAGCTCATTGGAAAGCCCTGTAAGTCTATTTCCAAATCTACATTTGGTTTTATGTTTAGAGTTGATTTTCCTTGTCAAAATTTGCTTTTCCCAAGACTGGTCAAAACGTGCAAAAATGTAGAGTGATGTTCTAGGAAACTTTTGGAGGCCTTCCTCAACTCCCAATTGAGCTCATGATAGCTCATTGGAAATATCTCTTTTTCTAGTTATAATTTGACTCATAAAGAAAGTCACTTGGACACCCCAGCTAAGAGAAACATTGTTTTTCCCAAGGTCACTCCAGAAATGCAGCAAACCTCTTGTAGCACCTGTATTTTTGAAATTTCTCAAAAACCATGATACTTGTGTAAAAACTGAATGAGGTTTTTCTTCCATGGTCTATTATGGACAAAAAAATCTCTCACATTTTTCAAATTCATCTCTGTTTGGTCGAAAACATAGTTTGAAGCGGAACTGTCACTATGAGTGGAAAATTGCTTGACTCTTGGAATGATTTCCTGGAAAATGATGGAGACATGATGTTTATGAGTTTGCAATGACCTCATACTTACTGATATGACTTACCTTATGCCTCCTATGCTCATATGTCTCTGATTCCATAGAAAACCCTAGCTCAGTGGGAGAGGAAATTAGGGTTTAGTGCTTGCGAAAAATGATGACTTAGGCACCCTTGGAAAAAGACAACTCCCTTTAACATCTGATCAATTGCTGAAGTAGACACTTTTTGTATTTGACACTTGATGTGTTGGCATGTGGAACTCTAAGTTGGAAGCCTTGGGAGACTGAGTACTTATTACATTTGAACTGACATAAAATTACATGAATAAAAATAAAATTACATCTTGGAATGAAACTCACACTTGAAATCAAATTACAACTTTGGAAACCATATTGGAGATCATATTTACATGGTAAAGAGATATTATTGGGATAACTCTCACACCTTTTGCTACCCTTTATTGAAAATGAGACAAAGCAATGATTTGATATAATGAAACCCTAGTGACCTAATGAGAAATGAAAGAAACTGAATCAATGAGTGATTTTGAATAAAAGTGAAATGGAAGCAGACTTGTTTTCAACATGATGAAGACATGGAAGAGGGTAAACAAGCATATAATTGTGAAGGAAAATGGGACATTTGACAAGGACTACCACAAGTGGAACAATTTTATATCATGACCTAAGATGCACATACAAAATGAGTTTTGATCCCTGGTGGAAGTATGCAAATACTGACACTAACACCAAGTAGCCTAGAAATTGCCTCCATACACGGGTTGCCTTCATCAAACTTGCGTATACATTGAGAAATATTTCTTGTTTAATTTTTCTGGCACTTCTTGGAATTCATTTCTCTATCACATCTGAACTGACTTGAAGAAACATCATTTTTTCATCTTTAACACATAGGTTGCTTATCAAAAGGAAACTCATCAATTAGGTTTCCATCAAAGAAAACTTCATCGGGTAGGTTGCCATCAAGGAAAACATATTACATCATATTGCCAACACTATCAATTAATTTGAGAATATTAAGCTCCTATTTTTTCTTGCAAATGTTATACGATTAATCTATTTCTTCATCGCACATGAAATCCTCTTGAGTTTTGGTGAATGTGTGAGTCGTTGTGCAAATCAAATTCTTCTTCGTTCACTATGTCTTGACTGGTCTCATGTGTTTGTTTTTCTTGCATTAATTTTAAATTATTTTGATGATTACGATGCTTGTACAATTTGTCATTACAAGAAAATGGTTTGTCACATTCAACATGTGAGGAAGTTGGTTATATTATTCAGATCATTCACGTAGCTGTTCAAATCGATTTATCTTTGATAACTAATAATTGGGAATCTAAAAGTATAATCAATCCATATAATCATGACAATTTTCATTCAATTTACCATTTCCCCATTAGTAAATCCAATGGAAATTGTCCTACATTCTTTGAACCTTATGGTTTAATATCTCACTATTTGGATACTTGTCAATCAATTGAGGCACTTCGACCTTCTCTGATGGTTATGCCAGGCTCTCACTATCTCGACAAGCCTTCAGAATGTGATCATATTTATTTTCCTTTACAAGATTCTTATCTTGATCCTGCGCATTTAATTGCAAATTCATATTTTCAAGGATTTTGGGATTCTAAAGAGGATTGTTCTAAGTTTCATGATCCAATCGCTGAATGGTTGGAGAAATCTTACTTAGAAAGCTTCATCATGAATAACATGTTTCAATATTTACTCATGCTTGCTAAGAAGTACAGTACAAATGAAGATACATTTGCAAGAAGCTGCTAAGGTTTGTTTAACTCTGGTCTTCGTCGAAAAGGTAAGAATTGACACATCTATCCGCTAACATGCAAGAACTCCTTTTTATTTTGCAAGTTCTTAAAGCTCTTATATTTTCTGTTGCACATTTTTTTATCTCAGTTTTAATCGATCATATCTTTGTGATTGCAGGTCAGGCACAACTATGGTGCCTACATTGGAAATTTATTATACGTAACCTCGACCTTCTACTTGGTTAGGTTAGGATTAGGTTTAGTTGCATGCTAGTTTCCTTTCCACATTCTTCCTACACCCGCTTCTGTAGTTTCTCTTGTGTTTTATAACTTTTGTCTTGCATCCTCTTTTGGGTTAGCCTCCTTTTGTTTTTTTTCTCTTAGTTTTGTCTTTTGTGCTTTGTTTAATGATACTTTGCATGAAGGATGTCCTATTTAGGCTTGAAAGAGAGTGTGGAAAAATAGAAAAGGGCTTTGTGACACTGCAAAATTTGGCTAATTCTTTATCCTTCTTCTTTTTCTTTGTTACACATTTTGTTCGATGATGTTCCGATGGAAAATATGATCGTTACATAAGAAAATCCTGGTGTCGAACCAAGATCTCCATGTCTATTATGGAAACTTGACGCCTACACTCGAATCTTTATGTTTCAGTGTTTTCAGGTTGATCCAATGAAGTAGAGAAGGACAAGAGGAAAATTTAAATGAGCAAACCAATATCAGAGGTATTATATATGCTTCTCTAAAGGGATGACCTTTTCTGCTCTCAATAAGTCGAGATCCTACTTCCACCAATGAAATAAATAAGTGTTGATGCACATAACTATATAAAATAAATAAATAAATATGAAAGAAGAGAAAGGCTTCCTGCGCAGAGCAGTGAAGCAAGCAACTTCATCGGGGTATAGTCTAGGCCCGTTGACAGTGGTGCAATGTTTGTGTCCCTGAAGTGACTGCGTTTGGGTATTGTTGAGAGCTACTAGGAGTGAAGCAACCCCATATATGAAAAACTATACTCTGAAAATCTAAAGCTCATGAACTTCATAACCCTTTCCGGATTCGAAACATTGTGTTTATGCAGGGGACTATGTTTATAGCATTGTGCTTGTAAAGGAATGAAGGGGACTATGTTTATGCACGGGGTAAGTGGGGAAGCCATGGTAATATAAACGATGAATAAATACCCACAAAATAGGTAGCACAGTTATGAGGTGGGTCTAGGCTATAGAAGGCTCATAATATATATAATGAAGATGAAGGCACAATAGAAGGCAGACTTGGTATTATTATTTCTGATCTATTTAGATCTAGATTTTTCATGTGAAATTTCTATGCACGCTTATGTTGTTTAGCTAAGTCTACAGTGCTGTTTAGCACAGGGTGTTTATGAGCGAAAATCCCATCCTTACCCACAAGGGAATTCAAGTGCCTACTCTGGAAAGTTTTATATTGAGCTCCATTCATCATTTGGCATTAGTTCCATATCCATACCACTCTCATATGCTCATTCAGCCATAGGAATAATGCATTCCTGCATCAGGGTTTGAGAGGAGGAGGTTGTTTCTAGAATTTTAGCTAGGAAACTGGTGGAGGATTCATCCTTCCACCTTGTTCTTCATGTTCAGTAATCCAGGAGCAGTAGATCTATATTCAAAATTTAGGCGAAACATTTTGCTCAAGGATTGTGCAGTTAATTCCTATAGATCTATTGGAGGAAGGAAGCTTCCAGTATTTCGGCTAGAAATCCTATGAGGGACCATCTCCTCACCTTGTATTCAATGTTTCCATCATTCCGAAGCTGATTTGAATTATCTAGCAGCAATATTGAGCCTCTCCCTCCTTGACAGTGCAATTTTCTGAAGCTATTGAGTATTTAACAACCACATTCAGTGGAGGAAGAAAGAGCAGATAGATCTTGAGCTTTTAGCTTAAGAATATAGTGAAGGGATCAACCCTTATTGCATAGAGCTGATTGCATATTATTTCAGCCATCTATTCTTCAGTTCATGTGGCAAATCTGCATACCCATCAATTGATATGTGCAATCCCTAAGAGGGTGATTTTCCTAGATTTCTAGATCTGGAAAATCCTTTCTAGGTTATCTTAGGTATCCATCATATAGCTCAGATATGAAATTTTGGCATCATCGGAGCTCCCAAAATGCCTAGATCTAACTTTAAATTTTGCTGGTAGTTGCAGTCCCAGTAGTTGCAGCAAGGACAACATAGTTTTCCTTCTAGAAGTCCAGCAGTTACGCAGTCCCTCTTATGGGATCATTTCAGGGTCATTCTAGGCTATCTCTTTGGCTTGGGTGTCTCATATTTTGAGAACTGTTGTACTGGTTTATCCACCTCCCACATAATAAAATGGCTCAGTTATTCTATACATTTTGATGGTGTATTTAGATTTATTGTTTAATTTGTTGCAGTTCTTATATTGTGTTTTTGTATTACTGCATTCTCCCTTTTGGTATATTACAATTTTCGAGCCTACTGTGGATCTTGCAAATAGTCATTCTGTGGTCACTTCTTGTTCGGTCGAAGTCACTTTCTCACACATGCTCAATTTGCAATAATTTCATGAGCACATTATTTTACACAAGCTTGAAAAAGCATAACACATTCCATGAATACAATGTCTATGCAATGTTCAACCCATGTTGACACTCAGTGCACACTGTTATTGACAATCCCTCACTTTTGGTTGCATTTATACTTCTATTTTGTTGAGTTTTTCAAATTGTCGCTTTTGCACACCTACACTTTCGCGAGTGTCATTTTCATGCTTTCCGTTAGAGTCCTGTAATTTACAGTATCACAAGGTGAATAAATATTTCCTACTTTAAAATTTTCATATTGTATATAAATTTCATTATTCAAAGCATTTCCAAAGAATAGAAAAATAAACAAAAAAGAAGAAGGAAAAGAGGGTGTAAAAAAGGAAAAGAAAACCCCACAAAAAATGAATAGCTCTGAAAGTGCTGCAAATCAAAATGCCACTACTCTTTAGAAAGGTTTGTTCAATCATATAGTTTAAGCATGATTGTACAATTTTGAATTTGTGTTGATAGGGTAGAAAATGAGGATTTTCCAAACTATTTAATCTTGGCATGTCAGTAGATTAGGTAGAAGTGAAATTGGTTCAACAACTTAATCTGGAACAGTGGGAGAAATAAGGGATAGAGGTTAGATTATAAGTTCAAAAGAAAAGAGATTTAAGGGTCTGCGAGTCCAAATGCACCTTGCAAAAGAAGGAAAAATTCCAGACTTGTAGTTTGGGTAGGTAGAAATGTTGAAGGAGAGAAATGGAAGAAAATATGAAAATTACTCCACGAGGCACAAGTTGCATTTTTGTGGAAAAAGAAAAATCAAAATAAAAGGGTATTTATACTCTAAATTTCAGAGAGAGGTGATTCTATAAAGTTAGGGACTTTATGTTATGACTCTTATCCTAAGTTCTGACAACATTTATTTTCCCTCATCCCGACCCCCTAAACATTCGCATTTTCATTTTATCCTAAGTTCTACACTACCCTCGCCATTCATTTTCCCCAGACCCCACCATCATATCACACGTCTCATCTGTGTTAATTAACCCACAAATCCCCATCATCTCTGCTCACCACTACACATCCAATGGCCTGCATTACCTTTCGTTCCCCCCTCACCCTCCAAACTTTTACAACGGGGGGGGGGGTCTAAAAGGGGCAGTATCCGATACCGTCAAACCTGCGACGTGTCACTCCCACAGTCATTCACACCCCCCCCTCCAATACCGTTTACCGCCACCACCACCCTCTAAAAAAGGTTTCCACTTTTTACAAAAACCATCGCGCATTTAACCGTTGGACTAGCAGTTTCCCTGTGCCCTCGCGCCACGTCCCCGCTTACCTATACCCTCCGTCCAATCATGTACATTCATGCCAATAGCCGATTGCACCATAAATGGTCAGGATGTTATCCAACTGACCCACACAAACTCAACGGTTCCCCTCAAATCACAAATTAAATCCCAAATTCATGCCCAATGCAGAGTTTACTTTGCTGATTTTGTTTGAATATTGCAGGTATTAGATTTGCAGAGATTTGAAGAGAAATCATAATAGACCACGGTTGAAGAGAAGCCCATGTTCACCTAAAATATTATTAGCTCTCTATGAATCAGACCACAGTTCCTCTTTAAACTGTTCCATTTTGATCGTGATCCCATTTTTATTTATATCCCTTCCCTAGTACAGGTCTGTAGCAATTCCCCTTGTCTGCTCCCCTATTCTTTTATCTCATTCTTCTTTGCAAAGAGAGATATAAACTACAGAAGACAAATCATGCCTCTTAGGAAAGACCAGGAGCCTTTTAACCTTATGGTCTACCCTCAGGTGGGCTTAGATCATATAGCCCTGGCAAACCGAGATTACAAAATCCACGAGACAGAGTCAGACTTCGATTTATTCGATGTTTACTAATGGCTTGAGGGAAAATTTCTCGATGAAGTTGATGACATTGGCCTATGGTACACTAAATTACCTTACTAAATCTTCCCCAAGACCCATAACTACCTTGAGTTCATTCAAAAGAGATAATCCTACTATGGCATTAATCAGAGAACCATAGTGACCCCAACAGGAGAAATCCTGTTCACCATCAATGCTCAATCCATCTAGCAGATGATGCAGGCCCCCACTCCTGAACAAAATATTCCTTTCTCTTATGAATCCCTTAGGTAATTTTATCAAAAGCTTGAATTTTCTAGTAGAGCAAAAAATTTGCAACTTTTCATGGCCACTGATGCCCCAATTGTAATATTCCTACTTAGCCTAAGCTAAGAGGAATATGCAATTTTGTCTCATTTTCTGTTGCATGAATAAATGAATAAAGGAGGACATGTAAAACTCCTAAAATAATGAATAAATAAATGCCCATATGAACAGGGATAAATCTAGGCCATGTAAACAAATCACTTGCAAGTGTGAAAGGGGTTTGAGCTATGAGACTGGGTCAACGTTGACCAAATCTACAACGCTGTCTAGATACAACGTACCTCATGAAGGGACAACGCAGTTCTAGAAAGAGGCCCCTCATGTGAAAGGAGGTAACTCATCAAGGTGGTTTAAGGTTTGCAAAGGCTTTCATCTTATAAAAGGAAGGGGAAGGAAGCAAGAGAAGGTTGTTGATTGTCTTTATTTCTTAGTATCTTGTTTGTTTAGACAAATACCATTCTCTGCTGTTCAGTGGAGAATAGTGCTGCTTAGCACTTGGAGTTCCTGTGCAGGGATTTCACCTCTTCCATCAAGGATTCTTAGAGGAGTCTTGCTGATCTCATCCACTATCAGGCATTTTTCCAAGCTCTACTTCCAACTGCAACGCAGATCCAGTGAGGGTTTGGTTGCCTTTTTAGGCTGCAGCAAGTGGAGCGCTAGATCTACCCAGATCTAGCTTGTATTGGTGCCTCTTCTTAGTGAGTGTGTCTTTTAACATTATGGAAGAGTGCATTAGTTGTTTGAGATTAATTTGTATCTTGGCATCAGGCCAACTCATTTATTCAAGCTACAACACAGTTTCCATTGAGGGACTGTGTTATTTTTAGTGGAGGTTTTGCAGGGTGTCTTGATCCCATTTTTGATGAGAGATCTCTGGTGCTGGGCTTTGCCTTTCAATTTGGTGATCCATGGATTAGCTTGTTGATCCATGTTATGTATATATTCGATCTATTTTAATGAAAATTCACCTTCAGAAATTCCTGAATAATATTGCAGATCTGCTACTTAAAACTCAGATCTACTCTTTGTATTGCATTATTTGGTCAAAACCCCAAGGGGATCCTGTAATAGAGCCTTTCTTGTGTACAGATCTGAAATGGATCTGATATTTTGTACACATATATGCTATATATCTTAAGTGTAACATTCAGCTACTTCAGCTCCATAAAATAACGCTGTTAAGCCATTTTGCAGTTTATACATATGTTGCAGCCTTCTTTTCTGAAGATTTCCTTCTCTGTTGTCTTTTGTATTCTACTGTATAATGTAATAGCATAATTGTAAATCTTATTTGCTGCTGTATATTCAAAATTTGATATTATTTTATGGCCTTTTTCTCATGCTTTCCAATACTATGTTATTTCTGAATAAATTTGTTGTGCATAGTTGCAGCCCCTCTTGTAGGGTGTTTTTCAGCTAGACTAGGTGGTGGGAGATCTGTTTACCACACCTAGTTTGATTTGTTTTTGCTCCCCTTTTGGATCTAGACTCTAGATCTACTGATATAAGGGATCCAAGGGCTACAAAATCATTTCTATGCATAAATCTCCCAAAAGTGCGTTATTTCAGCACACTTGCTGTGAGATTCCCATTTTGGGATATTACAGTGGTATCAGAGCTCCTTTCTTGGCACAGCCTGTGCTTTCATTGGAGAATCACAACCATGCTGCATTTAGAAGAAGATGAACCTCTTATTGAGAGGGAGAAAAGGTATCAGAATAGAAGCCACAAGAATTTTGATTACACCACTGAGTATCAAGAGAAGGGTAAAGCCCCTGAAACTGGAAGTGATAAAGAAGGAGAAGAGTTTGCAAGAACTCTTTTGGTGGAAACACAAGATATTTCTAGAGAGATCAAAGACATGAGAATGGACAGAATTAGGGAATCTCCTAGGATATTCTATCCTAGGGAAAGCTCTAGCATGTCTCACCACTGGATTGGTCAACCAATGAACTAGCCACAAGCTCCACAAGCTCCACAACGCTCCACTATGCCTACCTTCTTAGTTGTGGAGAATAAAGGACCAAAAGAGAAAGCATCCCTTGAAGACTAATTTTTGGAATATGAATATCAGAATCAGAGATTCAAGGACCACTTGATTTTCCAAGAGTTTTTTCACCTCAAGGACAAAAGAAGACCAGGGCATAAGTATAGAGATGGTGGGTTCTTCCATAATCATGATAGACATCACTCTATGGGAAGATAATTTTTGCCCAAGTTTGATGGGTCATCCACCAGTTCTACCAAGGCATGGGTAGAAAAGCTGGAAATTTAATTTCAGTTGAACAAAGTCCTCGAGATTGAAGCCACCAAGATTGCAGTGCTGCACTTTAAAGGTGAAGCACACAATTGGTGGTTCCATGGGTTTTCTACATTGGGCCATGCCAATGTGACTGCCTATTATGAATTCAATAGAAGACTGGTGGAGAGGTTTGACAGAAAGGATCCAGAAGCACCTTTCATGAGCCTTGCAAAGTTAAAGCAATCGGGAAATGCAGAAACTTATATCTCTGAGTTTATGAGATTATCTGTTATGGTTCTTGATCTGTCTGCAGCAAGGAGGGTGTACATGTTCATCGATGGCTTGGATGAACCTTTGCATGGGTTGGTTAAATCTACCAAGCTTATCACTTTGCATGATGCCATTGAGAGGGCTAGAGACCTCCAAGATGCCTTGCCAAAAGTAAAGGCAACTTTCCAGAGCAAGGCCCATCACCTTTCTAAAGGGAAGGAAGAAAAAGCTACTCCTTCCAAGGAGAGCTCATTCAAGAAGCCTCTTGATATTGAATTCAGGAGGGAGATGAGAAAGAAGAGACTATGTTTCACTTGCATGGGCACCTGGACATAGATGTGCTGCTGGGAAAGCACATTACATAGAAGTCTTCTCAGATTTTGAGGAGGAAGATGAATATGATGAACCAAGAAGGGGTCACAACGCTGATAATGTTGAGGGAGATCCAACACCATCTGGGGATGGGGATGGATCCTTTGCTCCAATAGGTGGAACTCTTGCATCTTTGAGAGGAGTGCCCAAGTACTTGACATTAAGAGTACAAGGTTCAATAATGAATTAGAGGGTATCTATACTGATTGACAGTGAGGCAACCCACAACTTTATTGATTCTCATCTTGTGTAGAGGAGAGCAATCCCCACTGATACTTTTGAGGGATTCTCTGTTTTGGTCCTAGGATATAGGAAAATGCAATGCATGCAATATGTCCCATCACTCTTAGTCACTATGGGGTCCTACACTTTGGTGGATCACTTTTTTGTAATTGACATACCAGACACCAATATCATTTTGAGTGTCCAATGGTTGATTACATTGGGGAAAGTCACCACTAATTGGAAAGCTTTGCAGATGGAGTGGGTGGACATGAAGAGTGGTAAAACCCAAATAATCCAAGGCATGCATACTTATCCCTCACCCAACACTTCCACACAAACAACAGAGATGGATTTGTGCAATGGAAGCAAGGATCTCACAGTCCCTTGTCTTATGTTCACGAGAATTCTACAAGGGACATTCCTATCTAGTGGAAAACCACCTAGGAGGCCACCATATTTAGATCTCGTGGGGGATTCCTCACAAAGTGTTGCTCCAAATATAGATCCAGGAGGGATTGGAGCAATGGGAGACCAAGCTACAGCGCTGGAGGGCTTGGGACAACTCAAGAGTGAGGGGAATCTTCTCCCTGCATCACTATCACCCTCTCTCTTTCCTAGATCTGCGCTATGGGAGGAGAAGAATGGGAGGATCAGCCTTCCAACACACATATTTGGCATGAGAGATGTCAAATAAGAGATCAGCAACATGACAGGAACTTCCATGGATGTATCATCAGCGCTGTCACTGTTGAACAATGTGGATCTGTATTGGAAATATCAACTGCTTGTAGAGTATTCCAAAGGTCTCCATACAGGTATGATACTAGATGACATGCAGCAAGAAGAGGGATACTTAGTCCAAGGGGGAGTCATCTATGATCATAGTAGGGTCTTCTTGGCTAGAGCTTCCAAGCTCAAGTAGAAGATACTACAAGGGGCATACAAAGAATTCTTTCTCAGCCATATGCATTCAATGAAGATCTATACCCTGATCATGAGGAGCTTTGATTGGGAAGACTTGAGAGAGGAACTGCATCAACACTTTCAAGAGTGCATGAGATATGTGGAGTTGGGACAGCCAATGGAATCTATGCAAGAGTCATTTCAGCCATTTCTTCCTTCTTTTGAGAGAGGGGGAATGCCCATGCACAACTCCATGTGTATGAGGAAATTTGATGGTAAAAGATCTGATCATGTAGAGAAAAATTTATTTTCTGATTTGTCACATTATTTTACCATGTTTTTGTAGGATATGACTCCTAAAGGGAGTGAGAGATCATGTGGATCTCATGGCTTTTGGTGGGCCAATAGAAATTTTGAACTTGGTCACTCCCTTGTTTTGCAAAGGGAGATTCATTTTCATGATGGGTACTTTCTAAAAGCAGCAAAAATATTTGACATATTCAGCCATGTTAAGGTAACTCATGCAAAAAATGTGTGTGGGAATGCCATTTGCCACACCTTGACCCAATGAAGGTAGGAGATGCATTGCGTTGGCATCACATGTGGGATTTTGACCCACCTCCCCAAGCTCAGATTTCTGTTTGCATATATGTAGTCTTGCTTCCATACTTGGATGATATAGTTGTGCTGTTTACAGGATTGTATGGAGGGAGGATGGGAAGTTTGTATGTACCACATGGAATGGAACTTCTCCCTGTACCTCATGCTACATGTTTTAGATGGAGCATTTCTCCAGCCATGCTTATTTCTATTGAATTCTTCACTCCTGATGGGATGGACTATGCACATCTTATGTTGACCCTAGAGGAACAATTTATGATGTATTGGCTTGATGAACACTTGGCTTATGATGAGGACTTGATCATTGATGGTGTCATCAATGGCCAGGAAGAAATAGAAAATCTACCTAATAGTTCATTAGACATTAACATTTTGGAAGAGAGAATTTGCTGAAAATATTCACTACTAGCCTAAGTAAGAGGGAATATGTAATTTGTCTCATTTTTCTATTGCATGAATAAATGAATAAAGGAGGACATGTAAAATAAAAGAGATAGATAAATCCAAGTAACATACTGAGACATTGGATGGGAAGTATCTGAGCCATCGACAGGTCGCTTGCAGGTGTGAAAGGGGTTTGAGCTATGAGATTGGGTCAACCTTGACCAAATCTACAACGTTGTCTAGATACAATGTACCTCATGAAGGGACAACACAGTTCTAGAAGGAGGCCCCTCATGTGAAAGGAGCTAACTCATCAAGGTGGTTTAGGGTTTGCAAAGGCTTTCATCTTATAAAAGGAAGGGGAAGGACGAAATATAAGGTTGTTGATTGTCTATATTTCTGAGTATCTTGTCTGTTTAGACAAATACCATTCTCTGTTGTTCAGTGGAGAATAGTGCTGCTTAGCACTTGGAGTTCCTATGAAGGGATTTCACCTCTTCCATTGAGGATTCTTGGAGGAATCTTGCTGATCTCATCCACTATCAGGAATTTGGCCAAGCTCTACTTCCAACTACAACACAAACCCAGTGAGGGTTTGGTTGCTTTTGTAGGCTGCAACAAGTGGAACGCTAGATCTTCTCAGATCTATCTTGTATTGGTGCCTCTTCTCAGTGAGTCTGTATTTTAACCTCCTGGAAGAGTGCATTAGTTGTTTGAGCTTCAGATTTGTATCTTGGCATCAGGCCAACTCAGTTTTTCAAGCTACAGTGCAGTTTCCCTTGAGGGATTGCGTTATTTTCAGTGGAGGTTTTGCAGGGTGTCTTGATCCCATTTTTGATGAGAGATCTCTAGTGCTGGGCTTTGCCTTTAACTTTGGTGATCCATGGATTAGCTTGCTGATCCATGTTCTGTATAGATCTGATCTGTTTTAATGAAAATTCACCTTTAGAAATTCCTGAATAATATTGCAGATCTGCTACTTAAAACTCAGATCTACTCTTTGTATTGCATGATTTGGTCAAAACCCCAAGGGGATCTTGTAATAGAGCCTTTCTAGTGTACAGATCTGAAATGGATCTGATATTTTGTACAAAGATATGATCTAGATATGATGTGTAACATTCAACTGCAGCTCCATAAAATAACACTGTTAAGCCATTTTGCAGTTTATACATATGTTACAGCCTTCTTTTTTGAAGATTTCCTTCTCTCTTGTCTCATGTATTCTACTGTATAATGTAATAGCATCATTGTAAATCTGATTTGATAATATATATTCAAAATTTGATATTATTTGATGGCCTCCTGCTCATGCTTTCCAATACTGTGTTATTTCTGAATCAGTTTGTTGTGCATAGCTGCAACTCCTCTTGTAGGGTGTTTTTCAGCTAGACTAGGTGGTGGGAGACCTGTTTACCCCACCTAGTTTGATTTTTTTTTGCTCTCCTTTTGGATCTAGATTCCAAATCTACTGATCTAAGGGATCCAAGGGCTTCAAACTCACTTTTTTGCATAAATCTCCTAGAAGTGCGTTATTTCAGCAGGCTTGCTTTGAGATTCCCATTTTGGGATATTACACCAATGCTTACCAAGAATCCACCCTATCCTTCATCTGTATTTCCTGATATGACCTAGCACATTGTTATTGTTTTATATTATTTAGTAGGGTATCACACTGATTAATGGGTAGATGAAGCCATGGTTGGTTTCTTGTCTATTATTTTCTCAGATGCAAAACCCACAGTCATGTTAAACTATGCCCAATTCCTGGTTGATACTATACATGAACAATTATTAAATTTTAATACAGAGGAGGTATTCAAATACACCTCTATATTGGTGTATATGTTCATTTATTTCCAGTCCAGCAGGTTTCAATTTCAGATGACCAAGGTCAATGAAGATGCTGAGGCTCAATCTGTCATCTTCTAGACCACCCTACTATTGAAAGATCAGAAGAATTATACATAAAAATATTTTGTGGATTTATTTTTGCATCCAAACATCAACACACTCAGCAGTGCAACAGAGCCCGGGATAAATCAATAAATCAGGAAAACCATATAGCTGAAAGATCAAGTAAAGACAACATATTGGTACTTGTACCAAAATTACAAAGAGATCTGAGTCTATGGGTGTGAGCTTCCCCTCTACAAATTGCAAAATTTCCTCTCCATGAGGTTCTTTGCACTGAAGTATATAAGGAAAATGATACATGCAGATGAGCTTCACTTTGTTTCTGCAAAGAAGAAGTCCCAGTTCAAAATCAAGGCACAAATTGGGCCTTTCATTTGCAACAACAAAGAAATAGGGGAGGAGGTAGATAAGATACTAAAGGGAATGGGTTTAAACCACAGTTTCACTTGGTATTATGACCCTGTAGGGATCATCTCCAAGAAAAGGGTGGAAAATAGGTCCACACCCTATGTCCACACACAGAGGCCTGCAATTGAGCATTATGAAAATCAAGCAGAATGGGTGACCATCACCCTGCAAGAAGATGAAGAGCAGGTGATCTCCACCTCAGGCATCTAGACCCCAACACCACAAAAAAGAATGCATGGGGAAAGAGAAAGAGAAAGAGATAGGAAGCAAGAGGCCAAGAAAGGATCAATCACCTTCGGTGACTGATACGTCTAGTAAAGAATTTAAACTGAAATATAGGAAGAGGGCCAGAATTCACATGGATATCAACAAAGGAGGTGAATCAGAGCAGCAAACCATAATTCACATCATGGACACCCCTAGATAATCTCCAGTAGGAGGTCAAACAACGACCTCCCCTACTTCCTCAGCCACAATGACTATGCAACAATAGGGTCTGCAGACATCTACTTCCAGGATTGTCACATAAAGCCAAGAAAAATTAGTTTTTGACACATTGAGATAGACAAAGTTGAGGAATGAGGTGCTGAAGACTCACTACAAGAAAAAAGCATATTGGTGAGGGTCATGCTTGTGACGGACCTATTGTAAGTGTATATAGTGATGGTCCTTTATGGTCCGTCACCAAAGACATTTTCAATGACACTTTTGGTGAGGGTCATTAAAGGCCCATCACTAATTCTCTCTTTGGTGACACTTCTAGTGACAAACTTTTAATTACCCTCACCAATGCTCTTTTTGTTACTTTTGGTGACGGTCAAAAAATGTCTGTCATCATTGATCATTAAAATACCATCACTGTAAGTGTATATAGTGATGGTCCTTTATGGTCCGTCACCAAAGACATTTTCAATGACACTTTTGGTGAGGGTCGTTAAAGGCCCATCACTAATTCTCTCTTTGGTGACACTTCTAGTGACGAAATTTTAGGACCCTCACCAATGCTCTTTTTGTTACTTTTGGTGACGGTCAAAAAATGCCCGTCATCATTGATCATTCCAATGTGTTTTTGATGACACTATGTGCCTGTTATTATTTTTTTTGTCAAAAGATAACGATTTAATACCATTATTGTGGAGTATTTTTAATAATATGTCCAAGGCCATAGTGGTTAGGGTCAATCAATTTTTTTAGAAGTAATTAGTGTGTATCATTTCCCTCAAGTAATGACTAATCGAATAGAGATTTCCTATGAGTCAACACATGATTCATATATATTAAGTTTATTATCTAGCAAATTCCCTTTAGATAAATTTCCACTATTGTGTGTAGGAAGTATATTATTTAATACATAATCAAGCTTTGACAATTCTATTAATGAGAAAGACCTAACAATCCTCAACAATCTGGCACACCTTAAATTAATGCTTTGGCACATGCTAACATTTCTTAGCACCCCACATGTCTTGGAACATCATTGTACTTAGAACATCTTGTGATGACACTGACACCCAAGCAAATGGTGGCATGCGCTAGCACAACATGGAACTCTCCTAGCATGTGTTGGCATGCTGCATATAGTCCTTAGCATGCCCTGGAACACCTTGGTTATTGCATTGACATACATTAGCACTTGGCACACAATGCCACTTGGCATGTATTGGGACATATTATTAGTGTGCCTAGCATGCCCCTTTTCAAAAAGATAAAGTCTTGACTTACTAACCCTCTTATTGGTTCTTCCTTTTGTTTCCTTGACACATATTGACATACCCTGGCATCCTGTGCCACATCCTTAGCACCTAGCATGTATTGACATATCTTGGCACTATTAATTTTCACATGATATAATTAGCACACCTTGGAACTCCCAAGCACACTTTGGGAATTCTTGACATGCCTTGATATTCCCTAGCATGTCTTACCAATGCTTAGCATACCTTGTCACTCCCTCCTTGGCATGACAACTAACACATTAACACTAGTCTCTGGCACAAGTTCCTCATATTAATTAACTTCCATGAATTTTTACCTAGTGCTCCCTTAATGTTTTTTCCTAGTAATCCTTAACACTCATCAACATGAATTATCACTCTCTAGCACACCTTAGAACTCTTCAACATTCCCTTCCACTTCATAACATGCATAACACTATTCCGTGACACATATTGGCGCTTGGAAAGTCTTAGCATGATTGGAATACGTTGAGATGCCTTGGTATGATTTGGCATGGTTTGATATTAAATTTATTTGTGATGATCAATTGTTGGAAAGTAGATGAGAAGCAACAAAGGAATACTTGGCACTTAGAATGCAATAAGACTTTTCACTTGGCACCTATTGCCCCCTAGTGTTGGTGTGCCTAGCATGCCCCTCTTGGAAAAGGTAAATTGATGACTTATTAGACCTCTTATGTGTTCATTTCCTTTTAGTTTAACTTTTTTCTCCCTTTTGTTGTCTTGACAGACCCTGACACACATTGACACACCCTTGCACATCTTGGCATGCCTTATCACTTGGCACATCTTAACATGTTTGACATGTATTCCCACTATCTGGCACATCAAGGGGGTGAAGAGAGATGTAGTCCTAAAGTAGGTCGAGTACGAGGGCAAAGTAAGGGTACTTTCTAAAGGGAGGTCATGATCATCCTCCAAGAGCAAGATCATCATGTGAGGGTTCAAAATAATGTTGCATACCTTAATGGTCGGTTTGTGCTAGGAAGTAGGATGGCATATTGTTGGTTCTCTTCTAGCAGATCGAGCTTAAGAGAGGTTTCTCATGAGAATCTTGGCATGTGATTTTAATGGTGTCTTTGTGTTAAGGCCGCATAAAATTCTGAAATGTTGAAATTTGCAACAAGAAACAGTGATATTGGAAACCAGAAAGGACAAAAAAAAAATGCACCCATACTGGTGAGGAATTTTGATGCACCAAGAGTGAGGAATGTGGGGCATCTAATTTATTTTTTCCTTAAGTAAATTGGACAATAAATTGTAATTTCATCTCATAACAACTTGTGTCAGTTAATTAAGTCATGATGACCAAGTTAGCTCAAGAAATTCAAGTACTTGAGGGTCTAAGATGAGGCATCTAGAGGGATTCTAATATTTTTGGGGTTCAGTTGAAGTTGATGCATTAGTGGGGTGCAAGTGCAATTAACTTAATTAAATGAGTTAAAATTAGTTTAACTAGTTCTAACTGAGTGATGAGCAAGTGAGAGGTCCAGTGAATTAAATTAGATTTAATTCACAATGAGTGATCAATCATATAACTGAAAATTCGCTATTAATAGTTGCATGCATGTCAATTTCAAGGGATACCTAGCTGAGACAGAGGTTAAAGGGAACATAACTATCAGTTGTATTCAGAGAAAATTTCCCATGTGCAATTATAAAGTCATTGGGATGCCATGATGGATTGCGCCATCAAGGAAGACTGATTTTCCTAATTAATAAGGATTTAATTCCCTAGGAATTGCATGAGCAAGGTAGGCTGAAGTAAGGATGAGAATTGGCTAAGTACTAGACCGAGTTTGCCTAGATCAACGGGAGACAATTGACAGAGTGCTGGAGAATCTCATGAGAGATTAAGCATTAATGTATGGTTTCATGATTCCTTGACTTAATACACAATAGAGATAGAGGGGTTTTGAGCAGTGTATTTTCCCAAATACATCATGTTGTTGTGCAATTGGTAATTTATTTATTTTAATTATATGTGATTGTGCAATCGTGTTTTGTTTTCGCAAATTGTAGGAAGGATTCAATATCTTGTTTTAGTAGATTACAAGATCAGATTGAATCTCGTTGGTTAGATTTTCTACATGGTATCAGAGCAGGAATTTTTTGGGCGGTGAGTTTGCAGAGAATATCTAAATATATTGGTGGAAAATTTTCAAAAACAAATATAATATTTGGATTCCTTGTGAAAATCTGCCCAAATGGAAAAAAAAAATCGGTTGAATTGGAGCTCGGATGAGGGAGATATCATCGATTTAAAATCAACTCTTTTTTAGAAACTTTTTGTAACATCGGGACAATGCACGAGTTAAGAACCTATAGGTACTTGAGGTACTAGATGCATGCAAATATTTTAGGAGAAAGGCAGAAGTTAGAGACTTGGTGGTTTAGAGGGAGCATAAATTACCTCTCAACATGCATCCTCATGAGAAGCAGAGAGGAGACCAAGTGGAAGCATCCACTCAAGCAGAGACCTCCATGTGCAGGAAATTTCGAGCCAGATGGGAAGAGGGAGCAACCATACCTCGAGGTGTATGGTGGGGTGACGTGTAGACATAATCCCAAGACAAGAAATTTGGGCAAGGTCCATTGAGATGGCGTGTCTCATGGATCGAACCCGGCTACGAGGAGCCCACAATACAACAGTAGTAGGAAGGATCAGTTAGATTGATGTAGTTAGATGTCAGCAAGACAGAAATCAGAGTGATAGATGTTAAATACTGGAGCACAAATCAGAGTTAGCAATAGTTCAAAGGGCACGGATGCAGATGTCAGCAGCAGCGCAGAGAATCCAGTACTAGACAGGTGCAGTAGCTAGCAGCAATCAGAAGACTCTAATGACAGATGCATTATACTGATTCAATTGTTTGGAGGCTATTCAGTTTCAGGATTTGTAGGTGTAAACAACACTAGAGAAGTGTAGCATGAAAAACATTCCAAAGGTGCCGAATGGGGGTAGATTGAATTCCTTTCTTGTTGAGAGGGAGTGTTGAAATTTGCAACAAGAAACAGTGAAATTGGCAACTAGAAAGGACAAAAAAAATGCACCCACACTGGTGAGGAATTTTGATGTACCAGGAGTGAAGAATGTGAGGTGTCTAATTTGTTTTTCCCTTAAATAAATTGGACAATAAATTGTAATTTCATCTCATAACAACTTGTGTCAGTTAAATAAGTCATGATGATTGAGTTAGCTCAAGAAATTCAATTTAAGGTGTTCGAGGTGGATATTGGTGGCCACCCGCCTATTCCACTTGGGCCCTCACCATTGTATCTTTCATTTTTTCAGTTTCCTTAATTATAACACAATTTACTTTGTCAGTTTTTCGGGTCCTGAACTTCTAGAGCTGTTTTGAGGCCCCAAACGATGTTTTTTGGGCATGAAAGGTTTCATGACTTCATAGAAATCGCATTAGCAGTTGTAGTCCTCGGAGAGATCTTTCTAATGAGGTATCATGTGCGTCAAACGAATATAATATGACCAAGTTACGACCCCAGGAAGTTGACTGCCCAACTAACCCAAACGGAGCCCATATACTCTTGGTGTTACATTTCCTCAGGTTAGGGTTTTGGTTGTTTAGGGTTTTATCTTATTTTTAAATAATAATAAAACCCTTCATCCTTATTGTAACACAGTTCAAAGGAACATAACTATCAGTTGTATTTATAGAAATTTTTCCATGTGCAATTATAAAGTCATTGGGATGCCATGATGGATTGCGCAATCAAGGAAGGTTGATTTTCCTAATTAATATGGAGATAATTCCATAAGAATTGTGTGAGCAAGGCAGGTTGAAGGAACGATGATAATTGGCTAAGTATTAGACCGATTTTGCCTAGATCAGCAGGAGACAATTGGCAGAGTGCTAGAGAATCTCAAGAGAGATTAAGCATTGTATTGTTTCATGATTCCTTGAATTAATACAAAATAGAGATAGAGGTTTTGAGCAGTTGCTTCCCCAGATACATCTTGTGTTGTGCATTTGATAACTTGTTTCTCTTACTTATATGTGATTGTGCGATCATGTTTTGTTTCCAAAAATTGTAGGAAGGATTCAGTATCTTTTTCTAGCACATTACAAGATCAGATTGAATCCTGTTGGTTAGATTTTCTACATGAAATATAAGAGAGGGTTGATACCATCTTGCCTTGTGGTGGTTAGTAGGCTGCAAGGTCTATGATAAAGACCAACATAAATGGAGGAGGGCTTGCATTTTAATTTAGAGCCATAACATAAGTCGACATAGGCGTAATATTGATTGAGTTAACCCTAGTTTGAGGGTCGACATTGAGATCTGAAGTTCATGTCAAGATTCAGTCAAAGAAATGCCCAGAATTTATGGATCCATATGAGCTAGGTCGAGTCTCTTATGGAGGCAAAAGTCATGTTTTTTCTATGTGTGAATAGGGTTTGTTCTACAACAATTAGAAGTACATAAGTATAATGCCCTAGTTAGGACATTTTCCTAGCATGTTTAGTTCATAAGGTATGCCCTTAAGACTGTGACAAATTTGCGTAGAAGAAGACGGGTTGTGACCCTTAGAGTGAGGCTTATTTCTGCAATAAAGACCGTAGATCTGGAAGATGGTTTTCAAATTCAGTATGTGTGGAGACATCAGATCCAAAGGAGGGTGGAACCTGAGCAGAAGATTGAGCATGCAGAAGAAATGTGCCACATGAAGAATGGATTGACATGTAGAGAAGTTGATTTTGGTGTACTTTCCATATAGTTTTAGACAAAGATCTGAAGAAACCTATGAAAAATTAGTAAATGGACTGTTAGTGGCTGATTTGTGACCCTAGTTCAGTCATCTGTAGATTGTTAGAAGTATGATAAGAGGATTAGTTCATATTTGTTCATAGATTGGACAAAAAATTAGATCAAATTGTCGATACACAAGAACAGTGATCTTGAGAGGACTCAAACCATTGTTAGGTGGTAGATTTGAAGAGCCCTAGATGAAGACAATATTGTGGGCCCTAGATCAGTAAAAAGAATTGACTGTGGTTGGGCAGATTGATGGTAGTCCAAGTACAGTTGGAGGGTTGTTAGGTTATTGTCAAAGAAGAGCCCTGACTCTTGTTCTAGTGAAGGACAACAAAATTGGTAGAAGGGTAGGTGTATAGGGCCTAAGGATGTGCAGACTTTGAAGGACTAAAGTAACAATCAAGTGGGCCAACCAACTAGCCCTAGTTCACTATATTGTAGAGGATTGATTCAGAGAGAAGAAGGGCAGCCTCCATAGCCCTGGACTTCTCATCTTGGAGCTGTAGTATGGCAAAAGTGGGCATACCAAAGAGTTGTTCACAAATGGAATTGTGAACAACTTGTTACCACTCAAACTAGTAGTGGACCTAAAAGGGGTTCCTAAGAGGGCAACTGCTAGGACAAGGGAAACGATGGAGGATTAGCCCATTGTCACCACAGCTAAGGCTCCTTGCTCTTCACGGACTTTCACCGATGGGTGGAGTCCCATAGTTTAGGAAGTCATTTGTAGAGTATAGGTCAATGAATAGGTGGGAAGTGACCCTCAAAACCATTTCCCTAAGATAAAATAAAGAGTGGGACTTGCTTTCCTTTTAAGCAATAGAATTTATCTTCTAGGGAGAGAGGAGGGGGATTCAAGGGTTGAGGGAGAAGAAAAATACTTATGAAGGAAGTTCTCAATCCATAAAATCCTTTGGGAACTTGGATTCCCAAATGGTCCTTGATGAAATGCCTTTGACACCAAATGGGACCACACGGGGCCAAGTGGACCCAGTCCAGGTTCGGGGATGGAATTTAGCAACCAATGATGTTCCTATCCTGGACAAGGTGAGAGGAAAGGATCAGACAAGAGTTTTTACTTCGATAGGTCAAATTGATCCTACTAGGTTCTATCCTTGGGAACACCTAGGCAAAACTTGATCCTAGAGCTAGGGCTTGAGGTATCCGAAGATTCCACCGTCAGAATTGGCCCAAGTTCTGAGGAGAGTGAGGGCACCCAACAACGCAGCTTCCTCTAGGATATAGAAGTTTTCCTCTAGCTAGATTCCTGGGAAATTGTTGCCCTAGGTGACCTAATGGGGCTAGACCTAGGGAATGTGAAAATTTCTTAATCTAAGAAACCCTAATGTAGTATCTTGATTTACTTCTCCTACTTGAATTAAGTTACAAGTTAATTTCTGAAATATTCAATAAATTAGCGAAGTAAATAGTAAATACAACTAGCAACCTACACATACAGATCAAATATTGAATACACATGCCCATAGACAAAGTGACACGCGGATTTTCTGGACAACTGTCCCTAGAAAAAACCCAATGCGGGAAAACCAGTGCAGCTAGCTCTGGAGGGTTTTCATTATTATGCATAATCTAAGTACAACAATCTTGGGCACCAAAACTGGTTCACCCAACAAAGAAATAAAAATGGCAGTAATACGTTGCTCTGAATCCCTCTATGTCAGCCTGGCTGGCCTGTTTCGGCCTCTGCGCTGCTCAGTAAGGGCCTAAGTCACACCTAAAGGGCTTACATTGCCCCTGTGCCACCCTAACTGGGCCTGCGTCAGCCTTGTGTGGCTCTTGCTACCTCTGCGCTGCCCCTGGTGGGCTTTGGCTGGACTGAGTGGCTCCTGCTACCCCTGTTGCTCTAGCTGGCTGGAATGCTTATGCAGAAAGAGCATAGGTAAGAAATAAGGCACTGGCCAAAGGTAACACATAACATTCATAAAAAATTGAAGAAATGAAATGAAAATAGATCAATGTCCACAAATAACTGAAATAGCTCAATGGGACTAGAGAGTAAAAGCTTTGGCTACAACAATAAGTGCTTATAGCATCAGCTAATAGAATAGAGGAGACTAGTTCATGAGGTTAAAATGTTGTATAATTGTTGGTACAGGAAAACTATAGAATTGTTAGAGTAAATATTTGTAGGTACCATTAGTTGGTGATCGTCGATTATCATTTTATTTCATCAAATACCCTGAAGAATGGGCCTTACAAGCTATTTGCGTAGACAAATGCCACAGAAGTTGTGTGATGGAAAAATATTCACACTATATTGAAGAAAACACCTACCAAATAAGGATGACATTTCAAATGGGGCAAGAAACAACAGAGAGATAAACATCGAAAAAAGTTAAAATTCTAGGGCAACAGGAAAGCAACTAGGTAGCATGGTAGAAAGCACAACAAAGAAAATTATAAAAATGGAAAACCCTACAAATTAGCACCCATCGAAACATCACCACAATTTTTTCTTTAACTCTAAATCTCCAAATTCATCAAATTATATCCTGTATTCAAACCTGATCCTCTCTGTTAGCGATTTTGAAGATAAGGCTGAGAACTTACTACAGAACCATCACCTACATGTAGTGATCTTATTCTGTGACCAGACAACCTACTTTCGTGAAGACATGGAAAGGTAAACACTCTCTGCCAAGATTTTCCATACAACCCAGGTTGAGCAACCACATATATATCACCAATTTTTTCTCTTCAGATTTGTAACTTAGAAGAGCTTTGTCTGACCACCTCCGGGTTGCTCCCAGAGTCACCCAGGCAAGCCCTCTCAGCATCATCCTCTTTTTGTAGTACCTAATTAGTAATTTAATTAACCATAATAGTTTCTTGATCATGCAGGTATTTCAAATATATTGCCAATAAGCATAAAGCTATCATGTTAAACAATCAGGTCAAAAGACTTTAGACTATGGTGCAAAAAATACAAAGAACCTCACCAAAACTCAAAGGAAAAACAAAGTCAAACCTCTACAAAGTATAAATAGATATCTGATAAACTTCATTCCACTACAAAAATGTGCTTAACTAAAGAAAATTCTAATTACTGTGCTTTCAAGACAAAGCTTTCAAGGGCAGGGATGTTATAAAAATACCCCTACACCTCGTGAACAATCAATGTGTATAATTAGACCATCATAAGGCTCATTTTAAACATCATTATTATCATTTTATAAATCATTTTCATCAAATCAACAAGAAGCAAGCAATAATTTCACTCAGTTCCACTGAAGCAAAGTATATGGAAGTTTCATATACTTATTTATGAAGCTATCTAGATTTTCAACTTGATTGTAGAGTCAACCAATCAGTTGTTGAAGCCTAATATTGTCTCTTGTGAGAATCAAAGTTACATCAAGCTCTATGAAAATCCAATGTGTCATGACCATTTCAAAAACATTGATATTCAATACAATTTCCTAAGATTCCAAGTTCATTAGGGAGTTGGTAGTGTTGGACCACATTCTGACAAAGTTGCATATGGTTAATAGTTTGAAAAAGCTCCTAACAAAGGGAAAGTTTGACAAGTTGGGGGAGAATCTTGGGTTATTGGTCACTCTCTCCTTAGCACATCTGAAACTCACTGACATTTCCTGTCACAAACTCTTATTCGTTAATTTTTAAGTATAGTTTTATCTCGTCTGTTATGATGAACTGTCTAGTGGAATATCCATGATAGTTTATGAATCACCCCAACATCAATCCTTTATGCAAGTCATATGATGATATTTATTCACACTTATTTATCTCTAGTTGTCCAAACACAGTGCAGGTCATCACCACCACCCTTGCAAAATTGAACATGATAGGCTCTTGGTCTTATCTAAGCTTGGAAGAAAATTTCAAAACTTAGTTACACAACATGATGGAATATTATTATAAAGGTTTCCCATGCATTCTAATCGACAATATCTAGTGGGATTGGAACAACAACACATTTTGTTCACGAGAAGTATCCATGATATTTTATGAGTCACCCCTTATTTATCTCTTGTCCCAACACGGTGCAGGTCACCACCACCACCCTTGAAAATTTGAACATGATAGGCTCGTGGTCCTATCTAAGCTTGGAAGAAAATTTCAAAACTTAGTTACACAACATCATGGAAGATTTATTAAAAAAATTTCCCATGCATTATAATCAGCAATATCTGGTGGGATTGGAACAACAACACATTTTTTTCACGAAAAATATCCATGATAGTTTATGAATCACCCCAACATCTATCCTTTATGCAAGTCATATGATGATATTTCTTCACACTTATTTATCTATTGTCCCAACACAGTGCAGGTCATCACCAATACCACCCTTGCAAAATTGAACATGATAGGCTCATGGTCCTATCTAAGCTTGGTTGAAAATTTCAAAACTTAGTTACACAACATCATGGAAGATTTATTAAAAAGGTTTCCCATGCATTCTAATCAAAAATATTTGGTGGGATTGGAACAACAACACATTTTGTTCACGAGAAATATCCACGATAGTTTACGAATCACCCTAACATCTATCCTTTATGCAAGTCATATGATGATATTTCTTCACACTTATTTATCTCTTGTCCCAACACAGTGTAGGTCATCACCGCCACCCTTGCAAAATTGAACATGACAGGCTCGTTGTCCTATCTAAGCTTGGAAGAAAATTTCAAAACTTAGCTGCTCAAAATCATGGAAGATTATTCTAAAGGTGTCTCATGCATTCTAATCAGCAATATCTTATGGGATTGGAACAAAAACACATTTTGTTCACGAGAAATTCTAACAAAGATCAAAATTAAATTGATAAAAAATAGTGTTAGGAAGACAAGATTCATCCTAAACCACAAAATAATGGATTTTGGTAATTCCTCCACTCCCTCTTGGATGCCCTTGTGACTTATTTGATGGTGTTGCACAAGTTATCCCACCTAGTTGCAAAGTGGGTGTGGTACTCTTCCTCTCCCAGTCTTATAGCGAGAAAGTAAGACATACCCAAAGTTAAGGCTCCAACAACTGAGTTGATTCCACTGCTCTTTGTACCCTTATGGAAATTGCATCCATCAAAAGAGTCAAATCCCTATAGATCATGGGGGATTCAAATATCATGATCAATTGGGTCAATAATTCATGATAGAAAACATCTACCTACACCCCATCCTACAAGATATCATAGATTCCCCCAACTCTTTGGACTAGCTATCTTTCAGACACATTTTGAAGGAGATAAATACCACAACATACACGCTTTCAAAAGAATCTCTCAAATTTCCCATCGATACCTTTGTGGTATAAGAATCCATCGATAGGATGGAGTATGACCAAATGATTATTCATGTCTAAGCTCGAAAAACAAGCCAATCTAGATTGATGCATGCACATTCCAATCATGACAATTAATTTCTACATCTTCTCAATAGAAAAAACAAGTAATATTTTTTCTCTGTTCACTTTACAACATAAACACCAATTTCATCCATAATGTTAGGATAAGTTGAATGATATGATCGAAAAGGTGGGAGGATTATTTTGTGGTGTATTGAACAGGACTGGGGGACACACATTTAGCATGGATGGGTAGAAGTGGGATGCCCAAGCATGGTTTACTAAGATCTATAATACAAACATTAGAGAATGAGAAGGGGGGTTAAGACCTAATGTCATAGGGGCTAGGGGACCTAGAGGGAAGGTAACAAGAGAAATTGAAAGGGGAACCCCTCATAGTGGTGATAAGGGCATTAGGGGTCTCATTATCACAACCAATAAGTCATTAACCCATAACCATTAAATTCCCTATCCCTTAACCCTGAAGCCATACTCCCTTAACCCCTACACTCATACTTCATAAGCCACCGACCCCTTGACGCATTAAACCTTAAGCTATTAACTCATAACCTAGAATCCATGAACCCCCTAAGCACTAACCCCTTATTCTCTTAACCCGTGACCCTTAAACCTTAATCCATAACCCCCAAACACCTTAAAACCTAACCCCTTAGCCCCTAACACCTAAATCCCTTAATTATTAAGCCCTTAACCCCTAAATCCCTTCCCCCCCAAGCCCTTTGCCCTTAAATATTAACTCTTGAAGCCCTTAACCACTTAGTATCTAAGGCAAAACACAACACCTCAAACCAACAAAATAACCTCTTAGGAGAATCCTTCACCTCTAACTAAGAATATTGGTACCATTTGATTTTTAGAGAACTGGGTATTGGTCTCGAGGGTGTGCGTTTGTGGGTAATGCGCTTATAACATGTATACCAAATGTAGAACAACTGGATAATTTGAAAAACCTCGATAAGATTTGCTCACAATATCTACTCTTCATGTTGGCATGGAGCTTGTAGTGTTCTCCCACATAAGGAGTTGACAATGAATAAATCACTCATAATGACACAACCTATTCAACCCTAATGAACAAGAAGCTAACCCTTGATAGAAATATTTTGTTTGCTAAAAAACCACAATTGTGTCAATGTATAATACTATACATAAGAGAAACTAAAATGATATTATCCACATCAATTCTTGAAATAGCCTCACATTTGCCCTGAGTGGTGAGCCAAGGGGTGAATGTAGGGAACTATTAAAGTTACATCATGTTTAAATTCCTTTTACATCAAGAGATTGTTCTCCATTAGGGTTGATGCACCATCACAAGGGAGCATGACACCTTTTTGTGGGGGAGAGATTAAAGTTGTAACGCAATTCAGGTGACATACACCTCCAATGTAAATGACATCATTATACGTTTGTGTCAATTTGTTAAAGAGGTTATTTATAAACAATAAATTTAGTACTTGGACTTCATATTTTCATGTCCTTGACTCTAAGATGGATTTGTACTAGGAACACTTCATGCAAATAAGAGGAGGCCTTAATTTTGAACCCTCATACACACAAGAGCACTAGATGTTGCCCTTCAGATCCCCCATGGTGGTTTCAAAGTTGGTTTACATTAGTGTCTAGTTGAAACCAATGACATCATGATATTCCTCTTCTCAATAACATCTTCTAGCTTTGCCATATACACAGCATTGAGTTAGAGGATCACCTCATCTAATGTTCTTACAATTACAAGTTGTAAAAGTTCACCTGCTAAATTAATACTAAATTTGAGAAATTTTAGGTGACCAAACTAAAAATGACTAACTTAAACGGCTAAGAAAGTCACAATACATTGTATGTATTTCTCTGATCTCTAGGATGAAAGGGAAACCAAACTCAAATCTAGACAATGTACATACATTGAAGATGGATTCAATTTTGGAAACTATCATTTAAAAAGAGGCTATCTCTGCCCCAAAATGACAGTCCCTCCTCCAATACCTTGCCACAACTTCCATAGTTGTCAATTTTTACAATAATAGAACCTCTAAGTACAAGCTTACCATATACTTAGAACTTAGGTTGGAATTTATTTGATTCTTTAACTCTTTAGATGATGACTAAAGATCATTAAATATATAGATTGAAGCATTTGCTTGTAGTTATTGATGAACTTGTTAACCATCCATAGAGGAATACTTCCCTTAGACATGTACTTGATTTTGTCCACAATGAAAGAATCCTACTATGTTTTTGGTATATTCGACAAGACTACATCTTTAAAGTAATTAAAATTTAATTATTAATGTTTGAAAATCCTTTAAGAGGTGGAGAGAATCAAATTCACATAAGAGGAGGTATTCCCTTTGTTTAGCGAAACTCCATGGAGAGAAAGCAATAAATGCAAGATTAACCTATTGTTTATGTGATAATTAGGGAATGTATATCCATTCTTTCAAAGATTAGTCTTAGATAATGAGAAAGAATCTCCTATTTATTCTAAATAATCCTTAAGGCTATTTATAGAATACCTTCTCACCATCAAAATCACAATAGTCTTTTTTTTTGGAAAAAGAACTACAACAAAACTTTAAATATGAAAATAAATAACCTCCATATATAAAAGTAAAAACATATTTAAAACAAATTTAAAGTAAATTATAATATAATATAGAAAAATTAACAAAAATCTTAATACAACATCAATTTAAATAATTTTCTTTAATACAAATATATTATTAAAAATTAAAAATTAACTTTAATAAATAAATAATTTATATAAAATCCCACTTTAATAATGAATAATTACTTAATTTATAATTGATTTATATATCGATTCATTCCATTTATTTTTCCAAATTAAAAAAAAATATTAAACTATTCCAAATTCTTTGAAATCATTTAACTCAAATACAAATATATGGTGCCTTTACATTTAATGCCTCTGTATTTTTCCGCCATTGCATTATCCCTCTCCCTAGCCTGAAACGAGCTCACGCCGAGCTCAGGAGCTCGCTTTTGCATTATCCCTCTCCCTGGCCTGAAACGAGCTCAAGAGCTCGCTTTTGTACAATCCTGGTTTGCAATCGCTCTGGGATAAATCCCGGAGCCCCCAGATCCCTTCATGCACGACTTCCAACATATCATTTGCGTTTCTTCACCGTCAAAACAAGTTCAGAAAGGTATTTTTCTGCAAGAGAATGCTTAAATTGCAAAATATCATCATTTTTCTTGTGGCTGTCACGAATCCTGTATGCTCGGTCTTGGAGAAAATTCATTAAATAAGCCACTGTATTCTCTGAACTAAATTTTTCGAAATAGGTCTTGCTCAAAACACTGTTTGAAGCGGCAGAATTAGAAAAAAACAAGTTGATTAAAGTATCTACAATGGTTCTTTGGTTCTTTCAGTTCAATTATTCTAAGATTTCAATGGAACAATTTAACCCTATTTTGGCTTAGAGACAATATTTCATAAGCTAAGGCTCTCTATAAATGGACTAGAGGAGGTTGTGCTAAAAAAATTGTTTAAAAATACGACAGAGTTTGCGAATAAATTCATTGAGTTAAAGATGGGGATTCTGATACATTTCGAGTAGTTTGATTGAATGATTTCTCTTTCTGTTCTGCACATTTCAAAGTTTTGGGAGAATGGACATTGATTATTCTGGTATTTGACGGTATTCTATTCAAATTACACAGAGGAAGATAGAAAGTTAGGGCTTTTAGAGGCTGGGCGTACAGAATGCCAAAATCTTTACAGGTTTTTGTGAGATTTTTAAGACTGTCAAATAGGATAGAACATTATTCAAGATGTTTTCAAGCCTATGTATAATTGCATGCCAGTTGCAAATGGTGCCATCTTTTGAGCCTGTGATGATGATAGGCAGCTCAACGTGAAAACAAACTCTAGGGACATTGTACATATGTCCTTCAAGCGTTCAGACATATGATTCTGTTTAGTAGCCCCATATGTTTTTCTATTTGATCATCAAACCCTTGTAATAAGATGTGGTCTGTCACCTCCTGTAGAGTAGTCAACACAATTTTCACCTTTCATGTGTGCCTCAAGTGTAAAATTTTACATCTAGAGAGCCAAGGTTCCATATCTTGATGGTGCAGTCCATCTAATGAAACACTTGCGAGTTTCATTGTTACAAAAATTTCTCAACAATTGATAGTGTTGTCAAGTAAGCATTATTGCTTGTACCAAAAACAATAAATTAATTCTCCTTTAGGACTTCTTTAAGGTTTCCCAAAGAAACGGTAGGAAACATTTCTGATTCTGAACAACATATTTCAGGTCACCAATCTTCATATCCTCTCAGACAATGGGCTGTTCACTTATGCTCCAATGAGATCCCTGTGCATACCGGGTATCATCCAAGATAAGGGATCTCACTGCATCAGCTTCTACATGTTTGCCACAGTCATCATCAGCCCCCATATTAATATCTTTTTCATGACTCTCACCATCCACGTTGTAATAAGGGTCTTCATGAATGGCTTTGAAATTCAAATTTTTATGCACTCGTTAATTCATAAAGTTTTCCCTCAATGGTATCACTTTTCTTACCCATTTTCTAGTATGGATATATGTTACTAGAACGCTTGTTAGCCATAGGGATGAGGAGGGTTCTCCTTGCTTGAAGCTCATGACATTCATGGGACCAGCTTGTAACAAGATCATTCTCATGTTTGATATGATTGTAGTTATCATAAATGGAATTTATTTCAAAGCACATCACATACGGTCTTGGATTCATCTGTAAAAAAATTTCACATCCCTCGAATTCTTCATCCGCATCCAACACTAGATATCTTTCTATGGTGGCTTCATTTATTTGGCCGGTAATGCTGCCTTTTTCAATTTCTAGGCTCAGAGCCTCACCTTTAGCAGCAACAACAAAATCATAACTTGAAGCATCATCCTCTAAGTTGTATTTTTGATCTGGAATGTTTTATTTGGTGAGACAGACAAAAACATTATTGCCAAACTAATGCATATTACTGCCCAAAAGAGTGATAGTTCCAGCAACATCAAGATTTTGTCTTACTGTCATCATTGCTCTTATGGTATTCATGGATGTCCATGGTTGCATAATTCTCATCATGGTTAAATTCCTGTCCTTTCTCTGAGACAACAAATACATCGTCATGCTTTGGGGTACTAGTTGGAAAACATTAGTGGTTTTCTCTTTCAATGGTGGCTTCATTTATTTGGCTAGTAATGCTGCCTTTTTCAATTTCTAGGCTCAGAGCCTCACCTGTAGCAGCAACAACATAATCATAACTTGAAGCATCATCCTCTGAGCTGTATTTTTGATCTGAAATGTTTTATTTGGTGTGACAGCCAAAAACATTATTGCCAAACTTATGCATATTAGTGCCCAAAAGAGTGATAGTTGCAGCAACATCAAGATTTTATGTCATATTGTCATCATTGCTCTTATGGTATTCATGGATGTACATGGTTACATAATGCTCATCATGCTTAAATTCCTCTCCTTTCTCTGAGACAGCAAACACATTGTCATACTTTGGAGTATTAGTTGGAAAACCTTAGTGGTTTTCTCCCAAGTGTAGCACACCATCAAGGAGGTCAAATAGAACTTTTACCAGTGCTTCATCTTCATCTTCATCAATGCCTTCATTGCCTTAAAAAATACTAAGAAGGTCCTTCTCTCGCAGGGTCACCAATAGGACTTGGTAAGTGTTAAAAAATCTGAAATCTTGGCCCCAATGCTTAAGAAACTCTCTAATAAAAACCTTAAGAGGAGGAATTCACCTTGAACTATAGGAATACTTGACCCAGTCCCTTTGGATCTTAATGTCTTCCATTGAATTTGGAGACATATCTCATAAGTGACAAGACATGGGCCCTGAATTTCTGAAGTCTCCTTTCTATGCCTGTTCTGTTCATGTCAATGCATCGACTTTAAGCTCAATGAAATCTGAAATTCAGAATAAAGGAATTCACAATGTCTTTAGGTGGAGGTGGCCATGATACACAACAAAAATCAACACGATCTAGAATTAAAAATCAACATTTCTTTGTTGTACTAATTTGTGTTTGCATGGTGACATTTTAATTGTTGTAGCTAGTGCATGTTTTGGTACTCATTGTTAATTTTCCAATTAGGAACATTACATCGCACTGAGTACTCCCTTAGGTTTATGCATAAATCTCGTTTAATATCTGTAGAAGGGAGCATGCCTGTCTTTACCAATACAATCATTCCTTGACTTAACTGCAAAATATTCTGAGCATAAGGTTTCATTTCTGTCTTCAAATTAAAATATTGACTTTCTTGCCAGATAACATGGATCTCGGCTTTTCATATAAAGAAGGACGTCTGGCATCAGATTAACACCTTGTACTCCAATAGTGTTTTGAACTGTGACATCAATTATGAGAGTGAAACAGTGAACACCAAGGGCACCACACACCTTCATATCAGCTTGGATTTCTGTACTTGATCCTGAATCTGAACCAGCAAAAATGAGCACGTGTGGAACCTTGCCCCTCTTTGAACTGTTGTTAAACATATATCTCTCGAAAATAACTACACCAATAGCTCCTCAGATGCGCCTTTCTAATGTGTGTAAGCTACAATATGATTCCCAGAGTAGGTTCCTTCAACACACAAGGATTTTTTCAATCAGATTGAAAACACTGATGAAAAATGCACCCCTCTTTGAACTCGAGGTATTTATCGTCCATACTCTTTCTAGTCCATTATTCAAGATGTTTTCAAGCCTATGTATAATTGCATGCCAGTTGCAAATGGTGCCATATTTTGAGCCCGTGATGATGATAGGCAGCTCAACGTGAAAACAAACTCTAGGGACATTGTACATATGTCCTTCAAGCGTTCGGACATATGATTATGTTTAGTAGCCCCATATTTTTTTCTATTTGATCATCAAACCCTTGTAATAAGATGTGGTCTGTCACCTCCTGTAGAGTAGTCAACACAATTTTCACCTTTCATGTGTGCCTCGAGTGTAAAATTTTACATCTGGAGAGCCAAGGTTCCATATCTTGATGGTGAAGTCCATCTAATGAAGCACTTGCGAGTTTCATTGTCACAAAAATTTCTCAACAATTGATAGTGTTGTCAAGTAAGCACTATTTCTTGTACCAAAAACAATAAATTAATTCTCCTTTAGGACTTCTTTAAGGTTTCCCAAAGAAATGGTAGGAATCATTTCTGATTCTGAACAACATATTTCAGGTCACCAATCTTCATATCCTCTCAGACAATGGGCTGTTCACTTATGCTCCAATGAGATCCCTGTGCATACTGGGTATCATCCAAGACAAGGGATCTCACTGCATTAGCTTCTACATGTTTGCCACAGTCACCATCAGCCCCCATATTAATATCTTTATCATGACTCTCACCATCCACGTTGTAATAAGGGTCTTCATGAATGGCTTTGAAATTCAAATTTTTATGCACTCGCTAATTCATAAATTTTTCCCTCGATGGTATCACTTTTCTTACCCATTGTCCAGTATGGATATATGTTACTAGAACTCTTGTTAGCCATAGGGAGGAGGAGGGCTCTCCTTACTTGAAGCTCATGACATTCATGGGACCAGCTTGTAACAAGATCATTCTCATGTTTGATATGATTGTAGTTATCATAAATGGAATTTCTTTCAAAGCACATCACATACGGTCTTGGATTCATCTGTAAAAAAAATTCACATCCCTCGAATTCTTCATCCGCATCCAACACTAGGTATATTTCAATGGCGGCTTCATTTATTTGGCCAGTAATGCTACCTTTTTCAATTTCTAGGCTCAGAGCCTCACCTGTAGCAGCAACAAAAAAATCATAACTTGAAGCATCATCCTCTGAGTTGTCTTTTTTATCTGGAATGTTTTATTTGGTGAGACAGACAAAAACATTATTGCCAAACTAATGCATATTACTGCCCAAAAGAGTGATAGTTCCAGCAACATCAAGATTTTGTCTTACTTTCATCATTGCTCTTATGGTATTCATGGATGTCCATGGTTGCATAATGCTCATCATGGTTAAATTCCTGTCCTTTCTCTGAGACAACAAATACATCGTCATGCTTTGGGGTACTAGTTGGAAAACGTTAGTGGTTTTCTCTTTCAATGGTGGCTTTATTTATTTGGCTAGTAATGCTGCCTTTTTCAATTTCTAGGCTCAGAGCCTCACCTATAGCAGCAACAACATAATCATAACTTGAAGCATCATCCTCTGAGCTGTCTTTTTGATCCGAAATGTTTTATTTGGTGTGACAACCAAAAACATTATTGCCAAACTTATGCATATTAGTGCCCAAAAGAGTGATAGTTCCAGCAACATCAAGATTTTATGTCATACTGTCATCATTTCTCTTATGGTATTTATGGATTTACATGGTTAAATAATGCTCATCATGCTTAAATTCCTCTCCTTTCTTTGAGACAGCAAATACATTGTCATACTTTGGAGTATTAGTTGGAAAACCTTAGTGGTTTTCTCCCAAGTGTAGTACACCATCAAGGAGGTCAAATAGAACTTTTACCAGTGCTTCATCTTCATCTTCATCAATGCCTTCATTGCCTTAAAAAATACTAAGAAGGTCCTCCTCTCGCAGGGTCACCAATAGGACTTGGTAAGTGTTAAAAAATCTGAATTCTTGGCCCCAATTCTTAAGAAACTCTCTAATAAAAACCTTAAGAGGAGGAATGCACCTTGGACTATAGGAATACTTGACCCAGTCCCTTTGGATCTTAATGTCTTCCATTGAATTTGGAGACATACCTCATAAGTGACAAGACATGGGCCCTGAATTTCTGAAGTCTCCTTTCTATGCCTGTTCTGTTCATGTCAATGCATCGACTTTAAGCTCAAAGAAATCTGAAATTTAGAATAAAGGAATTCACAATGTCTTTAGGTGGAGGTGGCCATGATACACAGAAAAAATCAACACGATCTAGAATTAAAAATCCCATTCATAGGAATAAATCTGCCTGTCAAAATCTTAGTAGAACTGTGCTAGTAGTTTGAGTCAGTTCGGATTGGAGCATCTCTGGCATAAGATACCTGACATGACCACTGTCAACTCTCATGTCAGAACCCTCATTAACAATGGTACTGGGTTTGAAATCTGACAATAGATATCTGAATTTCCATTAATGGACACATTGGAAGTGACAACTACCAACAGATGACACCAACTGTCAATAGTAGGATCCACAGTCATACCCATTTCAGGATCTGAAATCTTTCTGGCAAGACAAAATGTAGTTGTTATAGATGCACAAGCAACTGATACTGGGCATAACTGAATGTAACTGATTGCTTCTATATAAATTGTTGTTCTAATTTCTTCTTGGCTCTCGGCAGTTTGTACTCTCTTGTATACTTGGCAAACAAATTCAACAAATTCCTAATGTCTTCCCCTCTCATTGCACAATACTTGGTCTCCCTTCCCTTATGAGGGATAAGAGTGACTCCACTCATAGTTTCACTTGCTTATTTTCATTGTAACTTAATAATGAAATATTGATGTATAGTTTAGGTAGCACATGCCACATACTGATTTTATTATGTTATACTATTGACTGATTGTGTTTTCCATTGTATTTTTTCTTCACAAACTGACACACCCAATAACCAGGAAGTTTTTATGAGAGTTCTTGGTTGTGCCTAATGTCTACTTGTGGACACGTAGATTTTGAGGTATTGTAGCACACATGATGATGATTATCTAGCGGAACGACCCCTTTGGAGCTTGAGTTTGTTACCATTGGAGATGACGCCATAGCACATTTTATTATTCTGGGCTTTCTTGGACTATGGCAAGGCCTTTCACTCATAAATGAAGGAAGATGTCCCACTTATGGAGGACAAGATACTGTTATTTTGGCTTGCAGTGTTCTGTTGCTTTGGAAATTTACAACATCATTTTAAAATAGTGATTCAAAACAAAAATTTAATAGTCAAAAGCAGCTTGGCCTTCACATCTGAAGAACAATCTGAGCTACATTCAAATTCACTCCCAAATCTATTTCTCTGTAAAGAGCAGCCTGTGTAATTGTCTACCCAGATTGATTATTATTCAAATGTAGTGTTGTTTCTCTGTCAAGAGCAACCTGTGTAACTGTCTACTGTGATTGATTATTATTCAGTGTAGATTTGTAACTTTTGACCACCTAATTTTTCCTTCTGTGAATGCTAGCTTCTAACTGTTTGTTTCTCTGGTAGTTTGGTACAAGTGAAGAAGTTTTGTCCTGTTCTATTTTTAGGCCATATCTGACTTTGCTTGTCCTGTATAGTCGAATTCATGAACTTCCCATGACTAGTTAACCTTTTATTTGCTACTTCAGTATGAATACGATAGCATCACATATAAGGAATAAGATGAGAAGCAGCTTTAAATGGATTCCAATTTGTTGAAATAAGTGATCTCAAACAATTTTTTTGTTTTAAGATTTTTTCGGGGCAAATTTATATGGTAATTCTTTCCCTTATTATCTCTAAAGCACCCACACGATTGCCTAGATAGTTCCAAGTTTATGCTCCAGAAATAAAGGTTCTTTATATTTTTCTTTTGTTTTGATGGGGGATTGTTAATTTTTTAGGATTTGTCCTCTGATATTATGTTAAAATTCCTAATTCTGAAGATTATCTTGCAAGACTAACTTGGTTTTAAGCTGGTCATTAAAGATAAGCAACATTACGAATGTTCACTAAAACGTATAACAAATTCTATACTGTTACAGGTGCATCTATCACTTGAAGCTGCAAGTATGGCTCGAAGCAACTCCTTTGTTGGCATGTATTTTGCTGCTGCGGGTACAATAATATTTCTATTCTAGCGTACAAAATTGTTTTGCAAAATTCATTTTTATTTTCTTCCAAATATGGGTCATCCTAATCAAGTTTGTATGTTTGTTTGAGCAGAATATGCTTGGAGAGAAAGGGCTTGGGCTGAGGAGGCTTTCTTCCAGCCATCCATCATGTCTCTTCTCTATTTCCCTACTGAGCACCACTTTGCTATTTACACTGTAAGTAAATTTATTCACCATTCAAATCAGTGATGATGAGGAAATCTGCCCTCTTATTCTTTTTTCAATTATATCATATTGTTGGCATGGGGTTTATTACCATGTTTAACACTTCATTATGATGCCAGCCCTTCTTCATTCCTGTTTTGCTGCACACATTCCTAGCTGCAGTGAAGGAGGTCACTCGCTATCGACGAGAACAAAACAAGTTCTTGAAATCATCAAGTTTATGATGCATCTTTCATTACAAATAATATAATGTATACTACCATTCATACGTGAGGCGATAAATGGGTCTTATTGTCACTATATCACCTGTACATGACTCAAAAACAAATGTGCAAGAACCGACCTAATCCAGAGGAGGGGAGGAGTGAAGAATGCCCAACGGAGGTGTGTTGTAGTTTCAAATAATGTTCTTTTACAATATCTTCAGTTTCAATTTTAAGGGTTCCATCTGAAACCAAAATAGTATTGTGTGTTTGAAATGCACATATAAAATCTTGGATTGGCCATTTATTATGATGGTGCAGATGCATTCCAGTCAGTTTAGGTAGATTTCTTAATAACTGGTGTCATATATTCAACTTCAAGATGAAATTGTGGTGGGCAAGAGGGCTATAAATCATGCCCATTATACTGTGTAACTCGCTCATGTGGCCATGGTGGCCCTTGTTTCTTCCGAGGGCTAAACACACTACACACTCTGGGGGGCAATCGAACCATGGTGGGCTTGGGAAGTATCACGACCCCCTTTCCCTTTTCGCCAAGAAGAAGTCAATCCCGTAATGGTAAATGGAATATATTTGAAAATGATTTTTGTTGTTAATTATCATAAAGTCTCATCTGATTTCTTTTAATAAATAGTTTTAGATAATGTGACCTTTTCCTGTTGCTTATTCGTTGTATTGCAAAATAACATGGACAAATAAAATTAATGTTAAGATTTTGATTAATAATTATATAAAATTTTTCAAGTTACTAGTGGTTTTTGAGCTCGTTTATGAGAACCCATGGTATTCATATAGCTTGTTTAAAGGAGGAATTAATACAATTTAGAGCCATTTTAACTTTGGATTTACTAAACGTTGAGAGAGATTAAATTTCTTGAGCTAGAAATATCGTAAGATGCAAAGAGATTTGATCCCTCTTGACACTTATAGATTTAGGCTGATTAAATAAAAAATAGTAATATTAAGAAAATGGAATTAGATATATTAGTAGACATCGGTAGTCATGATATTGAGTTTGGTTAAGAGCATAGTAGTGAGGAGACTTTGGTTAAGGTCAATATAATACATTTAAACAAAACATAGTTATGTATGTTGAAATTGAATCAAAGTTGCTTGATTTTGAGTTGTTGAAATATGAGGATGATTGGAAATATGCAACAATGTCTTTGGATTAACATTTCTATTTTCATAAGCCCGTAGGGGCATGGTCTAGTGGCCAGCGGATGCATTGTTAAGGTGTTTGTGCTATGTAGTAGGTCACGAGTTCGAGCCTTGTCTTATCCAGGTACCGTTCTTACAGGCTGGGCGGTCCCTGAGAGGTTATAGTGGTAGCCAGGGGGTTTGACCCCGGGTCTCCCGTGTAAAAAGCTGTCTGATGTTGCCAATTCCTCTGACTCACAAAAAAAAAAAACATTTCTATTTTCATACAAAAATTCGATATCAATGCTAGTAGTAGCATGAGCAACAACACTATGCTTAGCAAAACTAGAAGAACTCGTTTTCCAAACTACACGAGAACTACCTCCCTCACGAGTCACCATGTTTCATGCTTGGTCTCGGTGGTTCTCTTCCTTCTACTCTTGGGTTCAACTACCATATCTTCATTGGAGCCAACACCCCGAACTCCACTAGACAACGATTCACCATTTTGTAGTAGTGATTCGCTATGATTTTACAAGATAATATAATCTCATGAGAAATTCACCAAAAAATTATATATACATATTATATTATTAATAAAATCGCCTTCCATTTTTCCTATGTATCATGGGGATTCGCCCATTTATTATATATATAAATTTAGGGGGGTTCTTAAAATTTTCTCTGTGCTTTGATAGATTATATCAAAAGTCTTACCAATACAATAACATTGATTGTTGTATGTGGACATTTTTGTTCAGGATGGTCCATTACATAATCAAGAGGAGGAGCTGGATCATGCAATTACACTTTCTCTTTCTGAAGAACTAACCAAACCAGATGGTATATGATGGCAATTTCATTTTTTTACAATTACTTTTAGTTTAATTATATCATTTAGCTCGATGCTTTTCATATATTCAACTAAATCTTTGTTGCTTAACAAGACTTTTTCATTTCCATGTTTTAGTGAAATTGTTTATGGTTTGATACTCTCATACAACCTTTATCAAGTTACATGCACCCTCATTAGAAAAAACAAGAGAATTTTGCTTGCCATGACTATCTTCCTTTGTCATTGTTGACTTAAGAAAGTCTTTTAGCTAAGAAACCAGTTTCAAGGTTATGGCATAACTTTTCATATAAATTGAACATAATTTATATCCAAAATGTTAATTTGTAAACTACTTAGCTGGTTTTAGGCTTTCCATTTAAAATCTACTTCAGTTTGAACTTTGAACGAGTTGTTCCATAGACTTGAATATTAAGAGATTTTGGTGTAAGGATTAAAAATTAGCTCGTAAGGCCTCTCAGTGATTCATTTGTTTTATCTAATATAACATTTACTATTAAATTAGAACCACTCGACACAAATACGTCATAGATCAAGATCATACTTTGTAGAGTGTCGTAGAATAAAAATAGGAGCAAGGACACTGAGTTCTTTCGGTTTTCCTGGTACTTATTCCTTTGGTGTATCTTTGCACCTTTAGGGGCAATTGCTAGTTTAAAGTCTAATTCTTTAAAGGGTGCTAGCTCAATGGAAGAGCACCTGCTTTACAAGCAGGAGGTTGGTGGTTCGATTCCATCGTGCCCTGATATTCATATATAGGGAATGACGAAGATCAGTTTTTGGTGACAGATGTTCTTTTGACCACCACCAATGAGCTTATGGTGACATTTTTCGACCCTCACCAAAATATGAAATGGTGAAGGAAAACGAATGCCACCATATATACGCATCAATAGTGACGACCATTAAAGGTCCGTCACCATAAATCGTTGTTGTTTATATGGAATGGTGAGGGTCACTGTTTGTCATTATAGTCATTATCCGTGACGGACCTTGATGTCACCAATGCGTTTATAGTGACGGTCAATGAACGTCGCCATATATATGCACCAATAGTGACGGTCATGAAAGGTCCATCACAAAAAATCGTTGTTGTTCATATGAAATGGTGACGGTCACTATCCGTCATTATAATCAATATTCGTGACGGACCTTGAATGTCACCATAACACATACTTTCGGCGACACCACCTTTGGTGACGTTCAATTTTTTGGTGACGGAGGCTATTGTCCGTCACCATTGCTCATATGAAATGGTGACAGTCACTATCCATCACTATAAATAATTATTGGTGACGGACCTTGAATGTCACCACAACACCTATACTTTCGGCGACGCCACCTTTGGTGACATTCAGGTTTTTGGTGACGGAAGCTATTGTCCGTCACCATTGCTCATATGAAATGGTGACGGTCACTATTCGTCACTATAAATCATTATTGGTGACGGACCTTGAATTTCACCACAACACCTATACTTTCGGCGACGCCACCTTTGGTGACGTTCAGTTTTTGGTGACGAAGGCTCTTTTGACCCTCACCAATGAGCTTATCGTGACCATTTTCGCCCCTCACCAATGTGCTTTTTTCTTGTAGTGACTAACACCTACAACCTGTTCTGGAAGCAGACCTTAAGTTCACAGAGTAGGCTATTTTCTGCCTTGACACTAAAAAATGGAGGATGCAGATGGATTTTCTAGAATCCCTAGTCCCATAGCCTCAAGGAGTAGGATATTATAAGAAGCCATCATTCGAGTTTAGTTACTAATGACATCCAACCTATTGACCAAATGGAACTACACAAGTAGACCGAAGAGATGGTGGTCTCTACCTTGACAAGTACTGCCATGAGCTTGTCAAAAATTAATGTATCTTTATCCAATACTCAATCGCAACTCAAGATGGAGAAAAACTCTGCTATGGCCAAATACTCAAGAATAAAGTCTTTAGAAGATTTAATAGTGAAGCTTGGGTATGACCCAACCAATGTTCAAGCTTTGGAGGATATTTTGAAGAAAAATAATGCTGACATAGCAAAACTCAAGAAACAACTCAAGATGTCATCAATAGAAGACCCATTCTCTAAAGGCATTGAGGAAGATGAGTCACAGAAGACATAGTTAATGAAGTTAGTTATGGAACAGTCTGTCCAAATCAAACAAATGGAGATTGAGATGGAGAAGCTATTGAAGGAGAAAGAAGAAGAAGCTTGAGTGACTCATCCCATTGGAAGTTGTGCTCATTTCATCAATTCCATCAGCCATTCCAGCAACTTCTGGGGCATACAGTTGGACAAATCAACTGTCCAAGGCCATGGAAATTATGACCCCGTAGTCACAAGAGATCAAGAAATTGGAGGCACATATAGGCATCCTGAGGGATAAAAAGGAAAGATTTGAAACTGCCCATGAGATAGCCAAAAATCAGATTGAGAGGTTGGAGAAGGCAGAGAAAGATTTTTCGGCCAACAAAATTTTGGGCCAAATGAAGTTGATAATTTGGGGCAATATTATAGAGTTAGTGGATGAAATTTGGCACTCCATCCACATCATTTTTGAATAGAAAGAGTTTGTTGACAAGTGCGCGGTGGCTATTGAAAAATAAAATCAGGAATTGGGAAATATGCCAATCACAACCCCCAAAATCATAAAATTCCTAAACTCCAAAACCAATTATGAGCTTGAAGAGCTAGATGTGTAGGATAGAAAAAAGACCATATTAGAGGTGAAAAGGGTCCTCACTAAGAGGAATTTGGTGAGATAGCTCGAGGAGAAGTGTCACGAACTAGACATGGCCATCAACAGATTCTTAAACAAAATTGAGCCCTTGAGGGTAAAGGGGTTTCCCTCACTGTATGTGATTAATAACAAACTGGTCCAAAAGTGAGATTATATTACCAAGCTCAGGGAGATAGCTAAAGACACCACCAAATTCTCTAACATCAAAGGAAACATGATTAGGAAAGTTTTCATGGATCTCTTGAGCAATGACATCTCCATCCAACATGAGCTAAAGCTTGTTTTCCTCACCAGACCCACTTTCAGCAAATACACAGAGGTGGATGAAGTGTACCGATAGGGCATAGGGATGAGAATTCCAGGTAAGAAGGAGTGGGCCAAACTATGCATGTACCAAGATTGATAGGGCACAATGAACACATCATCACAGCCACCGATCAACGAAAAGTGCCAACACTGCATCATCTTTAATGATCCAGCAAAGGCGGTCCAAAATTAGAGCCAGATGTCAGAGCCACCCATCATTGCCTCTTCGTGACCATCTCAACCAATTTCAACTTAATTTTTGGTTCATGAAGAGCTTCAGAAGTTAATTCCGCAAGCAGTGTTTTGTCAGAGATATTTTGTCCAGGCCTTGCATGGCCACACTTGTCTAGTTTTTGCTTAGTTGTAATTAATGAAAAATTGCTGAAGTATATAGGGCAACCGATGTAATTTTTAGTTAAATACTGCATGCATTGGCAGTATCAGGGGTTGGACCTTGTTGGATCATGCATTGTAAGAACCTATTGTATTGGAGCGCTATAATTCAAATTTGGGAATCAATAATGAAAGACCGTCTTACAAGATACTTGAGCTGTGTTAAATGGTGATGTGTTACTTCTTTGTGTTAAATGTTTCCATTGTTTTGCTTGCTGTGCATTTATTTATCTGATTGTAAAGCATAAATTTTAGATTAAGATTTGCTGTTGGAGCACCTTAATTCTGTCTGTGTTTACCTTCTGAATGTTTTCTTCTGAAGCCTAGTTAAAGAATTCTTAACTGCTCTTTAATAATTACTGAACATTTCTATTTTCTCCATATCATAATTCACACTTCCTTGAAGATCCAATTAGCACAGTTAGCTTTACCTGTGACACTCTTAGAAAATTGTTGCAACATACCAACCTTTTATGTCTTCATATCCCAATGGAATAGACCCTGCAGATCTGATCATCCAACTGACAAAATAAATCAAGACAACCAATTCTCACCACCACTGTAACTAGCCTAACATCAGAAACCATAACATCAAGGATAAAACTAAATTACAAATAGAGAGAGCCCTCTCTGAGTCTAGGAAGGCTAGGTCCTGGATTCCAAAGTGGTTTGATGTTGTCCTTTATAGTTTATTCTTGCCAATATTATAAATTATAGGGCCACAACATAATGGTGACCATACTAGGGATTTATTGAAAAGCCTAACATTTCATTCAAACTCTAAAACCCCAGTCAAAACATTATATGATAAAAGTAAATCCCAAGATTTTTTTTTTCAGCTTTTTGCAAAATACTTAGCTTGTCTATGCTTCGGGTCTAAATAATGGCTCCCAGAAGAATCTTTACCAGATCTCATCCTGACCCAAACCCTCCTGCAATAGTTGAAAATCCAAAAAAAATCCAAAGAAAAACCCCCAGGACCGAGAGTCAAACTGGTAGAAAATCCATTCATAGAACAAGTTCCCTCCCTGAAACCTTGTAACCTTGTAGGACATCTAGTTCGATTTACATTTTGAACAAATCTTATTTAGGATGAAATCTCAGAATTGGATAGCCTAGACAGTTTTTGACCCATGTATCCTACAACAGAGTCTAGTTGGGGAAGCCTACACATCCACCCAAGTTGATATTCACCTTCTCCAACACTTTGACTCCCTTCAAGATCTGGTAGCAGGACTCACATAAGATGTCGATGATGCCTACCTTCAACAATCTATAGAGTTATCTTCTCTTACTACAGTAGCTCCCTCTATTATTTCCAAGTCCGCTCATCCTCAGTCAACCTGCCCTAGTGTGTCTACAACCCCTACCACTTCCTTGAATACCCCCACCAGTGTTCCCAAACAACCATACAAACACCCTCTGTCTGCCTTCCTCCATTTAATCCTCCACCTCCCCTTGCCAACCCTCCTCTTGTAAATCCCCCTTGGGTTCCCCCACCACCAATCATGGTAGCTAGATATGCTCCATTGGTGCTGCCACCACTTGTGATACCCATGCCATAGGATTATCAGTATAAAATCCCAGAATTTGATGGAACTAGTCCTGCAACTGCTCAACAACATGTTGATAGAATGAATGACTATTTTTACCTTCAAGAGAAAGATGATGAAAGTGTCAAGTTGAGGATGTTTTCTCAAAGTTTTGGAGGACAAGTAAGAAAATGGTTTAAGGGCTTGACTCCTAATAGCATCCATGACCTCCCTTCTTTTCACCATATATTCATAAATAGATGGGAAGTTAAGAAAAAGCCTCTTCAAATCTTGTCAGACTATGAAAACATCAAGAGGAATGTTGAAAGAGTTTGCAAGACTATTGCACTAGGTTTAACAGTGTATATAATGCATTCCCTGCTCACATGAAACCCCCACAAGGCTTGGCCTTGGTCAATTTTCCAGATGGTTTTGATCTAGAAATGTCTTATCAACTCAGGGAGAGAGACCCTGCAACATTGGAAGAAATGCAGAGGGATGCAGTAAGCGTAGAAGTAAACTTGCTTGCCAAGAGGGATAGAATGAGAATTGAGAAGATAGTTACTATAAGGAAAGAACCAGAAGCTTCCACATATGACGCTAAGATTGATAACCTAGTTAGAACTATGGAGAGAATGATGGAGAGGATCAGCCTAAAAGAGAGAGTTATTCCTAGGGAAAATCAACCAGCTCCTCAAAACAGAAATCAAAGCCTTAGAATAACCCCCCCTAAAATAAGATAGAGAGAATAGAGAGGCATTTTCCAACAAATTAGGCCTCCATTACAAGAGAAATATGATGATGAAGATGAGCGAGTAGTCGAAGAACTAGAATAAAGTCAAATTAATCTAATGGGAATTAATGAAGAGGATTCTGTTTTCATTACTGAAGAAGAGAAAGGTTTGTTTTCTCTGACTCAAACTGAAATAGAATCTGAAGAGTCTGAGGATTATAAACAAGGATTTGAGAATTCCATCATGGAGGTACATAGACAATATAACCTTAGAATCAAGAAGAACTCGAATAACTCCAAGAAAAAGAATACCAAAAACCCTACCAAAAAGGTCCCAGAAACCGATCCCAAGAAAACAAAAAAAAGTTCAAAAAAATTTGTAATCATCCCAGGAAAGAATAATATAGAAAAAAACACCAGTAAATTATCTATCAGCCCTATTAAAGCTACTCAAGCTGATATCCCCACTACAATTCAGCAAGATGAGATTACTGCAAAAATAGTTCCTGAGAAGACTGATTGTTCAAATCTACTAAAAATATAGACACCATTCAACATTGAGAACGAAATTTCTAAAATAAAAATCTAAATTCCTCTCACTGAATTGGTAAATAAGGATGTATATAGATCTCAAGTCCTAAAGGTACTGAACATAGGAGAAATTACTGACACTGCCAATCTGAATGATGATAAATCTGAACTTTTGTTTGGGCCAGAAGTAGATGGTAAATCCCAGGAGGGAGGTGTTCCCCCATTTTATATCATTCTGAATGTTCATGATAAAATCCTCCTTAATGCTATGTTAGATTCAGGTGCATCACATAATCTCATGCCAAAGGTAGTCATAGAGAAACTTGGCCTTGAAATAACTAGACCTTATAAATATTTGTACTCATTTGACTCCAACAAGGTCAAATGCCTAGGTCTCATCAAAGATCTCTGTATTACTTTATCCCAGATACCAGCCAAAAGTCTAGTGATGGATATAGTAGTGGTTGACATCCCTCCTAAGTATGGCATGCTTTTATCACACTCATGGGGAGCCAAGCTACAAGGGACCCTCTAAATGGATATGACTTATGCTACCATACCAGTGTTTGGCCAACAAAGGATAATGTATAGGGAAACTTTAATGAAAAACATGGTGAGAAGTCAAGAGAAACCACATAACTACTCACTTTACTCTGTTAATTTTGACCTTGATTCATTCATTCTTTATAATGGTGGGGACATTGATGCACGAGTGGTTGAAGAAGAAAAGGACCAGGATAAAGAACAAGAAGACCAAATGAAAATTGTACAACACAAGGATGAATCTGAACCTTTTTGGAACATGAGTTTTGATGGCTCTTGTGGCAAAGCAGGTTTGGGAGTAGGGGTGTGGGTCTGAAATACTGGAAATAACCATGTAGAGGGTCATTCTTACAAACTATATTTTCAGTGCACCAACAACATAACAGAATATGAGGCACTCCTTTCGGGTTTACAATTACTGAAAATATTAGAAGCCAAAATAATTTATGTTCATGGGGAATCTGAGATGGTTATTGGACAAATAAAGGGGGAATACTCAGCCAAACATCCTATATTGAGAGCATACAGGAACACTGCCCTTGACCTTCTGAAATTTTTTGAAGAATATGACCTTGATGCAGTTCCAAGAAATCAAAATATCCTGGCCAATGGTTTAGCATTGTCAGCAAGCACTTGTCAATTACCTCATCCCAACAAGAAATACATAGTGCAAGTTAAAAATTGCCCAACAGTCCCTGATAACATGAGATATTGGCAAGTTTTTGGTAATGAAAAACATTTTGAAAATTTCCTGCAATCTAAAGGTGAGTTTGAAGATTCCTGCTTGCACCTAGATTGTGAAGAAGATTGTCTCACTGAAGAAAAAATGAGTATGGAGGAACCACCTCATGATTTTGATATTAATATTTCAGCAAATGAAGATTTACTTAGGACAAAGGTACATAAAGATTGAGAAAAAGAGGAATTTGAGATACCCCAATCCAAAGATAACATCCTGCCTAGAGGACTTGTTCCTTTAGAGGAATTATTTGACTTCAATGATGTGGCCAGAAAACCAAAGATGGAACCTACAGAGGTAAACATTGAAGAATACAATTTAGGTAGTGAGCAATATCCCAAGATGATAAAATTATCAAATACGCTGTCAATGACTATAAAACATAAATACATTTCTTTGGTTAAGGAGTTCATTGATGTGTTTACTTGGAGCAATGAGAACTTGAAATCTTATGATACTAGTATTATACAACATAATATGCCAATCAAGGAGGACCAGAAACCTTTCAAACAAAAGTTGTGCAGGATAAATCCTGTCCTAATGTCCTTGGTTGAAAAGGAGATCAAGAAAATGTATGATGCCAAAATCAGAGTCCCAATCAGATAATCTGAATGGGTATCCAATATTGTGCATGTAAGAAAGAAAATAGGTGAAATCAGACTTTGCATTGACTTTAGAAATTTGAACAAGTATCACTTAAAGACAACTACCCTTTACCAAAGATGGACCACATATTGCAAAGGGTAGTGGGCTCCAGAAGGATCTATTTATTAGATTGATTTTTAGGGTATAATCAAGTGTTGGTGCATCCTGATGATCAACACAAAACATCTTTTACTACCCCTTGGGGGACCTTCATGTATGTGAAAATTCTATTTGGATTAATAAATTCTGGTGCCACTTTTGAAAGAGCAATGGATATTGATTTTTCAGAAGAAATCAACCTTTTCATTGTGATCTACCTTGATGATATTACAATGTATTCAAAAATTGATGAAGAACATCTGGCCCATTTAAGAAGAGTTTTTGAAAAGTGCAGAAAGTTTGGACTATCTCTGAATCCCAAGAAATCATTATTTGGTCTTGAAGAAGGGAAGATTTTGGGCCACATTATATATGAAGAGGGAATCAAAATTGATCCCAACAGCATTGAGGGCATGCTTCAAATCAGTCATCCCAGGAATACCAAAGAGCTTCAATCTTTCATTGGTGAGATAATTTTTTTGAGAAGGTTTATACCAAACCTTGTAGAACTATTGAGAAACATCACTAACATGCTAAAAAGAGATTCAAGAGTTAAATGAAGCATGGAGGCTAAAAAATCCTTTGACTTGTCAAAGCAAGCACTCACTAAAGCACCAGTTTTGATCAGCCTTGATTTCACCAAGGATTTCATTATTTTCTCCTTTACATTAGAGCACACTATTGCTTTTGTATTATTGCATAAAAACCAGGAAGGACAAGAGAAACCCATATCTTTTTTCAGCCAAGATTTTAGAGATGCACCTTTAAAGTATAATATCATGGAAAATCAAGACTTTGCTTTGATCAAAGCACTGAAGGATTTCAGGGTTTATACCCTACATTCACATATCATTTCCTTTGTGCCCAACATAGTTGTCAAAGACATCCTAAAGTAGAATCCTAGTGGAAAGACAGGCAAATGGATTGTTGTTATCCTGGAGTATGATTTGGATTCAGACCCACCAAACTGATCAAAGGACAAGGATTAGCCAAATTGATGGCTGAAATCAATTTTCAAGAATTAGATATTAACATGATCCATTCATTGGATGAACAAGAGAAGCTGATGACTCCACCTATTGAGGAAGCATTCCTAAATTTCCCCTAGTACACAGACATATTATATGTTCTATTTAATTTAAATGCTCCTCCTGGTTTGTGTTAGTCATCAGTAATTTCTCTGATATCAAAAGATGACTAAGTTTTAAAGCCTAGATTTCTAGAAACAAAATTTGAAGGAACATTGTGAGTTATAGAAATCTCACTGCCTACATCATCCTAAACCTAACTATTCTTCTAAAATTTCCTATCTTTTTTCCTCTCAAAGTTTGCCCTGCTGCAAAGAAGACTTCAAAATTCTGGACCTGTTTTCCTCATGTCACCACCTCACTTACACTCCCATTTTTCCCATTTTCCCCTCTAAAAACCCTTCATATTTCCATAATTCATCATATTTCTTCTAAGAATTCCTTAAACAATGTAAAAAGTCCTTTTTACATTGTTTTAGCCTAACTTATAACCATATTGGGCCTCTTAAAAACCTTGCAAAACTCTATTTTTGTGTTAAAAACCCACTTTTGTGAGATAGGCCTTTAAGCCCCTTTTTCGGCTTAAACCCAGCTCCCTCACCCATATGACTCTAAAATGCGACCTACCACTTTTCCCTTAAGCCCCTGTCCATTTCAGCCCTTGATCTTCTTTGCCCCCATAGGACCTTTCCCTTCCGCTATAATCATAAGCCCCTTCCCTATCCTAAACTTCACTTCTGCCCATTCTATTTCTGCATACCCCCGCTAAACCTTATAAACCCACCCAAACCTTCAAAAAAAATCAAAAAGAGTGACCTCTTCTTTTTTACCCGCACTTTTTACCAAGAAAATATCCACCATTGATCGGGATTTGTTCCCCCGATCCAACGGCCATCGCCTCTCCTCCCTTCAACCCCACATATAAATCTAACCCCGCACTACATGAAAAAATCTGCCACATCATCACTCCTGGGCCCACTCTCCATTTAAACCCCTCATCGAATAAAATCCCACCACCTGTCTTGGGCTCCACTCCATAGACCTACGCCCTGACCCTGAAAGCCCTCCGCACCGTCGATCTCACTCCTTGGGATCTGACAGCTCACATTCATAGCGCGCAGGATTTTGCGCCGAGGTTTAACATTCCTAACCCACGTGAAAAAAGAAGTTTTGGCCAGGACACGTGACAAAATATGAATGGAATCGCACAGCCGAGGGCCAATACCACTTACCGCCTAATATCCGCGTGATAAACCACCGTGGTTTTTCCAGAACTGCCTTCCTCCTCCCGCGCTAAAATTCCAAATTATTCACCCTCGTTTGATTTTTGTTAATGATTTCACCTTTGAAATCATCCCCCTGCACTCCTTCCTCCTTCAAAAATTGCCCCCGATACTCAGAAACCCCTGAAAAATCAGTTTACACCCCTCCCACAGGTTTTAAATTAACGTTGTTTTGTGTTTTGTGCAGGTTTTTAATGGTGAACAAAGGCGCAAAATGCCCTCCCATAGTCAAGAATTGACCAAATTAAACCTCTAGATGATGATCCGAGAGGCGAATTCATATAAAAGAACCAGGGGAGGTTGCATAAAGGTTTAACCCTCGATGAATCATGATCATCGACGGGTTATAGAAACCTCTAGTACCATGAAGAAACCCTCCCTATGCACAAAAGACAATTGCAGTCAAAAGAGCAGTGAAAGAAAATGAAGAACATAAGGCTTAAAGAGATAATTGCAGATCAAAGGATAAAATATAGGATTAGCTTTTAAAGACAGTGATCAAAGGATAAAGGCCAAGGTTTAAAGATAAGGATAAGTGAATAAAACAGTCATAAAGAAGGATAGAGGATAAAGGCAGTAAGGTAGATTATCAAAACAAAATCAAGGTTCGAAAGCCTAAAAGACAGATTTATGATTAAAACAAAGATAGGTAACTTAAAGGTAGCCTCGAATAACTCAACAAGGAAGCAGTTATTCCTCAAAAATATCAAATTGCCACCTATTATTTCACACTCAGAAGATATTTTTATCTGTCAAGGCAGTTATTGTAATAGTTATTATAAGCCTTAAAAGTCAAAATTTTTACCTCTTCTTCTTTAGAAGTTAAGACAGAGTTATTAAAACAAAGAAGTAGCTACAGATATTCCTGCCTTATGCCTTGCATGGTTTTTAAGGTTAGGAATGCATTTACTTTGTAATTAATGACACTCAAACCCTATCTTGAGCTCCACCTCCTCATCTACAGCATAAATACTACATTTGAACTCATTGTATTATTTGCATTTGATGACTCTTTGAAGTAATACATAGTCTCTTGGAAGTTGAAGGAAAATTGATGTCTTGGATCTTGTGGATGCCCTTATTTGTTTGTTGACGAAGGAGGCTAGATCACTGGATCCCTGAGCTTGGCTGTTGGTGAAGTATTTCTATATGTTATTGTAATTTCTTAGATTCATTGTGTTTTCATCTTTCTTTGTTACAGTAGAGTAAAGGTTTTAGGATAAGAAATGTCTTTTGAAAGCACCTTAGTTTTGTTTGCTCTTCACTATTTTAATATTTTCTCCTGCAAGATCTAATTGGAAGATTCTTAATTTCCCTCTAGTTCCATATATCTTGTTATTTTAGAGATAATTCAATAGAGTATAACCAATGAGTTTCCCTTTTGGTAAGTCCATGTTCCTTTGAGTACGGCTTGAGAGGTTATTTTTAAGAAATGATTTCAATAGAGTGAAGCCAGGAAATGTAGTGGTGAGTCCATGCTCCTTTGAGTACAACTTGAGAATTGTTTCTGAATCTTCTTTAAAAGTATGCTTAGTATAGTCTAAACCAGGGAAGTCTATGGTGTGCCCTGTCCTTTGGACTGCCTCAAAAGGGTGCTTTAAATATCCCTAGAGAGTTAGTCAAAAACATATTAGATTATTTCTGTTTGATCTTAGACTACTCTTACTGTTATCTTATATGTTTTCTTTATTTGAAAGTAGTCTTTTGATTGCTGGATTGTTGTATGAAAGGTTTTCTTATTAAAAGTTTTTCCAAAGAAGTCTATGGTTAGCCCTATCCTTTGGCTTGCTTCAAAACAGATGCCTTGAAAGATTTCTCTTGTTTAAAGTAGATGATAAAGAAATCTTAGTTGCCCTTTGTCCTATTTTTCATTCTTATCCTTAATGTTCATCTCATTATTCCAAAAAATTTGAAGATCTACTGGCCAAGTTATATTTTCCCTATGATACTCCCCGATCCTCTTATAAAATTATCATGACTTCCATTTGAATCCATTTCCCAATGACTTAGAGATTTCCCATTCTATCTATGCTCTTTGATCATTATGTCCAAACAATCAAACAAAATTTGTACTTAATAACTAGCCTAAAATCAACCCTTAAAAGAAAACAAGCACATATCCTTTGCAAATAACTTGAGAGATCCCTCTCTAACTCTAAAGATTGGTTCCATGTTGCCTTGTCATTTGGTATGCCAATCTACCAAATCACAGGACCCCAACATTCTAGTGATCATGGTGTGACCTTTTGAGTCAGTGAAAAACTAAGTACACCTTAGGACTCCAGAAACCATTATAAATCACATAAAAACTTAGAAAACCCCAAAAAAATTCTTAGATTGGTTTTATTACTCATTTGGTGGTGGAACATAACTCATTTTACCTTTAAAAAAGCTAAAAATTTCCACCTGGCGACTCCACTAGCCCCAGTGGACCTATTTATTCACTAGTTCTTTTAGATTCCCTTAAGGTTGCATCAAATCAGCCCTAAAGAAGTCTAGAAGCCTAGTCCCATATTCTAGAAAGATATTACACACTAAGAGAGGTCAAATTTTTTGAAAAATAGTCCTTAAACTTTCAGCCTCTCTAATTTTTGAACTTGAAATCTGGCTTCACATAGAATTAATACCAGATCTCATCCAAACCCTAATCCTCCTAAAATAGTTGATAATCCAGAAAATATTTTCTGGCAAATTTCTAGAGCTGGGAATTTAACTACTGTTAGGACTATCCAAAGAACAAGATCTGTCCCTGAAAACCTTACAGTATTGAAAGATCCTCACTTTAACTTGTCTCATACAAGGAACTTATTTAGAACCAAGTCACATAGTGATATTGACCAATCTGACCTTGAGCTCACAGTTTTGCAGCAAAACTTTAGCAGAGAAGTATCTCCTTCCACCCCTCCTGATTTTCAACTTCTCCACCACTTCATTTCTTTTCATAGAAAATCTGCTCATAATCAGCTTGCTGGTCCAAGCACTTCCACCACTCCCATCCATACATCCATTGTTCAAAACAATCCTTTCCATCCCACTTCCACTCCCACAAATCCACGTCTTGTAAATCCCCCATTCTTTCCCACCATGGCAGCATGGTATTCCCCATTAGTGTTACCTCAACCTCTGGTTCCTTTACCAAATGATTATCAATCTAGAATTCCCTATTTCACTGGAACTAAATCTACTATTTCCCAACAACATGTAGATAAAATGGATGATGCCTTTGATTACATGGAAATAGAAGAAGAGACCATTAAGATGAGAATATTTTCCCAAAGTTTAGGAAGAGAAGCCGAGAGATGGTTTAAAATCTTAACTCCTAATAGCATAAACGATCTCCCTTCTTTATACCAAACATTCATAAACAAATGGGAAATTAAAAAGAACCATCTCCAAATCCTTTCAGAACATAGCAACCTTAAAATAAATACTGGGGAAAGTGTCCAACATTATTTCACTAGATTCAATAGTGTTTACAATTCACTCCCCCCAAACATGAAACCTCCACTAGGCCTAGCCTTAGCTAAATTTCCGGAAGGCTTCGATCCAGACATGGCCTACCAGCTAAGAGAAAGAGACCCCTTGAATTTAGAAGATATGCAAAGGGGAGCCATTAGTGTAGAGGAAAATCTGATTGAGAAAAGAGCTAGTTTGAAATCAAAGAAAAAAGTTACATATAAAGATGAAACAATGGCATCAACCTCATCATCTAATGCCAAAATTGAAAACTTAGTGAGGGTAATGGAAAGAATGCTTGAGAAAATAAACTTAAATGATAGAGTGCCTCCAAGAGAAAACCAAATCAATTCCCAAAACAAAAATATAAATCCAAATTTTAGAAGAGACCCTATTCAAGATAGACAAAGAGATAATGAATAGCAAATTAGGCCTCCATTTCAACAAAACTATGTAGAGTAGGAATAAGAAAGGGAAACTGAAAGATTAGAAGAAAATCATGTAAATCTGATAGGATTTGACAGTGAGATAGATGTCTTCCTCACTGAAGAAGAACAAGGTTTCTTCTCCTCAGAACAAGTTGAAAATAATCATGAGGATTCTAAAGATTACCAATTGGGGTTTGAAAATGCAATAATGGAGGTACACTGACAATATGATCTTAGAAGCAAAAGGAAACCAAAAATTTCCAATGATGAAAACACAGGTATTGTTGTTAGGAAAAATTCAGAAAATTCTCCTAAAAATACAGCGAACACAATTAACACTTCGACTAAGAAAACTGACTCAAATAAAGACAAGACCAATCAAAAAAGTGTTGACCCAAGCTTCCCTAATACTTCTGCTAGTGGCCCTGAGAAATATGTCCTAAATAACAGTCCTAATAAAACTCAGCAAATCAGAATTGCTAAAAATACTGTGCTTGACAAAACAGATGTAAATATGTCAAAAAATTAGTCCCTTTCAGCCTTGAAGGTGAGATTTCCAAGATTAAAATTAGCATACCCTTGGCTGAACTAGTAACCCAAGATGTATATAAAAACCAAGTTTTGAAAGCTTTGAATATAATATTGATACATTAAACTTGAAAGATGATAAACCAAAACTATTGTTTGGTCCTGAAGTAGAAGGAAAATACCAAGAAGGAACCATTCCTCCATTTTATGTCAGCTTAAATATACGTGATAAGATTTTACACAATGCCATGTTAGATTCTGGTGCCTCTCACAACCTTATGCCAAAAGTGGTGACAGAGAGATTAGGCCTAGAAATTACTAAACCTTACAAGGACTTGTATTCCTTTGATTCAAGCACAGTAAATTGTTTAGGCCTAATCAAGGATTTATGTGTCAATTTGGCACAAATTCCTGCTAAGGGTCTAGTTATCAGGGAAAATTTGAAGGATGGAAAATTATTTTGAAGTTTAAAAAATTGGCGAATCTCACTAGTCCCTAATATGAAAACTATAAAATGTTTATTGATATATTTGTAAAATTATTCAAATGTATAATGATATTATATATATTATCTATATAATGTTGGCAATTTTTAAGGTAAAATAATTTTATATTGTAAAATTTGGGCAAATCAATTTTATAAAAAAATGGAAATTGGCGAATCTTTTTTTTGGAAAAACCATGGAAAATTATCCCACTTGCGAATATTAGCCCCTAAAATTTTCCATGCTAGTTATGGACATAATTGTTGCTGAAATTCCATATGGCATGCTTTTATCTAGATCATGGGGAGAAAAACTCCAAGGAAGCCTTCAAATGGACATGTCTTATGCTACCATTCCAGTTTTTAATCAAACCAGAAGATTATACAGAGAATCTCATAGGAAATTTATGGTAAGAAACATAGATAGGCCAAAAAACACTCCTGTTTATTCTATTCATTCAGATTTAGACTCCTTTATCTTGTACAATGAAGAAGAAATTAGCCAACAAGAAAAGGAAAATGAGATAGGATTGAAATCACCCAAACAGTCAAATTAGTCCCCAAAAGAAGAAACTGACAGCCTTAACCTTAGCATCCCTAAACAACAAAATGACAATGAGAATAAGTATGATATAGAAACACTGTGGGAAATGAGCTTTGATGGCTCTTATAGCAAAACAAGTGCTGGAGTTGGTGTATGGATACACAAAACAAACCAAGGACATTCTTATAAACTTAATTTCCAATGCACCAATTACATTACAGAATATGAAGCTCTCCTACTTGGCCTACATTTGCTCAAAGATTTAGGGGCCAAGAAAATATCAGTCCAAGGATTCAAAGCTGATTATTAGGCAAGTAAAATGGGAGTATTCAGCCAAAAACCCAAGATTAAGAGAATATAGAAATGCTACCCTTGAGCTCTTAAAAACCTTTGAAAAATATGAACTCATTTTCATCCATAGAGCTCAAAACAACCTTGCAAATGAACTTGCTTTTGCTGCCAACAATTTCCAAATACCACAGATAAATGAACCATTCAATGTCAAAGTGAAAAATAAGCCCAAAGTCCCTGACAATGAAGACTATTGGCAAGTGTTTGAGAGTGATAAACACATTGATAATTTCCTGCAATCTGAAAATGATTTTGCTGAATTAACACCCAAATTAAGCCTGTTGGAAATACTGAGAGGGGGGGGGGGGGGGTGAAACAGTATTCCTTTCAATTAGAGCATTAGTTAATCTTCAATTATTATCAGTGTTTGTACAATGATAGCAGCAAACAAGAGGAACACAAATGCACACAGTTTTTAAGATGGAAACCCACTCCGGGACGAAAACCACCTAATGCTTTTCTAATAATTCTTTAATATTCAACTCCAATTGAAAATAAAGCTCCAACTTCCTAGAATCTAGAAAATCATTCTTCTCCAGATCCCACTCAATGTTTGCTCCAATGCCCGAGATTCTTTAGTAGTCAATTGAACAGATGCCCCAACACTCAATGAGCTACAACTCACCCTAGCACCACCCTACCACCCTATAGAAGAATAAAATAAGAATGGACTCTCGTACCAGGGAAAATGGTCCACTTTACAATGATATAGAATGATGTAGAAGAAGAATATATACTAGACCATAACCCCAACTTTGACACAACCACCTAATGATGATCCTAGACCTCCCAACACTGCCTCTTCAACCCATGGCAGATAGACACTAGTACAATTTATACAATAATGTATTTACAATGACTAAGTACAATGATACCTTTACAATGATTTTATGTAGTGCTGCCCACTTGAAGACTTCATATGATGAACTTCTTGATTTTTTTATGTAGCTTGGTTGCTTCTCTTTTCATGCTACCCTCTGCTGCACCCCTCTTTTATTTGCTGCCGTAGAAAGTCTGGTCCTTTGCAACCCTTGACAACACATGATCTAGCTTTTCTTATCTTCTAGGAGCTCGATATTGAATTTGGTGTATCTATGTTATTTCAGATCCTCAATATCTGATTTTTTTTCCTGTAGTATTCCTCTGAGTCATATTTCCAATGCCATAGGTCTGACCCAATTTTAATTCTTCAAGAGAGAGTTATACCCAATCTCTCACAATGCCCTGATTGTGGACTGTTTCAACAGAGCGAACTTGTATGGCATGCAACATGTCACTGTTTTCTTCATTCGGCTCTGAAAGTAATAGATAAAAAACTACAGTATGTGTACTATCTTTCACTTTTTACAGAATTCCAATCTAATACTCATAGAGAGAGTTATTACGATTTTACCAAGGCCACTTCTTTGAGATTAATTTCAAGAGCCTGCAAAAACCCTGACTTCCATAGATCATATCTCCAAAAATATTGCGCACCTTGATCTAAAATTTTTACAGTAGCTTCCTTAGGATTTTGGTTCGCTTCATAAAAATTTCAGCTTTTGAACCTTCATAGAAAAAAATTTAGAGCGAAAATTCCACGATGACATGTTTCAGATGGTGAAATTCCTTGCATAAGGAGGAAATGAGGATCACAATTTATATAAATGCTTAGGTTGAGAGGGGCTTCAACAAATGAATGTGGGAGGGATTTTAGGAGCTTAAAAAATATTAATTATGAATTTTCAATGACCCATGCCCCAACCCCATGGGGTTTTAGCCCACTAACTAGGGGTACAAACTTCAAACATGAATATCTCTCAAACTGTGAAGAATTACATGGCATGCCATATATCAACGAAAACTTCTCGACAAGTAGAAACCATCAAAAGCATTATTGACCCAGAATATATTAATTTGGTAAGTTAAAATTCCCATGCAATATTGGGTTATCCTATGGTGCTGCTTGGGTTGACATCAACGACAACTGCTAATCAAAAATCTCCCCCTTTGGCATTGATGGAAACACAAGTACTCCACCTGTGATCATGACACCTCTTCCTACAACATTCTCTCCCCCTTTGACATCAACGGCAAAGAGTAACTCCCCCTGAAAACAACCATCCTACGAACCTGTACACACTTCCACTCCCCATGACACACAACCATCTTGCAGACCTGTAATCTAATTCCACTCCCCCTTTATATTCTGAAAAAGGAAAATCTAATGAGAACTTGGGAGAATCCCAAGCTTCTGGTGAAGATATTCCACTGCTAGTGAATATTTAATATGTGATTATTTTGGTGCTGCTTGGAATCTTGCTACTTGTCCAACTGCTTGCATAACATCTGTTCGGGAGTCTGTTACATATAGAAGACTACTAATCATAGATCTGTACAACCTTTTATCCACATCCTTAGATGAGTCGTCTATGCTCAATTTGCAACCTGTTACCATTGGAGTAAGGAGGGGTTTGCAATCTTCCATTTTAAATTTCTTGAGCATTTCCTTGATGTACGTGGCTTGACATATAAATATTACTTTCCCTTGCTGAGATATTTGAAGCCCTGAGAAGTATGTCAGCTCACCAAGTAAAGACATCTCAAAATCACTTTGCACCTTTGTAGCAAAATTCTTACTTAGTCGATCATCATTGCTACCAATTATTGTATCATCCTCTTTAGCTATTAGGAATGCTTTAGTTGCTTCATCCAGAACATATATGTTGTTTGGAGCTCGACTTGCTATAGCCATAATTTCACCATACACGCCTTTCCTGATTTCACATTTTGTGGAGTTGAATAGTATTGTGTGTCCTTGATCACACATTTTTCCAACACTGAGCAGATTGTGATTCATGTTTTCAACCAATATAACATTCTTGGCTAGAGAATATTTTCTTCCGAGAGTGACAGTACTTGATCCTATAACATTTGAAGATCCATCATTTCCAAAGGACACAGTTCCATCCTTCTTCTCTTTCAGAGATACAAATTTATTTCTATCTCCAGTCATATGCGTTGAGCAACCGCTATCAACATACCACACATCTTTGTTATTTTGAGCCTTGACAGTGAGAGCACAATTATCATTCTTCTTCTTCTTCCATGTTCATTCGTTCTATGGCTTCTATTGGGGTTCCCATGTTTTGGCCAGATTGGCAAGACCAAAAGATGAGACAACATCAGAACCACTTTCAGACCTCAGGATCTAGCCCTCCTGGGTCCAGAGAGGGATCTCTCGATATAAGCAAAGGTTTTATGTCTTTGAAGCTCAAAAGTTAAGATATTAGGCTAGTTATAAGGCTCAGGGTTTGTTTGTTTGATGTATGTTTGGTCGTTGGGAATCAGGAAAGAAGGGTTCAATATAAGACAAGGGTGAGCAAAGAATATTTTAGGCAAAGGAGGGATGTTACAGGGAACATCAAGACCATTGGGCAATGGAGTCAGGAAAGAGTTTACTTGCTATTCAATATGCAGGCTTTTAGTTGGGCTAGTCATCTAAAGCATTGGATCTTAAAGATGGTAGTGTGGCATGAAATAGTAAAAGAGAAGGTGAAAGCAAGGAAACCTCCAAGGTGACCTTCAAAAATCAGATCTAGGGATACGACGTGCCATTGGACAACCTGTGATCCAAAAACTTAAAAGGCTAACTCTTCAGACAAGGAAAAATTAAATATTTAGAAAACAAAGTTGAAAACCTGAGATCAGAGAGAGACTTTGAAATCTCAATGCTTCGGCCTCCAGCTTGAGGGATCTTAGAAGGGTTCAATTAATTGAAAAGGATCCTAGTGAGACAGAGACTAAATTCTAGACCTCCCAGTGTTCCCAATTCATTCAATTGAATCGAAACAAGAACATCTAAAGACAGATTTCATTAATTCATACATCAACTAGCGATATATCAGACCACTACACTGGTTAAATTAGCTTGAAATCAGTCCTCAGATAACACATACAGTAGAAAACATTGAAGGGAAGGAGAGTAGAAACACAGGGTACCTAACAAGGGTAAATCCTATGCTAGATTTCTGATGCGAGCCAGTAGAAATGAAATGAAATGGACTACAAGTTAAAAAAAAATACAGAGATAGAAAACATCACCGCTGTTTTAAATCAGGATCCAAAGAAATGTTCTTGTCATATTAAAGAGAAACACCAGTCAAGTAAAACATTACCAATAGCTTGATATTCAGTCTGAAAACATCTTCCTTAGCCTATCTGACAACTTTACATAGAGAACATGTCTCAGAAGAAACAACTTGAAATTCATAGATAGCCAATCAACAACCTTTACAATGAGTTCCTTCATGAGTTTTATAGCGGAAAAGAGGCAGAAGAGGTAGATGGAAAACTAAATGAAAAATTAAATGCAGAGTAGATGAAGTGGGTCGAAACCCATTCTATTTTAAATTCTGGGCATTTATCTTCAGTACTCTTTGAATGAAAGAGTGGTCTTCATCAGGCTGCAATTTACTCTAGGTATGTCTTTGATGTACTTGTTGTAATACCTCTGCAAAACTCTGGTGAACTGAACCAAACAGATTAATTATTTTAGGTCTGCCATACTGTATAACTAATGCACTGGAAATTTAGGACTGCTTTCAAGGGGGAAAACTTCACTTGGACACAATGTAGACTGAAATGATAATGAGTACCGTGTCCTTTCTCATGAGGAGACATTTTGCTGATATAAACACCCTGATGATATGGTTTTCTGTGCGTTGAACCTTCTGTGTGATCCATGATGTCTTCGATCTGGTGCCTTGACCTTCAATTGCTTCAGAAATCTTTGATTACCAGTCTTAAATTCTCTGATCTTTTACTGATACTCTTTTATTGCTCCATTCCTGTCTCTGTTAGTGAATTCTGCGCTTTAATGACTCTAGAAATTTTCACAGAGTTTAACCCTGTTTCTTTAATAAAGGTCCTATCATAACGCCTTCTAAGGATTTTCTTCATAATTTCCGATCTCTGCACATGGTCTTCCTTGTATCCTCTGTCGCTATAACAGAGACTGTAAATCATAGCGGTTTTCGCCGCCCGTGACCCTGCAAAACATGAAAACATGTTAAGAAAGCTATGCATGGGAAGGGTGAATGTGGCGGGGAAAATGAGGATGGTTGTGCAGACTGGTGAAATGGTGGAACAGTGCAGGGTGATGGAAGAAAATGCAGCGTAATAGTGGAAGATGGTCATGGTGAAAGTTGGAAAAATGCGAAAATTTGACACTTGGGCCTTTGAATGAAATATATAGGGGAGCCGATGAAAATGTGAGGACAACACGTGGAATGGTGACATGGTGGGGCCCGGTCGATGGCGGGGCGCGGATTTAATTCTAGCCATCCAATCTCAGGAGGATATCGATGGTGGAAAACGCATCGGAGGGTGAAAAATGGTGGGCCATGGGTCTATTTGCCTTGGGCTAACTCCCGCGCATCTTCGCGGCGCGATCGCCGTTGGATGGGCAACTCTAGTTCGGACGGCGTACGTGCATATTGCGCCAAGTCAACCGCCGAACTTTAACGTGCGATAGGGGGCGGTTTTAAAACAGTGCTTAGTGCCACGTGTCCTGCGATGAGTGGAATCGCTCCAAAACGAAACATACCACCTACCCTCTGAAAGGCGTTGCCATGGAAACCGGCGGGTTTAAACAGTGCTTTGGCGTGGGGACCACCGAGGTGGGTGAACTTCTGACTGTTGATCTGCGGGTTGAACGGATGGTGGATATGCGATCAGAGCGGTGAATGGATTGGGCCATGGGCACGATGCTAATATGTGAAGGTCGTCTGATTTGTACAGATCGACGGTTAATACTGCGCCCGATATCCATTTGCGATAAGCACCCTCCGAGTTAGCGCTTGGTTCTAGCGCCCAGGTCACGTGGAGAAAAAAAGGTTGAAGGGGCTAGGGCCGCAAGGTGCAAAGCCCACATATATGGAGAATATGGTTTTTGGCCCATTTTTAATGCAATTTAAGGACAAAGAGGGGTAACGATGGGGAAAGGGGGCTAAATAGCCAAACAAAGGGTGTTTGTGAGGGCTTAAAATAGGGTTTTGAGAGGATTTAGGGGGTTAATAAGGGAAAATCAAAAGGGGAAAAGGAGGTTGAAAAGTGGGGTTTAGTGGGAATGAAATAGGAGGGAAAGGAAACCTTTGGGCATTCTTCATAAATAGAGAGGCTTTATAATGGGAATCATCAGAGGAGTCTTTATCAAAGGACACAAGGCACAATGAGGCTTCAAGGATGATGTGTTTTCAAAGGAAATGCATTCCTTGAAGGCTCAGAAACATTTGGCCCCCTGTTTGCTTGTCAAAAAATTCATAGGGGGCTAACAGCTTCGAAGATTCTTCTGGAGAATTTTCAAGTCTGTAGTCTTTGGCTATGTGTCCAAAGTTTCGACATTTGTAACATTCAATATTATTTATTAAATGTTCAAATCTATTGATGTTTCGCTGAGCTCTGGGAGGTTCATATTTGACAGATCTCCTGGAATTGTATTCGTTCGTAGGGTACGTGTGAAATTCTACAGCTTTATGACCAAATTTTCCACATGAATAACAGTAGCCATAAAAAATATGTTGGTACCTGGATGGAAATTTTCATCGAGGAATTGTCTTCCAAGGTTGTTCTTTTGAATGAAGTCTATATGCATGTCAGATCTCATAGGCTCATTGAATTTTGTTGTAGAAGGTCCTTCTTCTTCTTCCTTGTAACCAATGCCAGTTTTGTCATTGTAAGATCGTTGATTGTTGATGAGTTCTTCAAATGCCCTTGAGCTGTTGGCATAGTTTTGGATAGTTTTTCCTTTCTTCACTTCCTCACGTAGTGGGACTACTTTGGCTTCTAATTCTTCCCTTTACTAGTTGAATTCTTCCAACTTATTTTGAAGTGACTCTTCAATGCATTTGTGTTCTTCAACTTCAATTTTGAGACCTTGAACTTGTTCTTCAAGAGTATTGGAACGAATCTTCCTTGCCTTGAGATCTTTTATAAGCTTGATTGCTTCCTCATAAAATTCTTCTATGGTCCATCCTTCTTCTTCGTTGTTTGATACCTCTTGTTTATTGTGCTTGGCCATAAACAATACTCTCTCATTGGCTTCTTCTTCACTGTCATTGTCTTCATCGGATGATGAGCTATCTTCTTTATAGAGAAAGTTCCTTTTGGATCCTTGCTTGTTGAATTTCTTAAAGCCTTTCTTTCTTTTTGAGTTGCCATTACTTCTGTTTGGAAATTTTGCTGCAAAATTCCCAACCTCATTATAGCTGAAACATATCAATGGAAGTTTACCTTTGAATTTTCCCTTACCAATTTTTAGTTTTCTCGTGAAGTAAGCATATTCTTCATCTGAAAGACCTTCTTCATCATCTCCCTTTTCTTCACACTTGCAGGTGCACGTCTTTTCAATTGAAGGTTGTTTATCCTTATTGGTTTTCTTAGATGCAACGAACGTAGTTTCTAGATGCAAAGTACCCTCTTCTTCATTAAGTCTCATTTCATATGCTATGAGAACTCCATGTAATTCCTCTTTGCCGAGTTTGTCTAGATTTGCACTGTATTCTAAGACCAATACCTTTGGGTTGAATCTCCCTGGTAATGTTCAAAGAATCTTCCGTATAATAGTCTTCTCGTCAACTGGCTCTCCCAATCCTTCCAGAGTATTGGTTATCTCATCAACGTATTGGAAGTATGCGGCAATGTTGCAATCTTCTTTCATTCTGAGCTGCTCAAATTTTGCTCTATAGATTTGAAGCTTTGCTTCTTTGACATTTGAGTCACCTGCATATATATTCTCAAGCTTGTCCCATAAAGTTTTGGCAGTTTTACAACCCAACACCTTATGATAAGTAGATTCAATAAGTCCACTGATAATAATATTCTCTACTTTTGCATCATTTACCAAATTCTTCTTACCTTGTTCATCCGTAGTTGATGTAAATCCATTTTGAACAGTGTCCCATACTTCGTAACCTTGCGCCAAGAAATAGACCTCCATTCTTCCTTTCCAGAGTGCATAATTATTTTCATTGAATAGAGGTACAACATTCTTGGTATGCTCCATGACCTCCTTCGAGCTGTTAAAATTCTATTGAAGGAACCAAGCTCTGATACCAATTGTTGGAAATACTAGGGAGGGGGGGTGAATTAGTATTCCTTTCAATTAGAGCATTAGTTAATATTCAATTATTATCATTGTTTGTACAATGATAGTAGAAAACAAGAGGAACACAAATGCACATAGTTTTTAAGGTGGAAACCCACTCCGGGACAAAAACCACCTAATGCTTTTCTAATAATTCTTTAATATTCAACTCCAATTGAAAATAAAGCTCCAACTTTCTAGAATCTAGAAAAGCATTCTTCTCCAGCTCCCACTGGATGGATGCTCTAATGCCCGAGATTATTCAGTAGTCAACTAAACGGATGCCCCAACACCCAATGAGCTACAACTCACCCTAGCACCACCTTACCACCCTATAGAAGAATAACATAAGAATGGACTCCCGTACCAGGGAAAATGGTTCACTTTACAATGATATAGAATGATGTAGAAGAAGAATATATAATAGACCATAACCCCAAATTTGACACAACCACCTAATGATGATCCTAGACCTCCCAAAACTGCCTCTTCAACCCTTGGCAGATAGACGCTAGTACAATTTGTACAATAATTTATTTACAATGAATAAGTACAATGATACCTTTACAATGATTGTATGCAGTGCTGCCCACTTGAAGACTTCATATGATGAACTTCTTGTTGCTGTTATGCACCTTGATTGCTACTTTTGTCATGCTACCCTCTGCTGCACCTTGCTTTGCTTTGCTGCCGTAGAAATTCTGGTCCTTTGTAACCCTTGACAACACATGATATAGATTTTCTTGCCTTCTAGGAGCTCGATATTGAATCTGGTGTATCTCTGTTATTTTAGATCCTCAATATTTGATTTTTGGTCTTGTAGTAGACCTCCGAGTCGTATTTCCAATGCCATAGGTCTGACCCAATTTGGATTCTTCAAGAGAGAGTTATACCCAATCTCTCACAATACCCTAATTATGGAATGTTTTAGCAGAGCGAAATTGTATGGAATGCCACATGTCACTGTTTCTTCATTCAGCTCTAAAATTGATAGAGTGAAAGATAAATTCTATGTACTATCTATCACTTTTTACAGAATTCCAATCCGATACTCGGAGAGAGAGTTATGACGATTTTACCAAGGTCACTTCTTTTAGATTAATTTCAGGAGCCTGCAAAAACCCTGACTTCCACAGATCATATCTCCAAAAATATTGCGCAAATTGATCTAAAATTTTTACAACAGCTTCCTCAGGATTTCAAATTCACTTCATAAAATTTTTAGCTTCTGAACCTTCGTAGAAAAAAAGTTAGAGCGAAAATTCCACGATGACATGTTTCAGATGGCGAAATCCCTTGCATAAGGAGGAAATGAGGATCACAATTTATATAAATGATTAGGTTGAGAGGAGCTTCAACAAGTGAACGTGGGAGGGATTTTAGGAGCTTAAAAAATATTAATTATGAATTTTCAATGACCCATGCCCCAACCCCATGGGGTTTTAGCCCACTAACTGGGGGTAGAAACTTAAAACATGAATATCTCTCAAACCGTGAAGAATTACATGGCGTGCCATATATCAACGAAAATATCTCGACAAGTAGAAACCATCAAAAGAATTATTGACCCATAATATATTAATTTGGTAGGTCAAAATTTCCATGAAATATTGGGTTAGCCCCTGGTGTTGCTTGGGTTGACATCAATTACAACCGCTGATCAACAAAGCCTTGAAGAAGAATGTTTTGATGAAAAACAAGTCCATAAAACAAATCTATTCTCTACTGCTGATATAAACCAGTGTGAGTATATTTATACAGCATAATTGTTAAACAAAACAGACTAAAAGGAACTTGAAGTTTTACAATGTAAAAATGATTCAATACTAAGAGGTCTTAAACCATTAGAGGAGCGGTTTGATTTCAATGATGTAGCTAAAAAACTAAAGATGGAGCCTACAGAAACCAATGTAGAAGAACATAACATAGGCAGCGTAAATGAACCCAAAATGATCAAGTTATCTAGCACTCTCCCTACTCATATCAAACAAGAATATATTGAAATTTTCAAGGAGTTTGGAGATGTGTTTGCATGGGGGTACAAAGATCTGAAATCATATGATACTGGCATCATTCAACACAAAATTCCTCTTAAGGAAAATCAGAAACCTTTCAAATAGAAACTAAGAAGGATTAACCCTGTTTTATTGCCTTCAGTTGAGAAAGAGGTCAAAAAGATGTATCATGCTGGGATCATAGTTCCCCTTAGATACTCACAGTGGGTGTCCAACCTTGTGTCTGTTAGGAAGAAGACCGGGGAAATTGGGCTTTGCATTGACTTTAGAAATCTGAACAGAGCCTCCCTAAAAGATAATTATCCCTTTCCTAAAATGGACCACATACTTCAAAAGGTGGTTGGATCTAAAAGAATATCACTGTTGGATGGTTTTTCATGCTACAACCAAGTCCTAGTACTCCCAAGCGATCAACACAAAACTGCTTTTACCACACGTTGGGGTACATTCATGTATGTTAAAATTCCATTTGGTTTGATGAATGCAGGGACCACATTCCAAAGGGCCATGGAAATAGATTTTTTAGAAGACATAGGCTATTTTATAATCACTTACCTTGATGAAATTGATTTCTTGTCCAAAACTGATAAAGAACATTTGATTCATTTGAGAAAGCTTTTTGAAAAATGTAGAAAATATGGCTTATCTTTGAATCCCAAAAAGACACCCTTTGGTCTCCAAGAAGGAAAGATTCTTGGCCACATAATTTTTGAAGAGGGAATCAAAGTAGACCCTAAAAGGATAAAAGGCATATTGAAAACGAGCCATCCTAGAAACCTCAAAGAATTGCAATTTTCATTGGAAAGATCAAATTTTTGAGAAGGTTCATTCCCAACCTTGCTGAACTTTTGAGAAATATCACAAACATGCTCAAAAAGGAAACAAGAGTTAAATGGACCTTAGAATCCAAACAGTCATTCGAACTGGTAAAACAAGCTCTCACTCAAACACCAGTTCTTATTAGTCTTGATTTCACTAAAGGTTTCTACATTTTCTCATTTGCCTCTGAACACACTATTGCTGCAGTCTTGTTGCAAAAGAAAAACATGGGCCAAGAACAACCAATATCCTTTTTCAGTAGAACCTTAAGAGATACTCCACTCAAATATAACATCATGAAGAAACAAGCTTGAGCCTTGATAAAAGCATTGAAATACTTTCGAGTCTACATTTTACACTCACATATCATTGCTTTTGTCCCACATACTGTTTTTAAAGATATTCTAAATCAAGGCCCTGATGGTGAAAGGGGAAAATGGATTGTAATTATCTTAGAATATTAAATATAAATAAGGCCTACCAAGCTAATTAAAGGACATGGATTAGCAAAAATTATGGCAGAATCAAATTTCCAAGCATTAGACAGGAATATGGTTGATGTTTTAGAAGAACATGAAGAATTCACATCTCCATATGTTGAAGAAGTGTTTTTGAATTCATTTTGGTATGCTAATATCATTTATGTGCTTCTCTATCTTAATACTCCTCCTTCTCTATCAAAGACTAAAGCTAGATTCTCGAAACATAAAGCTTTAAATTACTGCAATTTAGATGGAGTCTTATATTGGAAAAATGTCGTTGGTATTTTTCTTAAATGTTTACTTGAGGATGATGCAGGAAAAATCATGCATGACCTACATGAGGGAGAATGTGGATGCCACCTTTACTGGAAGAAAAAAAACAACAAGATTCTTAGAGATGGCTACTATTGGCCCACCCTTTTCCCAGATATTCAAAAACTAGTCATGACTTGCCATAAATGTCAAATTTTTGATGGCAAGAGAAAACTCCTACCTTTACCTTTACATCTCATCAGTGTTGAGACTCCCTTCCAGCAATGGGGTTTAGACTTTATTGGAGAAATTCACCCAACCTCATTTGCCCAACATAAGTGGATCCTTACTACCACAGATTACTTTACCAAGTGGATAGAAGCCATCCCCTTTAGGAATGCTACTGACTCTGTCATTATCAAGTTCCTTGAAACCAACATACTATCCAGATTTTGTTGTCCTAGGAAAATTATTACAGACAATGCTGCTGCTTTCAAATCCAAAAGAATGACTGATTTTTGCTACAAATATCATATCACATTAGGCCATTCCACGGATTACTACCCTCAGGGTAATGGATTAGTTGAATCCTCCAACAAAAGTCTGGTCAACATTACCAAGAAATTGTTGGATCAGAATCAGAAATCATGGCATAGTATGCTGATTCATGCATTATGGGTTGACAGGCTAACCACCAAGAAATCAATAAATATATTCTCCTATCAGCTAGTATATGGCCTAGATGTAGTTTTCCCTACATATTTTGGAGTTCTAGTCATGAAACTTCTCCAAGAAGTACAAACAGAAGAAAATGACATGCAGAGAAGAATAAATCAAACTATTCATTTACAATAGACAAGAGAAGAAGTATACAAAATGACACAGGTAGTTCAAGAAAACATCAAGAAGATCTTTGACAGAAGAACCAAATCAAATAACTTCCAAGTTGGAGACACAGTTTTGAGATGGGATTCAAGGAGGGAAGATAAAGGTAAACATGGCAAGTTTGAGAATTTGTGGAAAGGGCCCTATATCATTCACTCAATTAGGGGTCATAATGCTTTCTTTTTACAAGGGATGAATGAAGAAAAACTATTTGGAGGTCCTGTGAATGGCAGGATGCTCAAACATTATTTCTGTCAAGATTCCTAGATTCAAATTTTTCACTCATTATACATAACATAATATGACAAAAATCAGAGAAAATAAAAAAACAATGAAACAAAAGAAAAGGAAAAAGAGGGAAAATCAAAAGAGGTACAACCCCATACCCAAAAAATAGTAGTGCTGAAAGTGTGCAAATCTAAATGCCACTACTGATTTTAAAAAGATATCAGCTATGTTCAGTCATCTAGCATAATCATGACTGAACATGCTTTATATTTATGTTGATAAGTTAGTAGAAATAAAGATTGTCGAGATTAGTTCAGACTTGACTTATCAAGAATGATAGATTAGGAAAATATAAAGATTTTGGTTCCACATGCTCAAAACAGAGCCAAAGAGATAGATAAGGATGCATTATTAATGACAAATGACATCCTTATCTTTTTGAAAATACTTTTATGAAAATAAATGTTTGTGTGCTACTTGTTTCAATGCCACAATCATGGTGAATCAGACTGTCCAATCCTGATTTGAACCATGCTTTAAATTTCATGTCATTAGATAGAGAATCAAGACTGCCAAAACAGCTTAATCTTGGCAGTCAAATAGTTCAGGTAGAAAATAAAACGAGTTCAATAGTTTAATCTTAATTCTTGGAAGAAATAAGGGTAGGACTAGATAGTTTATTTCTATTTTCAAAAATAAAAATGTCAAGAGTTGCCAATACAAATGCACTCAGAGAAGAAAAAATGTTAGGACAAGTAGGATTGGGTAGGTAGAAATGCTGTCAAAGGAAATCACATGTTGCAGGTTGTTAAGACTTATCACTTCAAAGGGATATCAGCAAGTGAGAAAGAAGGAAAATCTGCCCAATGGATAAGGCACTGATCTACTGAAACTTAGAGATTTCATGAACTGAGGTTCTGGACACCTTGAAAGGAAAGTTGCCCTCCCCAAGTGGAGCTACTGTTAGTCATCTGTAATTTTTCTGATATCAAAAGATTATTAAGTTGTAAAGCCTAGATTTCTAGAAACAAAATTTGAAGGAACATTGTGAGTTCTAGAAATCTCACTACCTACATCAGCCTAAACCTAACTATTCTTCTAAAATTACCTATATTTTTTCCTCTCAAAGTTTACCCTGCTGCAAAGAAGACTTCAAAATTCTGGGCCTGTTTGCCTCATGTCACCACCTCACTTACACTCCCATTTTTCCCATTTTCCCCTTTAAAAACCCCTCATATTTCCCTCATTCATCATATTTATTCTAAGAAGGCATTAAACAATGTAAAAAGTCTTTTTTACATTGTTTTAGTCTAAATTCTAACCCTATCGAGTCTCTTAAAAACCTTGCAAAACTCTGTTTTTGTGTTAAAACCCACTTTTGTGAGATGGGCCTTTAAGCCCCCTTTTCAGCTTAAACCCAGCCCCCTCACCCATATGAATCTAAAACTTGACCTATTGCTTTTCCCTTAAGCCCCTGTCCATTTCAGCCCTCAGTCTTCTTTGGCCCCATAGGACCTTTCCCTTCCGCTATAATCCTAAGCACCTTCCCTATACTAAACTTCACTTCTTCCCATTCTATTTCTGCATACCCCCGCTAAACCTTATAAACCCACCAAAACCTTCGAAAAACATTAAAAAGAGGGCCCGCTTCTTTTTTACCCACAATTTTTACCAAGAAAATCTCCAGAGTTGATCGGGATTTGTTCCCTCGATCTAATGGCGATCGCCTCTCCTCCCTTCAAGCCCGCATATAAATCCAACCCCGCACTACACAAAAAAGTCTGCCACATCATCACTCCCAGGCCTCACTCTCCATTTAAACCCCTCATCAAATAAAAGCCCGCCACCTTTCTTGGGCTCCACTCCATAGACCTATGCCCTGACCCCGAAAGCCCTTTGCACCGTTGATCTCACTCCTTGAGATCTGATGGCTCACACTCATATCACGTAGGATTTTGCGCCAAGGTTTAACACTCCTAACCCGCGCAAAAAAAAGCAGTTTTTGCCAGGACATGCGGTAGAAGATGAATGGAACCACGCAGCCCAGGGCCAATACCACTTACCACCCAATATCTGCGTGATAAACCACCACAGTTTTTCCAAAACTGCCTTCCTCCTCCCGCGCCAAAATTCAAAATTCTTTGACCTCGTTTGATTTTTCTTAATGATTTCACCTCCAAAATCATCCCCCTGCACTCCTTCCTCCTTCGCAAATCACCCCCGATGCTCAGAAACCCCTGAAAAAGCAGTTTACACCCCTCCCGCAGGTCTTAAATTAATATTGTTTTGTATTTTGTGCAAGTTTTTAATGGTGGAAAAAGGCCCAAAATTCCCTCCCACAGTTAAAAATTGACCAAATTAAACCTCTGGATGACGATCCGAGAGGTGAATTCATATAAAATAACTAGGGGAGGTTGCATAAAGGTTTAACCCTCGATGAATCATGATCATCGAGGGGTTATAGAACCCTCTAGTACCATGAAGAAACCCTCCTTGTGTGCAAAAGACAATTGCAGTCAAAAGAGTAGTGAAAGAAAATGAAGAACATAAGGCTTAAAGAGCTAATTGCAGATCAAAGGATAAAACTGAGGATTAGCTTTTAAAGACAATGATTAAAGGATAAAGGCCAAGGTTTAAAGATAAGGATAAGTGAATAAAACATTCATAAAGGAGGACAGAGGATAAAGGCAATAAGGTATATTATCAAAACAAAATCAAGGTTCAAAGGCCTAAAAGACAGATTTATGATTAAAACAGAGACAGGTAACCCAAAGAAAGCCTCGAATAACTCAACAAGGAAGCAATTACTCCTCCAAAAGATCAAATTGCCACCTATAGCATGTTCCCTTTCCACAAAGGTATTTGGGCAGTTATTACACACTTAGAAGATATTTTTATCTGTCAAGGCAGTTATTGTAATAGTTATTATAAGCCTTAAAAGTCAAAATTTTTACCCCTTCTTCTTTAGAAGTTAAGACAGAGTTATTAAAACAGAGAAGTAGCTGCATATATTTCTGCCTTATGCCTTGCATGGTTTTTAAGGTTAGGAATGCATTTAATCTGTAATTAATGACAATCAAACCCTAGCTTGAGCTCCACCTCCTCATTTGTAGCATAAATACTGCATTGAACTCAATGTAGTGTTGGAATTTGATGACTCTTTGAAGTAATACATAGTCTTTTGAAGTTGAAGGGAAAATTGATGTCTTGGATCTGCAGATGCCTTGATTTGTTTGTTGGATGGGAGGAGGCTAGATCAATCGGATCCCCCGAGCTTGGTCACAGAAGTGTTTCTATCCGTTATTGTAATTTCCTATTTTCATTATGTTCTCATCTTCTCGTTAGCCACCTATAAAATTTGTCATATCAAATGGTGGCTAAATCATTTTTGGAGCCTTAAAGAACAAGTTTTATTGAAAAAATTGCTAAACTTCAAGTCTTATGAAGACATCATGCCTTTTGCTTTATCCCAGACCGTTGTTTCTCTTTCAAAATTCTGAAAATCTTTTGTTTTCATGAAGAAAAGACTGCTGCAAAAACCTCCATGTTACCCTTGTTTTCACTCAAAATTAACCTTCATTTTTTACCCCTTTATTTCCCATGAAATTCATTCATTTTTCGTGTATTCCCTTCTTCCCTTCATAAAAATCCATTTTATAAGGTTTAATAATCAAATTTAAACCTTACCGAAACCCCCAAATCCATCAAAAAACCTTGAAAATTTCATAAAAAATACGTTTTTTAACTATGGGCTTAAGCCCCTTTGGGCTAAGTCCTAAACCACTTCCCCACATATGCCCTAGCACTGGAACCAAGCACTAAACCCATTTGGGGCTTATCGCATCGGAGAAATCGGCTAGCACAAGTCTATTTGTTTCGTTGAAACCTCCGATGCGATTGGCCCTTTTATACATAACCCCCGATCCCTTTGCCGCTTCACAAAACCAAAGGCCTGCAATCGGGTGCTTAAAACTTGTGAATAAACCTTTCCCGATCATATTCTTCCTTTGTAAATTCATAAAACCCACTTTTCCTATGTTTATATTAAACCCGCCTGTTCAATGATTTTTTTAATGAAAAGGACTGTCGATCTAAAAGGTCGATTTACGGTCAACAGGATCTCGCATCAGAGATTTTATAAATGGGTAGATTGAAAAGGCCCGCACGATTTTTCCGATGTGATTGGCCCTTTATATGTTTGAACCTCGGTCCCTTTATCTTTTTCATAAATCCGAAGGCCCCGCAATCGGGCGCCAAGCCTTATATATAACCCCTCCCGATGCACGTTTTCCCTTTGTATTTCATTTAAAATCTGATTTTTATGTTTTATAAAGAAACCCGCCGTTCATTGGTCGAAGCTCTTCTCCGCCGTTGATCTTGGACCAATCAAACAGCTAGCGCTATATCGCATCAGAGATTTCCATTGGCACAGTTTATTATTTTATTATTACAGGGAGTCCCATATGCAGTACATGGTTACTAGCCAAGATAGACCACAAAAATCTCCTCTGTATTCTGTAAATACAGGCCTTGATTCTTTTATCCTTTTCAACGATGAAACATTCAGTGAAAAATTCGCTTTAAATTAATTAATGACCGATAGAGAGGAGGAGGTAGACATCACAAAAGTGTCAAAAAAGTTTGCTGAACCCGTGAACGACAACAAACAACACACAGGTCTTGAGCTACAAATCATGCGTCCATCACTTTTTAACCTTGAGAGTCAAGAAATCATTCCTCAATACAATGAAAAACCTGAGGAATTGAAACAAATTCAGCAAATTTCTTATACTCAAGAATAATATGAAAGCACTCTAGTTGAAAAGGATAGTAACCAAACTGTTGAACTTGAAACTATTCCTCTGTGAAGTATGAACTTTGATGGGTCCTACACTAGGAGCAATGCTAGAGCAGGGGTCTGGATACACAACACTGAGAACAACCACACAGAAAGCCTTTCCTGTAGATTAAACTTCCACTGTTCGAATAACATAGCGGAGTATGAATCCCTTGAAAAAGTTAGGAGCTAAAATAATTAAATTGCATGGGGATTCAGAATTAATCATTAGGCAGGTCAACGGGGAATACAACGCTAATCACCCCAGACGTAGAGCCTATCAAAATGATGTCGTGGATTTACTAAAAAATTTCGAGGAATCAAAATTGATTTTTGTCCCAAGAAGAAAGAATAACATGGCCCACAGTTTGGCCTTTGCTGCTAGAACATGTTTAACGCCATATGAAACCAAAGAATGTACAACTCAAATTAAATTCAGACCAGTTGTCCCTGATAACGAGAAGTATTTGCAAGTGTTTGACGGAGACAAACAAATAGAAGAATTCATGTAGTTAAGAAATGAATTCGAACTACCTAGATCGGATTCAGACTATGAAATAGACTGCCCTAGTGAAGAAAATTTGCTTGATGAAGAAGAAAATTCTCTTGAGGTTGCTAATGTAAACCTGTTATCTAGAAAACTTGAAAATAAAACAGAAGTGATTTTAGAATTAGAAACAGAGGATTTAGAAACCCTGCAGTCTAACAATCAGAGTTTTCCAAAGGGTCTGGCCCCTTTAGAAGAGTTGTTTGATTTCAACGATGTGGCCAAGAAGCCAAAACTAGAGCCTGTCGAGACTGAAGTTGAAGAGTGTAATATAGGTAGTGAACTAAAACCAATGATGATGAAACTGTCTAAGACTTTACCAGCTCACATTAAATTCAAATACATAGAGTTGTTTAAATAATTTTCTGATGTTTTTGCGTGGAGTTATGAGGATTTGAAATCCTATGACACTGAAATAATTCAGCACAAAATCCCTCTCAAGGAAAACCAAAAGCCATTTAAAAAAAAGCTGCGCAGAATAAACCCTATTCAGTTACCTTTGGTTGAGAAGGAGATCAAGAAAATGTATGAAGCTAGTATTATTGTCCCTATTAGATATTCTAAGTGGGTGTCTAATCTGGTGTCAGATAGGAAGAAAACATGAGAGATTAGGCTTTGTATAGAATTTAGAGACTTAAACAAAGCTTCATTGAAGGACAATTACCCTTTACCTAAAATGGACCATATTTTACAAAGGGTAGTTGGTTCTAAAAGAATTTCTTTGCTGGATGGCTACTCAAGATACAATCAGATTTTTGTTCATCTTGATGATTAATTAAAGATAGCCTTTACTACACCTTGGGGCACTTTCATGTATGTGAAAATACCCTTTGGTCTAATGAATGTTGGTGCAACTTTTCAGAGCCATGGACATAGAGTATTTCCTGAAGAATTGGGCTACTTCATCATTATTTACCTTGATGATGTTATCGTGTTTTCAAAAACATAAGAGGAGCACTTAGAACATTTGAGAAAAGTTTTCGAGAAATGCGTAAAGTTTGGGATATATTTAAACCCTAAGAAAACACTTTTTGGGCTCCAAGAAGGTAAACTTCTTGGGAACATCATTTCAGAAGAGGGAATAAAGATTGACCCAAAGAGGATTGAGGCCATATTGCAAATCTCTCATCCTCGAAACACCAAGGAACTCCAATATTTCATCGGAAAGATTAATTTCTTGAGAAGGTTCATACCCAACATAGCTGAGCTCCTTAGAAACATCACAAACATGTTGAAAAAGGAGCAAGGGGTAAAATGGACCTTGGAAGCAAAGAAATCCTTTGAGCTGGTGAAACAAGTGTTAACCAAAACACCAGTCCTAATAAGTCCTAATTTTTCAAAATATTTTTATATTTTTTCATTTGCATCAGAACATACAATAGTTGTTGTCCTTTTACAGAAAAATCCACAAGGTCAAGAGTAGCCTATTGCATTCTTTAGCAAGGCATTGAGGGATGCTCCTCTAAAGTACAACCTTATGGAAAAGCAAGCTTTTGCTTTGGTCAAAGCTTTAAAAGACTTCAGAGTTTAGATCCTTCACTCACACATCATTGCCTTTGTTCCAAATTCAGTTGTGAAAGACATTCTAACACAGGACCCAGATGGTAAGAGAGGTAAGTGGATAGCTGTGATACTTGAATATGATTTAGAAATCAAGCCCACTAAACTCATCAAAGGCCAAGGTCTAGCTATATTAATGGCCGAATCCAATTTTGAAGTTCTTGATATCATTATGATAAATGCTTTAGATGAGCAAGAGGAACTCTCAACTCCCATTATTGAAGACCATTTTATGAATTCCTCTTGGTATGCGGATATTCTATATGTTTTTCTTAATTTGAATACACCTCCTGGTTTATCAAAAACAAAGGCAAGGTTTTTAAAGTTAAAAGCTGTAAACTACTTCATTATAGATAAATGTCTTTATTGGAAAAATGCAAGTGGGGTATTTCTTAAATGTTTGCCTGAGTTTGATGCAAAGAAGGTTAAGCACGAATTCCATGAAGGAGAATGTGGAGGCCACCTCTATTGGAAGACAACAGCCAACAAGATCCTTAGAGCTGGTTACTATTGGCCCACACTCTTTATAGATGTACATAAAATGATCATTGCCTGCCATAAATGCCAACTTTTTGAAGGCAAGAGAAAGTTGTTGCCCTTATCTCTGCATCCAATCATTGTTGAAGCCCCTTTTCAACAGTGGGGAATTGACTTCATAGGAGAAATCCATCCACCCTTATCTGCCCAACATAAATGGATTCTCACTGCAACAGACTACTTTACCAAATGGATAGAAGCCATCCCTTCTAGGCAAGCCAATGACTCAGTCATCATAAAATTCATTGAGACTCATATCCTCTCTAGATTTGGCTGTCCTAGGAAGTTCATCACTGATAATGATGCAGCATTTGGATCCAAAAATATGGTTGAATTCTGTCATAAATATCAGATTACATTGGGTCACTCTACTACTTATTACCCTCAAGGTAATAGGTTAGCTGAATCCTCAAACAAGAGTTTGGTGAACATAATCAAGAAGTTGCTGAAGGACAACAAGAAGTCTTGGCACACAAAGCTAGTTCATGCACTATGGGCTGACAGATTGACATTGAAGAAATCTATTGGAATTTCACCCTATCACACAATAAATTGAGTTCTTTTATGATTGAACAGAATAAAAATCAACAACTTCAAATTGGATTAGCTTCTCCCGAACAGATTTTGTGTATGGTACAGATGCAATTTTTCCAACTAGCCTTGGTTTGCCAGTTATGAAGTTGATTCAAGAGGTTCAGTCTGAAGACAATGACATGATCAGAAGGATAAATCAGACCATTCACCTTCAGAAAACCAGAGAGGAGTTTTATAACAAAGCATTACAAAAGCAAGAGAGCATCAAGAGTTTCCAATACAAATGCACTCAGAGAAGAAAAAATGTTAGGACAAGTAGGATTGGGTAGGTAGAAATGCTGTCAAAGGAAATCACATGTTGCAGGTTGTTAAGACTTATCACTTCAAAGGGATATCAGCAAGTGAGAAAGAAGGAAAATCTGCCCAATGGATAAGGCACTGATCTACTGAAACTTAGAGATTTCATGAACTGAGGTTCTGGACACCTTGAAAGGAAAGTTTCCCTCCCCAAGTGGAGCTACTGTTAGTCATCTGTAATTTTTCTGATATCAAAAGATTATTAAGTTGTAAAGCCTAGATTTCTAGAAACAAAATTTGAAGGAACATTGTGAGTTCTAGAAATCTCACTACCTACATCAGCCTAAACCTAACTATTCTTCTAAAATTGCCTATATTTTTTCCTCTCAAAGTTTACCCTGCTGCAAAGAAGACTTCAAAATTCTGGGCCTGTTTGCCTCATGTCACCACCTCACTTACACTCCCATTTTTCCCATTTTCCCCTCTAAAAACCCCTCATATTTCCCTCATTCATCATATTTATTCTAAGAAGGCATTAAACAATGTAAAAAGTCCTTTTTACATTGTTTTAGTCTAAATTCTAACCCTATCGAGTCTCTTAAAAACCTTGCAAAACTCTGTTTTTGTGTTAAAACCCACTTTTGTGAGATGGGCCTTTAAGCCCCCTTTTCAGCTTAAACCCAGCCCCCTCACCCATATGAATCTAAAACGTGACCTATTGCTTTTCCCTTAAGCCCCTGTCCATTTCAGCCCTCGGTCTTCTTTGGCCCCATAGGACCTTTCCCTTCCGCTATAATCCTAAGAACCTTCCCTATACTAAACTTCACTTCTTCCCATTCTATTTCTGCATACCCCCGCTAAACCTTATAAACCCACCAAAACCTTCGAAAAACATTAAAAAGAGGGCCCGCTTCTTTTTTACCCACATTTTTTACCAAGAAAATCTCCAGAGTTGATCGGGATTTGTTCCCTCGATCTAATGGCAATCGCCTCTCCTCCCTTCAAGCCCGCATATAAATCCAACCCCGCACTACACAAAAAAGTCTGCCACATCATCACTCCCGTGCCTCACTCTCCATTTAAACCCTCATCAAATAAAAGCCTCGCCACCTTTCTTGCCCACTCCATGCACTCTATGCCCCCGACCCCCGAAAGCCCTTTGCACCGTTGATCTACCCTGAGATCCGATGGCTCACACTCATATCACGTAGGATTTTGCGCCAAGGTTTAACACTCCTAACCCGCGCAAAAAAAGAAGCACAGACATGCGTAGAAGATGAATGGAACCACGCAACGCAGGCTAATACCACTTACCACCCAATATTCGTGTGATAAACCACCATCAGCCAAGCCTCCAAACTCGCCCTCCCGCGCAAAATTCAAAATTCTTTGACCTCGTTGATTTTTCTTAATGATTTCACCTCCAAAAATCATCCCCCCGCACTCCTTCCCCGCAGAAATCACCCCCGATGCCTGAACTCCTCGAAAAGAAGCATAATTCTCCCGCAGGTTTTAAATTAATATTGTTTTGTATTTTGTGCAAGTTTTTAATGGTGGAAAAAGGCCCAAAATTCCCTCCCACAGTTAAAAATTGACCAAATTAAACCTCTGGATGACGATCCGAGAGGTGAATTCATATAAAATAACTAGGGGAGGTTGCATAAAGGTTTAACCCTCGATGAATCATGATCATCGAGGGGTTATAGAACCCTCTAGTACCATGAAGAAACCCTCCTTGTGTGCAAAAGACAATTGCAGTCAAAAGAGTAGTGAAAGAAAACGAAGAACATAAGGCTTAAAGAGCTAATTGCAGATCAAAGGATAAAACAGAGGATTAGCTTTTAAAGACAATGATTAAAGGATAAAGGCCAAGGTTTAAAGATAAGGATAAGTGAATAAAACATTCATAAAGCAGGACAGAGGATAAAGGCAGTAAGGTATATTATCAAAACAAAATCAAGGTTCAAAGGCCTAAAAGACAGATTTATGATTAAAACAGAGACAGGTAACCCAAAGAAAGCCTCGAATAACTCAACAAGGAAGCAATTACTCCTCCAAAAGATCAAATTGCCACCTATAGCATGTTCCCTTTCCACAAAGGCATTTGGGCAGTTATTACACACTTAGAAGATATTTTTATCTGTCAAGTCAGTTATTGTAATAGTTATTATAAGCCTTAAAAGTCAAAATTTTTACCCCTTCTTCTTTAGAAGTTAAGACAGAGTTATTAAAACAGAGAAGTAGCTGCATATATTTCTACCTTATGCCTTGCATGGTTTTTAAGGTTAGGAATGCATTTAATCTGTAATTAATGACAATCAAACCCTAGCTTGAGCTCCACCTCCTCATCTGCAACATAAATACTGCATTCAAACTCATTGTATTGTTGGAATTTGATGACTCTTTGAAGTAATACATAGTCTCTTGGAAGTTGAAGGAAAATTGATGTCTTGGATCTTGTGGATGCCCTGATTTGTTTGTTGATGGAGGAGGCTAGATCACTAGATCCCTGAGCTTGGCTGTTGGTGAAGTGTTTCTATCTGTTATTGTAATTTCCTATTTTCATTATGTTCTCATCTTTCTGTTAGCCACCTATAAAATTTGTCATATCAAATGGTGGCTAAATCATTTTTGGAGCCTTAAAGAAACAAGTTTTATTGAAAAAATTGTTAAATTCTTGAAGTCTTATGAAGACATCATGCCTTTTGTTTTATCCTCACTGTTGTTTCTCTTTCAAAATTCTGAAAATCTTTTGTTTTCATGAAGAAAAGACTGCTGCAAAAACCTCCATTTTACCCTTGTTTTCACTCAAAATTAACCTTCATTTTTTACCCCTTTATTTCCCATGAAATTCATTCATTTTTCGTGTATTCCCTTCTTCCCTTCATAAAAATCCATTTTATAAGGTTTAATAATCAAATTTAAACCTTACCGAAACCCCCAAATCCATCAAAAAACCTTGAAAATTTCATAAAAAATACGTTTTTTAACTATGGGCTTAAGCCCCTTTGGGCTAAGTCCTAAACCACTTCCCCACATATGCCCTAGCACTGGAACCAAGCACTAAACCCATTTGGGGCTTATCGCATCGGAGCAATCGGCCAGCACAAGTCTATTTGTTTCGTTGAAACCTCCGATGCGATTGCCCCTTTTATACATAACCCCCGATCCCTTTGCCGCTTCACAAAACTAAAGGCCTGCAATCGGGTGCTTAAAACTTGTGAATAAACCTTTCCCGATCATATTCTTCCTTTGTAAATTCATAAAACCCACTTTTCCTATGTTTATATTAAACCCGCCTGTTCAATGATTTTTTTAATGAAAAGGACTGTCGATCTAAAAGGCCGATTTACGGTCAACAGGATCTCGCATCAGAGATTTTATAAATGGGTAGATTGAAAAGGCCCGCACGATTTTTCCGATGCGATTGGCCCTTTATATGTTTGAACCTCGGTCCCTTTATCTTTTTCATAAATCCGAAGGCCCCGCAATCGGGCGCCAAGCCTTATATATAACCCCTCCCGATGCAGTTTTCCCTTTGTATTTCATTTAAAATATGATTTTTATGTTTTATAAAGAAACCCGCCGTTCATTGGTCGAAGCTCTTCTCCGCCGTTGATCTTGGACCAATCAAACAGCTAGCGCTATATCACATCAGAGATTTCCATTGGCACAATTTATTATTTTATTTCGCCACCTCTGATTGGCAGTCTTCCGATTCATCCTCCACTGTCGATCTGATCTATAGATCGACGGCCCACAGTCAATCGCACTGGCGCCCATTAAACCCTTACCCCTGCAGATCGCAAAGCTCCGATTACATCTGGGTTATCCACGTGTCAAGATCCGACGGCCCAGATTGCACCACTTGACCTTTGTTAAAAACATGAAGCCCCGCTTTATAAGGTTGTTTGAGGAGATCTCAGCCGTTGATCTCTACAGATCAACGGCCGATATGAACCCTTTCTCCACCTCATATATTATTCATTTTTAAACCCAGTTTCGATCTCCACCATTGATCCGTTTCATCCAACGGCTCAGATTAAAACCACCTTTCCTTGACCCCACCTCGTTCTGCCCACGCATCTTATCAATATCGCACACACTCCTCACTGTTCGATTTGAGGCCCCAGATCTAACGGTTGATTCACGTTTTCACGTAAATTCAAGCGCGAAGGTTAATTCCCCAAGAGCTACGTGATATGGGCAATATTGGAATGCTACGTGTCGCCTTCTAATGCATATCCCGTTCAAAAAGGTGAAACCAACTTTCTCCCATTTTGCTGCGCGATACCATCGGTTTCTCAAGCCGAAACTTCCCATCCCATTTACACTGTGTTTTATTGCGTTCTCTCCCCGCCGTTGATCTCTACAGATCAACGGCTCAGATTCAATCTGAGCTTTACACTATCGCCCTCCGCCTTTTCCAAAGGGCCTTCATCGATCAATCCTAACCGTTGATATTCGTGGGCCAAACTAATTCGATGGCCTACGATCATTTGGAAACCCCAAATTTCCTTTAATGTGATTTCCTACGACAAGGGTTTTAAACTTTTTTCCCTTCGTATTTCTTCGCATTTTTGCCTTTGTAATTATAATGTGACCCCTTCGCATTATCTTATTACGTTTGCTCCTGACTGTTGATCTTTGCAAGATCAATGACCCTGACTTATTTTTTTCCCATCGTCTTCCAACTGCCTGCTTTTAACTGCAACGTGCAATCTCCACCGTTGGATGATCTCATCCAATGGCCACGCTCTTAACCATAACCTCTGAAGCAGTTTTTCCCAACCACGCACGATTTTATAACATTTTTTGTGTTTTTTGCAGGTTCTAATGGTTTTTCCATCATATGAAAGGAAAACCAAAGGCCGGGGATGAAAATCCCCCACTCCTTTGTTTATCAAAGGGATTCTTCCACAGGGTTGCAACACCATGTTTTCCGGTGTCTCATGAACGCTGGCAGCTCTATAAAAGCTCCTATCGCACCTGCACATCAACAAGACACAACAAATCATAATTAAAATAGAGAGTATCAGTGTTGAAGATTAAATTAAGCCAGAAATGAAGAATTGAAGCTGATTTACACAGCTTGGATGGATTACGACTAAGATCGAAAATCAAAAGCCTAATCCACTCAATTAAACACAGTTCAAGAACAAAAGACAGAATTTGGGCCTGATTAAGCCTAAATAGACAGAATCAAATCAATTAACAATGTTTAAAGAAAATCAAAATATATATCAGGCAGATAAAGCCTCCACCGCCACATCAGAGGCTAATTGATTCCTCTCAGCTACCTAATGTCACCTGTAGCATCAAAGCATTCAACAGAGGCCGAGTAATGACCAAGAACCGAGGATATTTTCCTCAATACAGTCGAGCAGTTATTCCAAGCCAAACAGAGTTATCGCAAAGATGACACAGAGCCTTAAAGTCAACAAAAGCTTCCAGCAAGCTTAAAATTTAATGTAAACCAATTAATACAGGAAAATATCTGTAATATTATCCATGGAGCTCCTCAAAGGCCGAGAAGCATTAACTGTATTAATTGAACTTAGTAGATCTTTTATCTCTTTCAACCTTCTTATTTTCCTATAAAATCTTATTGAGGAGCTCATTGTAAAGGGTTTGTTGCAGAACTTTGAAATATACTTGTGCTCAAAACTTCTACTTGTAAATAGTGTTCAAAGGATCCTGGAGCTCTGTTTGTGATTAAATAAGTTAGGCTGAGAAGTGAAGATGATTGTTGAACTGAAACATTGGACTTGAAGAATGTAACTGGTTTGACATCAATATATAAGCTGTTTCTTGGGATCCTGGTCTATATCACTGATGAAGTGCTTCTTTCTTTGTTATTGTTTTTCCTTTCATGTATGCCATATTGTTCATCATTCTCTGATAAATAACAACAAGCATAGAGTTAGGATTTACTGTTTACAGTACCCTTCTCTGATTGATAAGATTTATCTCAATGTTTTCCTCCAATTTGTTTATTTAAGAATGATTCAATACATTTAAGCAGTTAGGAATGCTGGCATTCCCTCGTCCTACTGTTTGCTTTAAACATTGTTCTTGAATGTTATTTTCATTGTTTTCTTAGTAAAGTTAGACTAGAAAAGTGATGGTGTGCCTTTTTTTCTAGCTTCTTTCTCCAAAGGTAATTATGAAAGTTTCCCTAAGTGTATGCTAAACGCAGACTAGATTTAAAAGTATCTTATCTGATCTTAAGTTTCACTTTGTTTCTCTTATTCGTTTTCATTCCTTCTGAAGGTAATTATGTGGATTACTGGATTGTTTGTCTATTGAGTTATATTTAATACGAGCTTGTCCAAAGAGGTTTATGGTGAGCCCTGCCCTTTGGTTGGTTTTAAACAGTTACTTAAAAGGCTTTTCTTGTTTAGACAGACTATAAATCGTTGTTGAAATTATTATCTGTTTCCACCCCTCCAACACTTTATTGTTTCCATTCCATCATTTAATCTCAATGATCTTGTTACATAGATGACTTGCCCCTTGGACCACTCTTGAATTGTTGCACAATTAAAGCCCTATTATGACTCCATAGCTCAATGGACTAAAAACCAGCGTTATATATATCTTTTTAGCCAAAGCTTGTTCTGATTGCTTGAAACTTCACACCTTTGAAACTCTTTCAATTTAGGACTTTCCACTCAACTAATAATCATGCTCAACCATCCAAAACAAACAAAAACCCTTGGTCATCATAACTAGCCTAATATCATTATCAAAAAGCTTTAAAGATAAATAAATATTTGCACCTTATTGGAGAGATCCCTCTCCGGATTCAGGAGGGCTGGATCGTAGAATCCAAAAGTGGTTCAAGTGTCCTCTCCTCATTTTTGGTCTTGCCAATCTGCCAAATTACGGGGAGCTAACATTTCTGGTGACTCCACTGGGGATTTATGAGTTAATGATAGTCTAAATAAATCTAAGGACCCCAGGAAAACACTTGTCTTAAGAACATTTTGCATACTAACCAGTTGAGCCACCAGCAACTAACATTTCTGGCGACTCCACTGGGGAGTTCTGAGTCAAATTTTGTCTTAAGTACCCTTAATATCTTTTACAGACCCCTTGAGTACAAGCAGCCTCTTCAAGCATTACCAAACTAATGGTAATCATGATGATGATGAATCAAGATTCTCATAAGAGCTTATCAAACCTTGAAGGATCAACTAGCTTAGCCATAAGAGCAGACTGTCTTGTCTCATCACCGTCGCTAAGTGTTGAAAAAGATTTAGGATACTTTTAGAACCCATATTTAGGATACTTTTAGAACCCATAAGACTAAAAAATAACTCAGAAAAACCAAAAATATTTCATATTGGTATTCAATAAACATGGTGGTGGACCATAAAACCTTTTATATCCAAAAGAGCTAAAAACTTCCACTTGGCGACTCCGCAATCCTAAATAGACCTTAAGACTCCACTGGGAAGACCCATTATCATTGTAACATCATTTATACTCAGTAAGAGGATTTTAGGATTAAAGTTTTCTTATTTTAAGATCAGTTAACCTCTTAAAGATTGTCATATCTTGTTAAAATTTTCTTGTTTAGTAGGGTCTCACAAACACAGCATAGTGGCTCCTAGAAAGATCCATACTAGAGCCTACCCTGACCCAAACCCTCCTGAGATAGTTGATAACCCTGAAATAATTCTTAGGAAGTCTCCTGAGATTAAATTTTCAACTGTTTTCAGATCACCCTTGAGAGCTAATTCAGTTCCTGAAAATCTTGCAGCTCTACAACAATCACAAGTAGACTTGAGAAATCCATTTAGAACTAGGTTGCTTGATGATTTAGATCAACTAGATTCAGAGTCTTCCCTTTCATCCCCGGATCAAAGTGAACATCCTGGTAGTAGAGAAACAACACCACCTGATTTACATTTCCTTCACAATTTAGGTGTCTCTCATCCAAGATCAGCTCAAAAATCTAATGTTGTTCCATCCACCTCTGTTCCTCATACATCCACTATTCAAACCACTCCACTCCAGCCCACTCACACTCTTGTTAACCCACCTCTTGTAAATCCACCTCCACCCCCTATCATGGCAGCATGGTATGCCCCGTTGGTCCTTCCTTTTCGCTTAGTCAATCTTCCACAGGACTATCAGTCCAAAATACCATTGTACGATGCCATTAATGCTACAACTACATAACAGCATGTGGATAAAATGAATGACTACTTTGACAGAAATTAAATTAATGATGAATCTGTCAAAATTAGACTATTTTCTCAGAGTTTAGGGGGATAAGTAAGAAAATGGTTCAAAGGCTTAGCCCCCCACAGTATAAATGATCTTCAAGGCTTCCATCAGACATTCTTAAACAAATGGGAAGTGAGAAAAAATGCTCTTCAAATACTTTTTGATTACAAGAATCTCCAAAGAAACGATGGGGAAAGTGTACAGGCCTATTGCACTAGATTTAACAGTGTGTATAATGCCCTTCTTCCAGACTTAAAACCTCCACAAGGCTCAACTTTAAACAAGTTTCCTGAAGGTTTTGACCCTAAAATGGCCTATCAACTAAGATAAAGAGATCCTTTAACCCTTGAAGATATGAAAAAGGGAGCTCTTGCTGTGGAAGTTAACTTAATGGAAAAAAGAGCAAGAATGAAAAATGAGAAGAGAGTATCCTTCAGAGAAGAATCCACACCTTCCACATCTAGCTAAAATATGGAAAGAATGACGGAGGAGATGATGAAGAAAATGAGCATACTTGAGAGAGCTCAAGCAAGTAAAAAACAAACAGCTCCTCAAAACATAAATCAGAAGCAAAATCAAAATTTTAGAAGAAATCAACCCCAAAATAGACCAAGGGAAGATGGTCAATAGATCACTCCTCCCTTTCATCAAATTATGTAAGTGAGGTTGAAGACACAATAGAGAAAATAGAGGATGATGATATCAATATGTTGGGAGTAGATAATGATGACTTTGAAGTTCATTATGATAGAAAACAAGGTCTGTATACACCCTATGATGATAAAAGAGATGATGATGAAAGTTATTATCAAGACATGGAAAATGTTATCATAGAGCCCCAAAAGGAATATGACCTTAGGATCAAAAGCAATCAACAAACTCCCAAGACCAAAACCTCTGACAATTCTTCACAAAACAGCATTGCAATTAAACCAAAAGTTACAAAGTAGAAAGAAAAAACATTGGTTGTGAATTCTGATAAAAACAAAGAGAAAGGCACTCAAAACAATGAAAAACAGAGTGCAGACTTTAGTAGTACTAATACCTCAACTAGTACTCCTGTTAAAACAATTTTGTCAAATGTAAATAGAACAAATCAGCAAATTGACTTTGCTGATAGAGTGGTAGTTAACAAGGCTGAAACAAGCACTTCAAAGAATCATATGCCTTTTAGTTTGGAGTAGGAAATTTCTAGCATTAAAATCTCTGTTCCCCTTACTGAGTTAGCTGCCCAAAATGTATATAGGACCCAAATTTTGAAGGCTTTGAATATAGAGGAATATAATGACACAGTCAATCTTAACGATGACCAACCAGAGCTTATTTTTGGTCCTAAGATTGAAGGTAGATATCAAGAGGGACCTGTTCCTCTTTTTTATGTAAGTTTAAATGTTCATGACAAGATTTTGCACAACACTATGCACGACTCAGGGGCTTCTCACAATTTAATTCCCAAAGCTGTAATGGAGAGCCTGGGTCTTGAAATCACTAGACCTTACAAAGACCTTTACTCCTTTGACTCAAGCAGAGTAAAATGTTTAGGATTAATCAAATACCTATGTGTAAACTTAGCTCAAATCCTAGCCAAATGTTAGTTATGGATATTGTTGTGGCTGATGCACCCCCAAAGTATGGAATGTTGTTATCTAGATCTTAGGGAGATAAGTTACAAGGAACTATGCAGATGGACATGAATTATGCTACCATCCCTGTGTTTAATCAAACAAGAAGACTTTACAGGGAGTCCCATATGCAGTACATGGTTACTAGCCAAGATAGACCACAAAAATCTCCTCTGTAAATACAGGCCTTGATTCTTTTATCCTTTTCAACGATGAAAAATTCAGTGAAAAATTCGCTTTAAATGAATTAATGACCGATAGAGAGGAGGAGGTAGACATCACAAAAGTGTCAAAAAAGTTTGCTGAACCCGTGAACGACAAAAAACAACACACAGGTCTTGAGCTACAAATCATGCGTCCATCACTTTTTAACCTTGAGAGTCAAGAAATCATTCCTCAATACAATGAAAAACCTGAGGAATTGAAACAAATTCAGCAAAGTTCTTATACTCAAGAATAATATGAAAGCACGCTAGTTGAAAAGGATAGTAACCAAACTGTTGAACTTGAAACTATTCCTCTGTGAAGTATGAACTTTGATGGGTCCTACACTAGGAGCAATGCTAGAGCAGGGGTCTGGATACACAACACTGAGAACAACCACACAGAAAGCCTTTCCTGTAGATTAAACTTCCACTGTTCGAATAACATAGCGGAGTATGAATCCCTTGAAAAAGTTAGGAGCTAAAATAATTAAATTGCATGGGGATTCAGAATTAATCATTAGGCAGGTCAACGGGGAATACAACGCTAATCACCCCAGAGGTAGAGCCTATCGAAATGATGTCGTGGATTTACTAAAAAATTTCGAGGAATCAAAATTGATTTTTGTCCCAAGAAGAAAGAATAACATGGCCCACAGTTTGGCCTTTGCTGCTAGAACATGTTTAACGCCATATGAAACCAAAGAATGTACAACTCAAATTAAATTCAGACCAGTTGTCCCTGATAACGAGAAGTATTTGCAAGTGTTTGATGGAGACAAACAAATAGAAGAATTCATGTAGTTCAGAAATGAATTCGAACTACCTAGATCAGATTCAGACTATGAAATAGACTGCCCTAGTGAAGAAAATTTGCTTGATGAAGAAGAAAATTCTCTTGAGGTTGCTAATGTAAACCTGTTATCTAGAAAACTTGAAAATAAAACAGAAGTGATTTTAGAATTAGAAACAGAGGATTTAGAAACCCTGCAGTCTAACAATCAGAGTTTTCCAAAGGGTCTGGCCCCTTTAGAAGAGTTGTTTGATTTCAACGATGTGGCCAAGAAGCCAAAACTAGAGCCTGTCGAGACTGAAGTTGAAGAGTGTAATATAGGTAGTGAACTAAAACCAATGATGATGAAACTGTCTAAGACTTTACCAGCTCACATTAAACTCAAATACATAAAGTTGTTTAAATAATTTTCTGATGTTTTTGCATGGAGTTATGAGGATTTGAAATCCTATGACACTGAAATAATTCAGCACAAAATCCCTCTCAAGGAAAACCAAAAGTCATTTAAAAAAAAGCTGCGCAGAATAAACCCTATTCAGTTACCTTTGGTTGAGAAGGAGATCAAGAAAATGTATGAAGCTAGTATTATTGTCCCTATTAGATATTCTAAGTGGGTGTCTAATCTGGTGTCAGATAGGAAGAAAACATGAGAGATTAGGCTTTGTATAGAATTTAGAGACTTAAACAAAGCTTCATTGAAGGACAATTACCCTTTACCTAAAATGGACCATATTTTACAAAGGGTAGTTGGTTCTAAAAGAATTTCTTTGCTGGATGGCTACTCAAGATACAATCAGATTTTTGTTCATCTTGATGATTAATTAAAGATAGCCTTTACTACACCTTGGGGCACTTTCATGTATGTGAAAATACCCTTTGGTCTAATGAATGTTGGTGCAACTTTTCAGAGAGCCATGGACATAGCATTCTCGGAAGAATTGGGCTACTTCATCATTATTTACTTTGATGATGTTACTGTGTTTTCAAAGACATATGAGGAGCACTTAGAACATTTGAGAAAAGTATTCGAGAAATGTAGAAAGTTTGGGATATATTTAAACCCTAAGAAAACACTTTTTGGGCTCCAAGAAGGTAAACTTCTTGGGAACATCATTTCAGAAGAGGGAATAAAGATTGACCCAAAGAGGATTGAGGCCATATTGCAAATCTCTCATCCTCGAAACACCAAGGAACTCCAATCTTTCATCGGAAAGATTATTTTCTTGAGAAGGTTCATACCCAACATAGCTGAGCTCCTTAGAAACATCACAAACATGTTGAAAAAGGAGCAAGGGGTAAAATGGACCTTGGAAGCAAAGAAATCCTTTGAGCTGGTGAAACAAGTGTTAACCAAAACACCAGTCCTAATAAGTCCTAATTTTTCAAAATATTTTTATATTTTTTCATTTGCATCAGAACATAAAATAGTTGTTGTCCTTTTACAGAAAAATCCACAAGGTCAAGAGCAGCCTATTGCATTCTTTAGCAAGGCATTGAGGGATGCTCCTCTGAAGTACAACCTTATGGAAAAGCAAGCTTTTGCTTTGGTCAAAGCTTTAAAAGACTTCAGAGTTTACATCCTTCACTCACACATCATTGCCTTTGTTCCAAATTCAGTTGTGAAAGACATTCTAACACAGGACCCAGATGGTAAGAGAGGTAAGTGGATAGCTGTGATACTTGAATATGATTTAGAAATCAAGCCCACTAAACTCATCAAAGGCCAAGGTCTAGCTATATTAATGGCCGAATCCAATTTTGAAGTTCTTGATATCATTATGATAAATGCTTTAGATGAGCAAGAGGAACTTTCAACTCCCATTATTGAAGACCATTTTATGAATTCCTCTTGGTATGCGGATATTCTATATGTTTTTCTTAATTTGAATACACCTCCTGGTTTATCAAAAACAAAGGCAAGGTTTTTAAAGTTAAAAGTTGTAAACTACTTCATTATAGATAAATGTCTTTATTGGAAAAATGCAAGTGGGGTATTTCTTAAATGTTTGCCTGAGTTTGATGCAAAGAAGGTTAAGCACGAATTCCATGAAGGAGAATGTGGAGGCCACCTCTATTGGAAGACAACAGCCAACAAGATCCTTAGAGCTGGTTACTATTGGCCCACACTCTTTATAGATGTACATAAAATGATCATTGCCTGCCATAAATGCCAACTTTTTGAAGGCAAGAGAAAGTTGTTGCCCTTATCTCTGCATCCAATCATTGTTGAAGCCCCTTTTCAACAGTGGGGAATTGACTTCATAGGAGAAATCCATCCACCCTCATCTGCCCAACATAAATGGATTCTCACTGCAACAGACTACTTTACCAAATGGATAGAAGCCATCCCTTCTAGGCAAGCCAATGACTCAGTCATCATAAAATTCATTGAGACTCATATCCTCTCTAGATTTGGCTGTCCTAGGAAGTTCATCACTGATAATGATGCAGCATTTGGATCCAAAAATATGGTTGAATTCTGTCATAAATATCAGATTACATTGGGTCACTCTACTACTTATTACCCTCAAGGTAATAGGTTAGCTGAATCCTCAAACAAGAGTTTGGTGAACATAATCAAGAAGTTGCTGAAGGACAACAAGAAGTCTTGGCACACAAAGCTAGTTCATGCACTATGGGCTGACAGATTGACATTGAAGAAATCTATTGGAATTTCACCCTATCACACAATAAATTGAGTTCTTTTATGATTGAACAGAATAAAAATCAACAACTTCAAATTGGATTAGCTTCTCCCGAACAGATTTTGTGTATGGTACAGATGCAATTTTTCCAACTAGCCTTGGTTTGCCAGTTATGAAGTTGATTCAAGAGGTTCAGTCTGAAGACAATGACATGATCAGAAGGATAAATCAGACCATTCACCTTCAGAAAACCAGAGAGGAGTTTTATAACAAAGCATTACAAAAGCAAGAGAGCATCAAGAAGCTTTTTGACAGAAGAACAAAGGCCTGAAATTTCAATGTTGGTGACAAAGTGTTAAAGCGGGATTCAAGGAGAGAAGACAAGGGAAAGCATGGGAAATTTGACAACTTATGGCTTGGCCCTTATCTCATTCAGTCTGCTGCTGGTAACAATGCCTATTTCTTGCAGGAGTTGAATGAAGCTGAACTGTTTGGGGGTCCTGTTAATGGCAGGATGCTCAAACATTACTTCTCTTGATCCTATCATGTTTTGAAAGCCTTTTTAGAAAAATAAAAAATACAAAAACAAAAGAAGAAAGAAAAGAGGGCAGATTGTAAAAATAATAAAGGTACAACCCCATACCAAAAAAGAGAAACAAAATATGAAAGTGCGCAAGCTCAAATGCCACTCCTGAAAAACACACTTCTAGTTAGTCATACAGCCTAATCATGACTAATTAGTTTTAAATTTACTACTGATTGGTTAGTGAATTTGATTTTCCAAACAACTTAATCTTGGCTTATCAGTTAGGTACATTAGGATAGAAATTAAAGATTCAAACAAACTCAAAATCTGAAACTCAGTTTTCAAAAGAGGAATGAATCTACTCTATTTTAATTTATGAGTCATAAACATAAGTAAACTGGTTCTAACAAGTGCAAAATATGAACCAGAGAACAAGGAAAAATAGCTCGAATTCACTCAAAAATAGAGTTGAAGAGAAGAGAAGGTCGTACTTAAACTTTCAGATCTTAAGCCTTCCATTTTGATTTAAATTTTCTGTAAAATAATATCTATGTGAAACTTGTTTTATGCCATGGATCAGCAACAAGTTAGACTGTTCAATCCTGACTTGTATGCTTTTAAATTTCTGTTTTAGAAGTTAGAGAATACAAATCTATTAGACTGTTTAATCCTAACATATTAGTAGATTAGGTAGAGAAACATATGAACTCAATTGTTTAATCTGAGTTCATGGAGAAATAAGAAGTAGACTTAGATTTTTTTCTTCCTTTCAAAAGAATAAAATGTTGTAAGAGAGTTTCCCAATCCAAGTGCACTCTAAAGAAGAAAAAATGTTAGATCTATAGGATTGGGTAGGTAGAAAGGTTGTGTTGATGAAGTTCCATTGTTTTCATGGCTGTTAACATTTTCAAAATAGAAGAAGATCATCCAAGTGAAGAAAGTCACAGCCCAATGGATGAGGCACTGATCAGCCCCCAGAGAATACAAGTCTAAAGTTCTTGATGGCTTTAAGAAGGCACCATCCCCAAGTGGAGCCACTGTTAGCCACCTACAAAATTTGTCATATCAAATGGTGGCTAAATAATTTTTGGAGCCTTAAAGAAACAAGTTTTATTGAAAAAATTGTTAAATTCTTGAAGTCTTATGAAGACATCATGCCCATTGTTTTATCCTCACTGCTGTTTCTCTTTCAAAATTCTAAAAATCTGTTGTTTTCATGAAGAAAATACTGTTGCAAAAACCTCCATTTTACCTTACAGCGGGGCCACCCTTGACCCTAGTTTACCTTGGTCCCAATTCGGAATCTGTGTGTAAATGCACCCAATATTTCTCGTGCCAATCAACTCCACATCCGTGAAATCTCACACTTCCCTTATTCTACGTTGGAAAATTCAAACAAATAAGTCTGGGTTATTTTAATATCTCAATTCGGAGAATTGAGATATTAATTCAACACTCCTCTATAGTTATAACCAAAATAATAAGGCTTCCACACCATGCATGTTAAACCCTTAGTCTTTTAACTACGCGCCTAATCACAATTCATGTGGCCCCCACTTCGCATATTCAAACATTATACGCACACCATAATATATCAATGTATATAATATATGAAATTCGTTCACACAAATAACCCGGTGTCCGTAAGGATTGACCGCCAAATATATATACGACTAACCTTGTCATATAACCCCCGGCATGTACATATATTTCAAACCGTATACCACTCAGACTTTGGTTAATTATCAATCACCACTATATATTAAAGTCTGGCCCATACCAACAATCATGGAATGCATACACCGTGCCTTTAATTAAACTTTGTGCAAATCTTGCGAGCGATCACCATTAGATATTGAGCCTCCAGATCAACGGTATGTATCAATATCGCTTGGTGTCCTGATACGAACCTTAATCGACCAATAAAATGCGCATCCGTACCTCGGTTATCATCCATGTCTCTTCATCGAGCGATCACCTTCCGATGGATTCCCTCCAGATCGACGACTTGTATCGATATCGCTCGGCGTCCTGGTACGAACTTTAACGCGCGATGGCGCGCAGCAACGACAGTTTTCCATGGGTCCTTCTCGCCACGTGTCGAACACTCTATGGAATTTCTCCCAACTCCTCAAATACCGCTTGTCGACGAAAGGTGGTGCGATGAAATCCGCTTCTAGCCTTTACTGTTCACTCCAACCTGCGTCACTGTTCCTCTCGGTCATGGTTCCCTACTCCAGATTCCACTTAACTTCGCGTTCCATCTCAACGTTGATTCCTTCACATTAACACTAACTCTGGACACAATGTACATGCGCTGGTTATATAACCTTGTATTGGAATTCCGAGTCCATCCACAAGGGGATTCCTTTTATACGTCACGCAAGATTCTATCCCACACACTCCCTTCTTGACACACCGTCTATGGTCAAAGCTCTTAACACGGGTTTTATCACTCTGGTCTCTATACCCCTCGCTTATTGGACTCAAGCTCAACTACACAGAGATCCATTATCATTCACCAAGAAAACATATATACATTTACACAAGATTTAACTCGACTTTATTCACATCGATTCTCCCATTAGATACGAAGCCTCAATCAGAGCTCTATCACAAGTTCAAATTACATTCAGGCGTATATTCTTGCTTATGAAATCCGAGCCACTCACACAGGAAATCAAATTGACAATTCACATATGGAACTAAATCACAATGCACGCGACATACTGGACAAATTCTATATTTATACAGTGAATTAACTTACAACATATCGGCCAGATCTTCCAGTGTCTTGGCCCTATTTCCTACTCTGTCTCTACGACAGGCCTACGCAGCCTATACAGTTCTCTATGCAGGTCTTTTGTGTAGTTCTGTGCAGGTCCTTGCAGGTCCTTGCCTGTCCCTCGACTTTGTCACAGGGATTTATTTTTATACAAATTTGGAATCAATCGGTTCAGCCTCCCTATGACTCATAACTCTTCAAATTCCTACAATTACAAATTTAAACTAACGCGATGACAGTATGAAATGGACTATCGCTTCCTATGCCCACTAGTCATTCGGGCAGTTACATTTCTCCCTCTAATTGACTAAAATTACTCAAATATGGATATTTACATAGGGAAAAAAAACATGAGACCCCCCTTATGTTTATTTATGTACAAAAAAGTGTCTTGGGTCTAATGCCCCTGCATCAGACTCCCCAGGTTCAAATGATTCATGATCCCCTGATCATGTGCTTTATGTTTATCTGCCTAGATTCCACACCTTTTTCTGCAACTGGCCATCCGTTGCAGCGTCCTTCTTCCGCATTCCTCCTGGCTTCCAAACTTTATGCTGTAGCTTTCCACAGGCTGTAACTTCACATCCTATGTCTGCTTTGCTTGTGCTGCTATTTCCTTGTTTCCTCGTTGCTGCTTTTTTTGAGGCATCTTCTGCATCAGTTTCCTTATCAATTCAATTTATTTGTCTAATCTTTCCTCTGACTGCTGGACACTTAATTTTTTTTGCTGCATTCTTATTTCTTCAGTTCTTACTGCTGCCCTAGATCCTATGCTTACTGCCACCCAATCATCCATACCCTCTCTGCAATAGTAAAAATTTTACTCCTCTGCTGGCAACACTTCAGTTTGTTGCTTCAGCACTCTCTCTAGCAACACTCCAAGCTGCTGCTCTGGCATTTCACCTTCTTTTCTGAATATCTTCAGCAAACATTCTCACCATCTCTTTTGGCCAAACAAGTCTTCTCCATGTTGCAACTCAGGTTCAACATCTTCTTCTTCCGCCTTGGCAATCTTCAGCAATTGCCTTCCCTCTTCTTGATTGACTCCAACAATCAAATTAAGTTATCTAGCCACTGCATCTTCACCTTCTATTAGAGTGAAACTCTGGTTCTCCACTGCTGTAGCAGCCCCAACAGTCTGCCACGTAGTCTTCTCTTTAATATTCCCTCGGCTATTCAAACAAGCCAATCCTTCTCTGCTACCAATAGCAACAATATTTTCCTGCATAGGAGACATGGTTGTCTCATATTCACTCAACTTCTCATCCTCATTCTGCAACAACTCTTATTTTTCTAAGATAACTCCAAGTGATGGATTGTCTTCTGCTTTTCCTGTCAACACAGTCACTTCATTAGTTCCAAAACCCCAAGACCCAATGGTCCCTACTGATGAATCAATCATCAATTCTTTCCTATCTTCATCCCATTGTGTCTTCACATTCTGTAACCCCCAATTTTGAAATTGAGGTCTTCTCTCTTGTATGGAATCCTGCTAATTCAGCATACTCTCTAGCAGCTCAATTTCTCCATTCCATGGTTTAAAGTCTTCCACAGAATTCTCCTTCTCTGTCAATTGACTGCCCCATGCTGTCAACTTATCTCTGTCATCAACAAGATCTGCATTCATCAAATATTTGTTAGAACAAAGTCTACAAGGCCTCAAAGCCTTCCCTTATTCTGTCAGCATCTAAATATGCTATCTCGACTTTCTCTTCTTCTCAATCAGTACATCAGAATGCTGATTCCAATTCTTCAAACATTTCTTAAGACCATCAGTTAGTCTCCCTTCTGCACCATCCTCTTCAAGGATGTCTATCTACTCTAGTTCACAAGAAGGAACTTTCTCATCTTTAGTCATCTCTGTCCTTACCATTTGAACACCTTCCCTCCATGGTTCTATCCTCTGCTCATGCCACAATCTTGGCATCTCACCAAAATATTCTTTATCTTCTGCTGTCATTCTCTCCTCAATATTCATCAGAATAAAATCCTGATTTCCCATCTCTGCAAAGACCCCAGTTACCTGTCCATCATTCTCCACATAGCCATTTATCAAAATCAGCCTGTCATTGTCAGCATTAATGAAAAATTCATCATCAGCTCCATTGAAACAATCTCTTCTATCAAATAAGGAATTAATGAATTCCTCCTGCTGCAGTAGTTCAATCTGTTCTTCATTTGAAAGATACTCATCATACTTTACTTGGCAACAGTCAACTTCATCTATCACATTTTCATCATGTGAACTGCCTTCATTAACACCTACATTCACACACAACTTGTCAGGTGCAAAAACATAAGACCTCATGGTCTCAAATGGTGATTTGGTCACCGAATATTTTTGCTGTTCCAAGTCTTCTATATTTTCCAGAGATCCTCCAATGGTCTCTTCTTCTGAGTCCTCAAGCTGTTCAGCCTCCAGCTTCTGGCCAATATCACAAACTAAAGCTCTTCTGCTTCCAATATGTTGGAAAGCATAATCTTTCTCCAACTGTGCATGGACATCCTCAAAACATGTAGCTGCTCCATTTTCTTCCTTAGTGACAACATCAGCAGTTTGTTCTTTCTCACCTGCTATTCCTGCAAACATACAAAATATGTCAGGTGTAAGTCTCTTGGACCCCTTGGTTCCACTTGAAGCTTCAGTCTCCAAGTCTTTCTCCAGATACTCAATCACTCTGAGTATTTCTTTCTTCTTCTGAGCATTCATCATTTGCTCCTTCTTCCTTTGTAGCCTCTGCCACTTTATCTTCTTCTTCATGAGCCATCCAACTCTGGCTTTCTTCTATCCTTCTCTTCATTTCATTTAGCTCTTCCCTAATCTCAGAAACTTCTTTCCAACATTATTCATCTGTGATTCTCTTCCTCATGCAAACTTCTTTGGCATCTTCCCACACTCTTTTGCTGTGGCCTCTTCCAGAACCTCTGCAATCTCTGCAGTCTCTTCTATGGCTCTCAATATCCATTCCCTTATCTAGGAGTTCTTCACTCACAAGCTGAACTAAGCCTCTACAACAACAAGCTCTCTTACTGCAACTTACCTCACCAAGCTTCTCTCCTGAGCTACGGCTTTTGGCATGTACTGGTCCCCTATCTTTGGAACCTTCTGAGCACTCTCTCTACTCTATAGGCTTCACTCTGCAACTTCTCTCAAGAACACCTCTTTTCTTCCTTCATCCAACCTCAGTTGGGAATCTTCCAGGTTTTTCCACACTCTTTCTACACTTAGAATCCCTTGATGGACTCTTCTATCACTGCTCTCAAAGTTGTGATCTACTTCTGCTGAGATTTCTTCCTCAATTGTTTGCACTCTGTATTCTGCAAACAAATCCTTCCAACCAGAGTTCAAATAAGGCTCATCATCTTACCTCTCAAGATCCCTGAATGATCTTGTTCCTTCTCTCCTCACCTGCACTGCATTTCTACTTGCTGCAATCTTCTATCTTCAAATCCAGATTCTGTTCATCTGGAGACCTTCACTGCATGTCAAATCAAATCTGCAATTTTCTCTATTAAACAAATTCTAACATCAACTATTCTTTCCTGTTCAGTACATGTGCATTTTCAAAAACAAACTCTTCAACGAGCTAACTAAATTCTAGCTCTGATACCACTTGAAAGCGGGGCCACCCTTGACCCCGGTTTACCTTGGTCCCAATTCAGAATCTGTGTGTAAATGCACCCAATATTTCTCATGCCAATCAACTCCACATCCGTGAAATCTCACACTTCCCTTATTCTACGTTGGAAAATTCAAACAAATAAGTCTAGGTTATTTTAATATCTCAATTTGGAGAATTGAGATATTAATTCAACACTCCTATATAGTTATGACCAAAATAATAAGGCTTCCACACCATGCGTGTTAAACCCTTGGTCTTTTAACTATGCGCCTAATCACAATTCATGTGGCCCCCACTTCGCATATTCAAAAATTATACGCACACCATAATATCTCAATGTATATAATATATGCAATTCATTCACACAAATAACCTGACATCCGTAAGGATTGACCGCCAAATATATATATGACTAACCTTGTCATATAACCCCCGGCATGTACATATATTTCCAACCGTATACCACTCGGACTTTGGTTAATTATCAATCACCACTATATATTAAAGTCTGGCCCACGCCAACAATCGTGGAATGCATACACCGTGCCTTTAATTAAACTTCGTGCAAATCCTGCGAGCGATCACCATTAGATATCGAGCCTCCAGATCAATGGTATGTATCAATATCGCTCGACGTCCTGATACGAACTTTAACCGACCAATCAAATGCGCATCCGTACCTCGGTTATCGTCCGCATCTCTTCATCGAGCGATCACCGTCCGATGGCTTCCCTCCAGATCGACGGCTTGTATCGATATCGCTTGGCGTCCTGGTACGAACTTTAACGCGCGATGGCACACAGCAACGACGGTTTTCCGTGGGTCCTCCTCGCCATGTGTCGAATGATCTATGGAATCGCTCCCAACTCCTCAAATAATGCTTGCCGACGAAAGGTGGTGCGATGAAATCTGCTTCCAGCCTTTACTGTTCACTCCAACCTGCGTCACTGTTCCTCTCGGTCATGGTTCCCTACTCCAAGTTCCACTTAACTTCGCGTTCCATCTCAACACTGATTCCTTCGCATTAACACTAACTCTGGACACAGTGTACATGCACTGGTTATATAATCTCGTATTGGAATTCCGAGTCCATTGATAGGGTGATTCCTTTTATACGTCACACAGGATTCTATCCCACACACTCCCTTATTGACACACCGTCTATGGTCAAAGCTCTTAACACGGGTTTTATCACTCTGGTCTCTATACCCCTCGCTTATTGGACTCGAGCCCAACTACACAAAGATCCATTATCCTTCACCAAGAAAACATATATACATTTACACAAGATTTAACTTGATTTTATTCACATTGATTCTCCCATTAGATATGGAGCCTCAATCAGAGCTCTATCACAAGTTCAAATTACATTCAGGCATATATTCTTGCTTATGAAATCCGAGCCACTCACACAAGAAATCAAATCGACAATTCACATATGGAACTAAATCACAATGCACGTGACATACTGAACAAATTCTATATTTATACAGTGAATTAACTTACAACATATCGGCCAGATCTTCCAGTGTCTTGGCCCTATTTCCTACTCTGTCTGTACGATAGGCCTATGCAGCCTATACAGTTCTCTATGCAGGTCTTTTGTGGAGGTATGTGCAGGTCTGTGCAGGTCCTTGCAGGTCCTTGCCTGTCCCTTGACTTTGTCACAGGGATTTATTTTTATACAAATTTGGAATCAATCGGTTCAGCTTCCCTATGACTCATAACTCTTCAAATTCCTACAGTTACAAATTTAAACTAATGCTATGACAGTCTGAAATGGACTATCGCTTCCTATGCCCACTAGTCATTCGGGCAGTTACATTTCTCCCTCTAATTGAATAAAATTACTCAACTATGGATATTTACATAGGGAAACAAAACATGAGACCCCCCTTATGTTTATTTATGTACAAAAAAGTGTCTTGGGTCTAATGCCCCTGCATCATTACCCCTGTTTTCACTCGAAATTAACCTTCATTTTTACCCCTTTATTCCTCATGAAATTCCTTCATTTTTCATGTATTCCCTTCTTCCGTTCATAAAAATCCATTTTATAAGGTTTAAAAATCATTTTTAAACCTTACCGAAACCCCCAAATCCATAAAAAAACCTTGAAAATTTCATAAAAAATACGTTTTTTAACTATTGGCTTAAGCCCCTTTGGGATAAGTCCTAAACCACTTCCCCACATATTACCTAGAGCTAGAACCAAGCGCTAAACGCCTTTGACACTTATTGCATCGGAGCAATCGGCCAGCGCAAGTCTATTTGTTTCATTGAAACCTCCGATGTGATTGGCCCTTTTATACATAACCCCCGATCCCTTTGCCTCTTCACAAAACCAAAGGCCTGGAATCGGGCACTTAAAACTTGTGAATAAACCTTTCCCGATCATATTCATCCTTTGTAAATTCATAAAATCCACTTTTCCTATGTTTATATTAAACCCGCCTGTTCAATGATATTTTTAATGAAAAGGACTGTCGATCTAAAAGGCCGATCGACGATCAATAGGATCTCGCATCGAAGATTTTATAAATGGGTAGATTGAAAAGGCCCGCACCATTGTTCTGATGCGATTTTCCCTTTATATGTTTGAACCCCGGTCCCTTTATCTTTTTCATACATCTGAAGGCCCCGCAATCGGGCGCCAAGCCTTATATATAACCCCTCTCGATGTGTGTTTTCCCTTTGTATTTCATTTAAAATCCAATTTTTATGTTTTATAAAGAAACCCGTCGTTCATTAGTCAGAGCCCTTCTCCGTCGTTGATCTTGGACCAATAAAAAAACCAACGCTATATTGCATCAGAGATTTCCATTGGCGTAGTTTATTATTTTATTTCACCACCTCCGATTGGCGGTCTTCCGATTCATCCTCCACCGTCGATGTGATTTGCATATCGACAGCCCACAGTCAATTGTATCGGCGCCCATTCAACCCTTACCCTCATCGATCACAAAGCTCCAATTACATCTGGGCCATCCACGTGTCAAGATCTGGCGGCCTAGATTGCACCACTCGACCTTTGTTAAAAACATGAAGCCCCGCTTTATAAGGTTGTTTGAGGAGATCTCAGCCGTTGATCTTTGCAGACCAACGGCCCATATGAACCCTTTCTCCACCTCATATATTATTCATTTTTAAACCCATTTTTGATCTCCACCGTTGATCCGTTTCATCCAATGGCTCAGATTAAAACCACCTTTCCCTGACCCCACCTCGTTCCGCCCGCGCATCTTATCAATATCGCGCACACTCCCCACCGTTAGATCTGAGGCCCCAGATCTAATGGTTGACACACATTTTCACGTAAATTCAAGCACAAAGGTTAATTCCCCAAGAGCTACACGATATGGGCAGTATTGGAATGCTACGTGTCGCCTACACATATCGCATTCAAAAAGGTGAAACCACCTTTCTCCCATTTTGCTGCACGATACCACCGGTTTCTCAAGCCGAAACCACCCATCCCATTTACACTATGTTTTATCATGTTCTCTCCCCGCCATTGATATCTGCAAATCAACAACTCAGATTCAATCTAAGCTTTACACTATTACCCTCCACCTTTTCCAAAGGGCCTTCATCGATCAATCCTGACCGTTGATCTCCGTGGGCCAAACTAATCTGATGGCCTATGATCATTTGGAAACCCCAAATTTCCTTTCAATGTGATTTCCTCTGACAAGGGTTTTAAACATTTTTCCCTTCATACTTCTTCGCATTTTTGCCTTTGTAATTATTATGTGACCCCTTCGCATTATCTTATTACGTTTTCTCCCGACCGTTGATCTTTGCAAGATAAATGACCCTGACTTATTTTTTTCCCATCGTCTTCCAACCACCTCCTTTGAACCGCAACGCGTAATCTCGACTGTTGGATGCTCTCATCCAATGGCCACACTCTTAACCATAACCTCTGAATCAGTTTTTCCCAGCCATGCAAGATTTTATAACATTTTTTGTGTTTTTTGCGGGTTTTAATGGTTTTTCCATCATATTAAAGGAAAACCAAAGGCCGAGGATGACGATCCCCCACGCCTTTGTTTATCAAAGGGATTGTTCCACAGGGTTGCAACACCATGTTTGCCGGTGTCTCATGAACGCTGGTAGCTCTATAAAAGCCCCTGTCGCACTTACACATCAACAAGACACAACAAATCATAATTAAAACAAAGAGTATCAGTGTTGAAGATTTAATTAAGCAAGAAATGAAGAATTGAAGCTGATTTACATAGTTTGGATGGATTATGGCTAAGATCGAAAATCAAAATCCTAATCCACTCAATTAAACACAGTTCAAGAACAGAAGACAGAATTTGGGCATGATTAAGCCTAAATAGACAGAATCAAATCAATTAACAGTGTTTAAAGAAAATCAAAATATCTATCAGAGAGAGAAAGCCTCCACCACCACATCAGAGGCTAATTGATTCCTCTCAGCTACCTAATGCCACTTGTAGCATCAAAGCATTCAACAGAGGTCGAGTAATGACCAAGAACTGAGGATATTTTCCTCAATACAGCCGAGCAGTTATTCCAAGCCAAACAGAGTTATTGCAAAGATGACACAGAGCCTTAAAGTCAACAAAAGCTTCCAGCAAGCTTAAAATTTAATGTAAACCAATTAATACAAGAAAATATCTGTAATATTCTCCATTGAGCCCCTCAAAGGCCAAGAAGCATTAACTGTATTAATTGAACTTAGTAGATCTTTGATCTCTTTCGACCTCCTCATTTTCCTATAAAATCTTATTGAGGAGCTCATTGTAAAGGGTTGGTTGCAGAACTTTGAAATATACTTGTGCTCGAAACGTCTACTTGTAAATAGTGTTCAAAGGCTCTTGGAGCTCTGTTTGTGATTAAATAAGTTAGGCTGAGAAGTGAAGATGATTGCTGAGCTGAAACATTGGACTTGAAGAATGTAACTGGTTTGACATCAATATACAAGCTGTTTCTTGGGATCCTGGTCTATATCATTGGTGAAGTGCTTCTTTCTTTGTTATTGTTTTTCCTTTCATGTATGCCATATTTTCCATCATTCTCTGATAAATAAAAACAAGAATAGAGTTACGATTTACTATTTACAGTACCATTCTCTGACTGATAATCTTAATCTCAATGTTTTCCTCCAATTTGTTTATTTAATAATGATTCAATACATTTAAGCAGTTAGGAATGATGGCGTTCCATCGTCCTACTTTTTGCTTTAAACATTGTTCTTGAATGTTATTTTCATTGTTTGCTTAGTAAATTTAGACTAGAAAAGTGATGGTGTGCCCTGTTTTCTAGCTTCTTTCTCCAAAGGTAATTCTGAAATTTTCCCTAAGTGTATGCTGAAAGGAGACTAGATTTAAAAGTATCTTATTTGATCTTAAGTTGCACTTTGTTTCTCTTATTCATTTTCATTCCTTCTGAAGGTAATTATGTGGATGAATGGATTGTTTATCTGTTGAGTTATCTTTAATACGAGCTTGTCCAAAGAGGTTTATGGTGAGCCCTGCCCTTTGGTTGGTTTTAAAAAGTTACTCAAAAGGCTTTTTTTTTTGGACAGACTATAAATCCTTGTTGAAATTATTATCTGTTTCCACCCCTCCAACACTTTAATGTTTCCATTCCATCATTTAATCTCAATGATCTTGTGATATAGATGACTTTCCCCTTGGAACACTCTTGAATTTTTTCACAATTAAAGCCCTATTATGACTCCATAGCCCAATGGACTAAAAACCAACGTTATATCTATCTTTTTAGCCAAAGCTTGTTATGATTTCTTCCAACTTCATACCTTTGAAAATTTTTCCATTTAGGACTTTCCACTCAACTAATAATCATGCTCAACCATCCAAAACAAACAAAACCCTCGGTCATCGTAAATAGCCTAATATCATTATCCAAAATCTTTAAAGATAATTCAGTCTTTGCACCTTATTGGAGAGATCGCTCTCCGGATTTAGGAGGGCTAGATCCTAGAATCCCAAAGTGGTTCCAGTGTTATCTCCGCATTTTTGGTCTCACCACTCTGCCAAATTACGGGGAGCTAACACTTTCTTTTTTATAGTAGAGTAAAGGTGTTAGTCTAAGAAATGTCTTTTGAAATCACCTTAGTTCTATTTTCTCTTCACTGTTTTAATGTTTTCTCTTGCAAGATCTGATTGGAGGATTCTTAATTGCCCTCTAGTTCCATCTAGCTTGTTATTTTAGAGATAATTCAATAGAGTATAACCAAGGAGTTTCCATTTTGGTAATTCCATGTTCCTTTGAGTACGGCTTGAGAGGTTATTTTTAAGAAATGATTTCAATAGAGTGAAACTAGTAAATTTAGTGGTAAGTCCATGCTCCTGTAAGTACAACTTGAGAATTGTTTCTGAAACTTCTTTAAGAGTATGCTTAGTAGATTCTAAACCAGGGAAGTCTATGGTGTGCCTTGTCCTCTGGACTGCCTCAAAAGGTTGCTTTAAATATCCCTAGAGAGTTAGTCAAATGTAGATTAGATTATTACTGTTTGATCTTAGACTACTCTTACTATTATCTTATATGTTTTCTTTATCTGAAAGTAGTCTTTTGATTGCTGGATTGTTTTCTGAAAGGTTTTCTTATTAAAATTTTGTCTAAAGAAATCTATGGTTAGACCTGTCCTTTGGCTTGCTTCGAAACAGATGCCTTGAAATATTTCTCTTGTTTAAAGTAGATGATAAATAAATCTTAGTTTCCCTTTGTCCTACTTTTCATTATTATCCTTAATTTCCATCTCATTATTCCAAAAACTTTGAAGATCCACTAGCCAAGTTAGATTTGCCCTATGATACTCCCCGATCCTTTTATAAACTTATCATGACTTCCATTTGACTCCATTTCCCAATGACTTAAATATTTCTCATTCTATCTATGCTCTTTAGTCATTATGTCCAACCAAAACAATCAAACAAACTTTGTACTTAATAACTAGCCTAAAATCAACCCTTAAAAGCAAACAAGCACATATCCTTTGCAAATAACTTGAGAGACCCCTCTATGAGTCTAGGAAGGATAGGTCCTATAACTCTAAATATTGGTTCCATGTTTCCTTGTCATTTGGTATGCCAATATACCAAATCACAGAACCCCAACAGTTTTTCCAAAACGAAAGCTAGATTCCTGAAATTGAAAGTTGTCAAATTTTGCATCCTAGAAAATTTCTTGTACTGGAATTATTCTGGGGGCATATTTCTTAAATGTTTGCTTAAGGAGGATTCAGATAGGGTTATGAAGGAATTCCATGAATGGGATTGTGGAGGCCATATCTACTGGAAAACCACTGCTAACAAGGTCCATAAAGCTAGTTTCTATTGGCCTACTCTTTTTCTAGATATCCACAAAATGGTAGCTACCTGTCACAAATGTCAAATTTTTGAAGGAAAAAGAAAGTTTCTACCCTTTCCCTTAGAGCCAATTTCTGTTGAGGATCCTTTTCAACAATGGGGTTTAGACTTCATTGGAGAAATTCACCCCTCATCCTCTGCCCAACATAAATGGATAATTACTGCCACAGAATACTTTACCAAATGGATATAAGCTGTCCCTTCTAGAACCAATACTGACTCAGTGATTATCAAATTCCTTGAAGCCAATATCCTTTCCAGACTCAGTTTTCCTAGAAAAATCATCACAGATAATGCTGCTGCTTTTAAGTCCAAGAAAATGGTGGATTTTTGTCACAAATATCACATCTCTTTGGGACATTCAACAATCTGTTACCCTTAAGGTAATGGGTTGGCTAAATCCTCTAACAATATTTTGGTTAATATCATCAAGAAGCTACTAGAAGACAACAAAAAAATCCTGGCATAACAAATTTGTGCATGCATTGTGGGCTAACAGACTGACAACTAAGAAATCAATTGGTATGTCACCATACCAGTTGGTTAATGGGATGGATGTAACTTTCCAAACATCATTAGGAGTACCAGCCATGAAAATCATTCAAGAGGTACAAGCTGAAGAAAATGATGTACAAAGAAGGATAAAACAGACCATTCATCTACAACAGTCTAGAGAAGAAGATTACAACAGAACTTAGATTGTGCAAGAAAATATAAAGAAGACATTTCAAAAAAGAACAAAGGCAACTGATTTTAATATCGGAGATAAAGTACTAAGATGGGATTCCATAAGGGAAGATAAATGGAAGCATGGAAAGTTTGACAACCTATGGAAGGGCCCATATATTTCATTCTTTTAGGGGAAACAACGTATTTTTTTTGCAAGAGATGGATGGAACAAAGCTACCTGGAGGTCCTGTCAATGGCAGGATGTTGAAGCATTACTTCTCCTAGCTATAGATAAATTCCCCATTCCATTTTAAATACCACAAATTTTAGTTTCAGATCCTTTTTGAAGGCTACCTTTTTGTGCTAAAAACAACAAGAGAAAGTCATGAAAAACATCAAGAGAAAGTCATGAAAAACAACAAGAGAAAATTCACGAAAAACATTATAGAGAAGGAGTATACAAGGCTACTGGTATTGATGTTTTTGACACTTCCCTAAGAATAAGTGCCATCCCCAACTGGAGCTACTGTTAGAGTCATGTAATTTACAGTATCACAAGGTGACTGAATATTTCCAACTTTCAAATTTTCATATTGTATATAAATTTCAATATTCAAAGCATTTCCAAAGAATAGAAAAAGAAAAAAAAAATAAGAAGGAAAAGAGGGTGTAAAAAAGGAAAAGAAAACCCCACAAAAAATTAATAGCTCTGAAAGTATTGCAAATCAAAATTCCACTACTCTTTAGAAAGGTTTTTTCAATCATACAGTTTAAGAATGATTGTACAATTTTGAATTTTTTTTGATAGGGTAGAAAATGAGGATTTTCCAAACTATTTAATCTTGGCATATTAGTAGATTAGGTAGAAATGAAATTGGTTCAACAACTTAATCTAGACCAGTGGGAGAAATAAGGAATAGAGGTTAGGTTAGAATGTAATATTCCCAATTAGTCTTAAGCTAATTGGAATATTCTTTTTTTCTTTCTTTCTTTGTTTAAAGAATAAAAGTGTAATGGAGGTCCATAATACTCCTAAACAATGAATAAATCAATGCCAAATGTAAAAAGGCTAAATCTTGGTTGTTTTAACAAGCACCCTTAGGTGTGAAAGGGGATGGATATTTTGACTGGGTCAACCTTGACCAGATCTACAGCGCTGTCTTGGAGGAGTGGCCATCAATGAGGCACATCACAGTTTTAGATGGAGATGGCTTGTGTGAAATAAGTGATCTCATTGAAAGTGGTTTAGGGTTTGCAAGCTCTCAACTTATAAAAGGAAGAGGATGGCAGCATGAGAAGGTTGTTGATGATATTGTATTTCTGAATATATTGTCTATTTAGACATATATCATTCTCTTGCTGTTTAGCTGAGAATAATGTTGTTTAGCATTGGGTATTCCTGATCGAGAATCCCACCTCTTTCCTTGAGAGGCCTCTTGGAAGAGTTTGCATTGTATTGTCCACTATCTGGCTGAATTCCAAGCTACTTCGTTCAACTACAATGTAGATCTTGTTGAGGGTTTGGTTGTATTTGCAAGATGGAGCAAGTGGAGGCTAGATCTCTTTAGATCTAGATCATTTCAGTGCTCCTTTTCAGTGGAGAAGACTTCTATTCCATTCGGAGAAGAGTATTGGATGTATTGGGCTTCAATTTCTGATCTTGGCATGTGGCCAACCACATTCTAAACCCTATAGTGTAGTTTTACTTCCAGATCTGCGTTATTCCTGTAGGTGTTGTTGTAGGGTCTTTTGGCATACCATATGGAGAGTTGGTTTTCAAGTGTTGGGCATCTTCACTTCACTTTGGATATCCATTGGAGGGATGATTTTCTTTTTTCTTATCAAATCAGATCCAATTCTAGATCTGAATATTTCTTTAGATCTGTAGTCTTACAACTCAGATCTACAAATTATACATGGTGTAATGCTGAAAACCCTAAGGGGATTATGAAGAAGAGCCAATATAGTGTATGGATCTGTCATAGATTTGAATTTTCATGCATTTATTTTCTCTAGATCTGAATTTTAATCAACAGCTGTTGCAACCTAATAAAATAACTTTGTCAATTTTTTTTTTCTGTCTTAATACATGGTTGCAACACCTCCTTTTGAGGATTTTCTTCTATTGGAGACTTGTATTTCCTGTTATGCATCTCTTGGGCCTTATTTTACATCTTTTTTGCTGCTATAAATAAATTTAAAAGGTCTCCATATTGGCCTCCTACTTTGTCATTGATGATCTGCGTTATTTTCCTGCATATCTGTCTTGTATTGCTGCATTCCCTATTTGGGAATATTACAGTGGTATCAGAGAATCATCTTGGCATAGCCTGTGCTTTCTAAGAAGCCAATATGTCTTCTGAAGAAGAAGAGCTTCTTACTGACAGAGAGAAGAGGTATCTAAAGAGAATACAAAAGAAGAAATTTGATTACACAAATGACAATGAAGACAAGGGTAAAGCCCCTACATCTGGAAGTGAAGAAGAAGAAAAGGATTTTCCTAAGATCCTTCTTAGAGCCATGCAAGATCTTGCTAGATAGATCAAAGAGATGAGATTGGACAAAATTAAAGAATCCCCTAAAGGATTTCATCTTGGAGAAGGATCTAGCATGTCTCACCACTGGAATGATCAACCAGTGCATCAGCCACAAGTTTCCCAACGCTCTACCATGTCTACATTTTTGGCTGTGGAAAATGAAGGGTTTAAAGAGCATGAATCCCTTGAAGACTATTTTGAAGAATATGAGTCTCAAAATCAGAGATTCAAAGATAACTTTAATTTTTAGAAGTTTTGTCACATAAAGGACAAAATAAGACCAAGGCATCATCATAGAGGTGGTGGATTCATTCAGAATCATGATTGACATCACTCTATGGGCATATTCTTTTTACCCAACTTTGATGGGTCATCCAAGTGTTCTCCCAAATCTTGGGTAGAAAAACTTGACATCTACTTTCAGTTGAACAAGGTCTTAGAGATGGAGGCTATCAAGATTGCAGTGCTGCATTTTGAAGGTGAAGCACATGATTGGTGGTTCCATGGCCTGTCTACATTGGGTCATTACAATGTGACTACTTATTTAGAGTTCACTAGAAGGTTGGTGGAAATATTTGATAGAAGAGATCTAGAGGCACCATTCACGAGCCATGAAAAGTTGAAACATTCAAGTAATACATAATATTATATTTCTGAATTTTTAATATTATCTGTTATGGTTCCTAATTTGTCTACAGCAAGAAGGGTGTACATGTTCATCGATGGTTTATATGAACCTCTTCATGGGTTGGTTAAATCTACCAAGCCCACTACCCTACATGATTCTATTGAAAGGGATAAAGATCTTCAAGATGCCTTGCCAAGAGCAAAAGCAAGCTTTCAACATAAGCCCTCTTTTCCTTCAAAAGGAAAGGAAGAAAAAGCCGCTCCTTCAAAGGAGAGCTCATACAAGAAGCCTCTTGATGATGAAGTCTAGAGAGATCTAAGAAGAATGAAGCTTTGCTTCACTTGCCAAGAATCATGGGCACCTGGACATGGATGTGTTGCTAGAAAAGCACATTACATAGAGGTCTTCTCAGATGATGAGGAGGAAGAAGAAGATGAACCAAGAAGAGGTCACAATGCTGACACTGCAGGAGGAGAGCCAACACCATCAGGAGATGGGAATGGAGAATTTGCTCCTATTGGAGGGGCTCTTGCATCTTTGAGAGTAGTACCTAAGTACTTGACCTTAAGAGTTCAAGGTTCCATCTTGAATTAGAGGGCTTTTATTCTGATTGACAGTGGGGATACCCACAATTTCATTGATGCCCAACTAATGCAAAGGAGGGAAATACCCACTGATGCTTTTGAGGGATTCTCTGTTTTGGTTCCAGGAGATAGAACAATGCAATGCATGCATTATGTCCCATCACTTTCAGTCACCATGGGGACCTAAACATTGATTGATCACTTCTTTGTGGTTGACATACCTGACACCAATGTGATTTTGGGTGTTCAATGGTTGATTACATTGGGAAAAGTCACCACTGATTGGAAGGCTTTGCAAATGGAATGGGTGGACAAGAAGAGTGGTGAAACTCAAATTATTAAAGGCATGCATACATATCCCTCACATACCACTTCCACACAAAGAACATAGATGGATTTGCACAGTGGAAGAAAGTACCTTATAGTCCCATCTATCATGCTCATGAGATTGCTGCATGGGACACTTTTATCTGGTGGAAAACCACCTGGGAGGCCACTTGATTCAGTTTTTGTGGGAGATATCTCACAACTTGATGCTCCAAGCTTAGATCTAGGAGGGATGGGAGCATTTGAAGACCAGGATAAAACGTTGGGAGTCTTGGGTAGGCTCAAGGAGGAGGGAGATCTTCTCCCAATATCATCATTACCCACTCTCATTTCTGATTCTATGCTGTGGGAGGAGAAGAAGGGAAGGAATGAACTTCCAACATACACCTTTGGCATGTGATATGTCAAGGAGGAGTGCAGCCACATGACAGAAATTTCAGTTGATACATCATCAACGTTGTCATTGATGGGGAGTTTAGATCTATATTTGAAATCCCAATTGTTGGTGGATTATTCCAAGGATCTTCACACTTGTATGATACTTGATGACTAGCTGCATGAAGAGGGCTATTTAGTCCAAGAGGGAGTCATCTATCATCATGGTAGGATCTTCTTTTCTAGAGCCTCCAAGCTCAAGGATAAGTTTCTACAAAGAGCCTATGAAGAGTTCTGTTTCAGCCAAAAATATTCCATGAAGATCTACAACATCATCATGAGGTGCTTTGATTGGGAAGGCTTTGAAGAGAACTACATAAAATTTTTCAAGAATGCATGAACCATGTGGAGTTGGGACAACTACATGACTCTATGAAAGAGTTATTTCAACCATCTCTTCCTTCTTTTGAGAGAGGAGATAGATCTATGCACCACTCCATTTGTATGAGGAGGATTGTTGGTGAAGAACATACTCATGTAAATCATGCTTTATTTTCTGATTGTATGTACTCTTTCACCATGTTTATGTAGGCTATGACTCCAAGGAGGAGTATGGTGTCTTATAAATTCATGGCCAACTTTGGGCCACAAAAATTTCTGAACTTGGACACTCCCTTGGTGGACAAAGGGAGATCTTGTTTCATGATGGGTGCATTCCTAAGGCACCAAATATATCTCACACTTTCAACCATAGTTAGATGACATGGGAAGAAATTAAGTGGTGGGAAAACCACTTACCACATCTTGATTTTATGCAGGTAGGAGATGCGCTAGTTCCACATGTGGGACTATGACCCACCTCCATATGCACAAATTTCTGATTGTATGTATATAGTTTTGCTCCCATACATTGATGATGTACTTGTACTTTTTATGGGAATGTATGGAGGGAGGATGGGAGGTATGTATGTGCCATATGGGATGGAGGTTCTCCATGTATCTTATGTTACATGTTTCAGGGAGGACATTGGGCAAGCCATGTTTGTTTCATTTGAGCTATTGTCTCCTTATGGGATGTACTATTTCCATCTCATAAGAACTTTGGAGGAACAATTCATGGAGGGCTGGATTGGTGAAAATTTAGCTTATGGAGGAAGATTATCACATGATGGTGTCACCAATGGAGGAGGAGAAGAGTTGCAGCACTCACCTTATCAGTTGCTTCAGGACGAGCAACATTTGGGAGGGGAGGACTGTAATATTCCCAATTAGTCTTAAGCTAATTGGAATATTCATTTTTGTTTTCTTTCTTTGTTTAAAGAATAAAAGTGTAAAGGAGGTCTAAAATACTCCTAAACAATGAATAAATCAATGCCACATGTAAAAAGGCTAAATATTGGCTATTTTAACAAGCACCCTTAGGTGTGAAAGGGGTTAGATATTTTGATTGGGTCAACCCTGACCAGATCTATAACGCTGTCTTGGAGGAGTGGCCATCAATGAGGCACAACGCAGTTGTAGATGGAGATGGCTTGTGTGAAAGAAGTGATCTCATTGAAAGTGGTTTAGGGTTTGCAAGCTCTCAACTTATAAAAGGAAGAGGATGGAAGCATGAGAAGGTTGTTAATGATATTGTATTTCTGAATATATTTCCTGTTTAGACATATATCATTCTCTTGCTGTTTAGCTGAGAATAATGCTGTTTAGCATTAGGTGTTCTTGATCGGGAATCCCACCTCTTTCCTTGAGAGGCCTATTGGAAGAGTTTGAATTGTATTGTCCACTATCTGGCTGAAGGCCAAGCTACTTATTTCAACTACAATGCAGATCCTGTTGAGGGTTTGGTTGTCTTTGCAAGTTGCAGCAAGTGGAGACTAGATCTCTTCAGATCTATACCATTTCAGTGCTCCTTTTCAGTGGAGAAGACTTCTATTCAATTGGGAGAAGAGTATTGGATGTATTGGGCTTCAATTTCTGATCTTGGCATGAGGCCAACCACATTCTAAACCCTACATCACAGTTTTACTACCAGATCTGCATTATTCTTGTAGGTGCTATTGTAGGGTCTTTTGGCATACCATATGGAGAGTTGGTTTTCATGTGTTGGGGATCTGCCCTTCAGTTTGGAGATCCATTGGAGGGATCATTTTCTTGTTTCTTATCAGATCAGATCCAATTCCAGATTTGAATATTTCTGCAGATCTACAGTCTTACAACTCAGATCTACAACTTATACATGGTGTAATGCTGAAAAAACCAAGGGGATTCTGAAGAAGAGCCAATATAGTGTATGGATCTGTCATAGATATGAATTTTCATGCAATTATTTGCTCTAGATTTGAAGTTTAATCAACAGCTGTTGCAGCATAATAAAATAACACTTTAAATTTTTTTTTTTAGTCTTAATACATGGTTGCAACACCTCATTGTGAGGATTTTATTCTATTCGAGACTTGTATTGCCTGTTATACATCTCTTGGGCCTTCTTTTACATCTGTTTTTCTACTGTAAATACATTTAAAACGTCTACATATTGGCTTGCTGCTTTGTCTTTGATGATTTGCATTATTTTCCTGCATATCTGTCTTGTATTGCTGCATTCCCTATTTGGGAATATTACATAGAATTTCAAAAGAAAAGAGATTTAAGGGTATGCGAGTCCAAATGCACCTTGAAAAAGAAGAAAAATGCTAGACTTGTAGTTTGGGTAGGCATAAATGTTGAAGGAGAGAAATGGAAGAAAATATGAAAATTACTCCACGAGGCACAACTTGCATTTTTGTGGAAAAAGAAAAAGAAAAATAAAAGGGTATTTATATTCTAAAGTTCATAGAAAGGTGATTCTATAAAGTTATGGACTTTATGTCATGAATCTTATCCTAAGTCTCGAAAACATTAATTTTCCCTCATCCCGACCCCCTAAACATTCACATTTTCATTTTATCCTAAGTTCTACACTATCGTCTCCATTCATTTTTCCCTAACCCCACCATCATATCACACGTCCCATATGTGTTAATTAACCCGCAACTCCCCATCATCTCCACTCACCACTACACATCCGATGGCCCACATTACCTTTCGGCCCCCCCTCACCTCCTGAACTTTAACAATAGGGGGTGGTCCAAAAGGGCCGGTATCCGATACCACCGAACCTGTAATGGGTCACTCCCATAGTCATTCGCACCCCCCTCCCCCTTTTGATACTATTTACCACCACCACCCCCTACGAAAACAGTTTCCACTATTTACAGAAACCATTGTACATTTAACTTTTGGACTAGCCGTTGCCCTGTGCCTTTGCACCACGTCCCCGCCTACCTGTCCCCTCCATCCTATCACGTCCATTCCCGCCAACAACACATTGCACCATAAATGGTAAGGTTGTTATCCAACGGACCCAAGGCAACTCAACGGTCCCCCTCCAATCATAAATTAAAGCCCAAATTCATGCCCGATGTAGAGTTTACTTTGCTCATTTTGTTTGAATATTGTAGATATTAGATTTGCAGATATTTGTAGAGAAATAATAATCGACCATGGTTGAAAAGAAGTCTTTGTTCACCTAAAATATTATCATCTCTCTACGAATTGGACCACAGTTCCTCTTTAAAATATTCCATTTTGATCATGATCCCCTTTTTATTTATATCCCTTTCCCAGTATAGGTCTGTAGCAATTCCCCTTCTCCTCTCCCCTATTCCTTCATCCCATTCTTCTTTGCACAGAGAGAAAAGAACTACATAAGACAAAGCATGCCTCTTAGGAAAGACTAGGAGCCTTTGAACCCTATGGTTTACTCTTAGGTGGACTTAGATCATATAGCCCTAGCAGACCAAGATTACAAAATCCATGAGACAGAGTCAGACTTCGATTTATTCAATGTATACTGCTGGCTCGAGGACAAATTTCTCGATGAAGTTGATGACATTAGCCTATGGGACACTAAATTACCTTAATACATCTTCCCCAAGACCCATAGCTGCCTAGAGTTCATTCAAAAATGCCAATCCTACTATGACATTAATCAAATAACCATAGTCACCCCAATAAGAGAAATCATGTTCACCATCAATGCTCAATCTATCCATCAAATGATGCAGGCCCCCACTCCTGAACATATAGTTTCTTTCTCTTAAGAATCCCTTAGTGAATTTTATCAAAAGCTTGAATTTGCCAGTAGAGCCAAAACTTTGCAACTTTTCATGGCCATTGATGCCCCAATGCCTACCAAGAATCCACCCTATCCTTCATCTGTCTTTCTTGATAGGACCCAACACATTCTTACTGCTTTATCTGATTTATTAGGGTATCACACTGATCAATGGGTAGATGAAGCCATGAATGGTTTCTTGTCTATTCTTTCCTCAGATGCCAAACCCAAGGTCATGTTCAACTATGCTCAATTCCTGGCTGATACTATACATGACCAATTCTTAAAGTTTAATATAGAGGAGGTATTAAAATACACCTCCATAATGGTGTATATGTTCATTTATTTCCAGTCCAGAAGCTTTAAATTTCATATGACCAAGGTTAATAAGATGCTGAGCCTCAATTTGTGGATTTATTTGTGCATCCAGCCATCAGCACACTCAGCAGTGTAGCAGAGCCCAAATAAATGAAGAAATCAGGAAAAACCTGCAGTAGATAGATTAGGTAAAGACAACAGATTAGTACTTGTACCAAAATTACATAGAGATCTGAGTCTATGAGTGTGAGTTGGCCCCCTAGAAATTGCCAAAATTCCTCTCCATGACAGTCTTTTCACTGGAGTATATAAGGAAAATGATACATGCAGATGAGCTTCACTTTGTTTCTGTAAAGAAGAAGTCCTAGTTAAAAATTAAGGCACAAATTGGGCATTTCATCTACAACAACAGAGAAGTATGGGAGGAGGTAGATAATATATTGAATGGAATGGGTTTCAGCCACAATTTCACTTGGTCTTATGACCCTACAGGGATCATCTCCAAGAAAAGGGTGGAAACAGGTCCACACCCTATGTCCACACACACAGGCCTGCAATTGAGCCGTATGAAAAACAAGAAGAATGGGTGACCAACACCCTACAAGAAGATGAAGATCAGGTGATCTCCACCTCAGGCACCCAGTCCCCAACACTACAAGAAAGGAAGGGTGCAAAAGAAAAAGAAGACAAGGGGAAAGAGAAAGAGAAAGAGATAGGAAACAAGAGACGAAGAGAGGATCAGTCACCTTCAGTGACCGATACATCAATTAAAGAATTTAAATTGAAATATAGGAATAGGGCCAGAATTCACATGGATATCGACCAAGGAGGTGAATCAGAGCAGCAGACAATACTTCACTTCATGGACACCCTAGATCATCTCTAGTAGGAGGTCAAACAACGACCTCCTCTACTTCCTCAGCCACAATGACTATGCAGCAACAGGGCCTGCAGACATCTACTTCCAGGCCTGTCATAGAAAGCCAAGAAAATTCAGTTTTTGACACACTCAGAGAGATAAAGTTGAGGAATGAGGGGCTGAAGACTAACACCTACAACTAGTTCTAGAACCAGACCTCAAGTTCATAGAGCAGGCTGTTGTCTGCCTTTGACACTGAAAAGGGAGGATGCATATGGATTTTATAGAAGCCCTAGTCCCACAGCCTCAAGGAGCAGGAGATTACAAGAAGGAATCATTCAATTTTAGTAGCAAGGAAATCCACCCTATTGGACAAATGGAACTACACAAGCAGATTGGAGAGATGGTGGCCTCCACCTTGAAAAGTAGTGTCGTGAGCTTGTCAAAACTTCAGGTATCTTTATCCAATACTCAATCACAGCTCAAGATGGAAAAAATATCTGTTATGGCCAAATACTCAAGAATCAAGTCTTTATAATATTTAATAGTGAAGCTTGGGTATGACCCAACCAATGTTAAAGCTATGGAGGAGATTTTGAAGAAAAAGAATGCTGACATAGCAGCACTCAGGGAACAACTCAAGATGTCAGCAACTTAATACCCCTTGGCTAAAGGTATTGAGGAAGATAAGTCACATAAGGCAGAGTTAATGAAGTTAGTTATGGAACAGTCGGCCAAAATCAAACAAATGGAGGCCGAGATGGAGAATCTATTGAAGGAGAAAGAAGAAGCAGCTCGAGTGGCACTCATCCAATTGGAAGCTGTGCCCATTAAATTAATTCCAGCAGCCGTTCCAACAATTGTTGGGGAATCTAGTGGGACAGATCAAATTTCCAAGGCCATGGAAAGTATGACCCTATAGTCACAAGAGATCAAGAAATTGGAGGAAAAAATAGGCATCTCGAGGGATCAAAAGGCAAGATCTGAAATTGCCCATGAGATAGCCAAAAATCATATTGAGGGGTTGGAGAAGGCAGAGAAGGATTTTTTGGCTAGTAACATTCTGGGCCAAATGAAGCTGATAATTTGGAGAAATATCATAGAGTTAGTGGATGAAATCTGGCACTCCATCCACATCATTTTTGAACAAGAAGAGATGATTGACAAGTGCACGGTGGCTATTGAAAAAGAAAATTAGGAATTGGGAAATATGCCAATCACAACCCCCAAAATCATAAAATTCCTGAACTCCAAAACCAATTATGAGCATGAAGAGGTAGATGTGCAGGATAAAATAGAGACCATATAGAGGTGAAAAGGGTCATCACTAAGAGGAATTTGGTGAGACATCTCGAGGAAAAGTGTCATGAACTGGAAATGGCCATCAATAGATTCTTAAACAGAATTGAGCCCTTGAGGGCAAAGGGGTTGCCCTCATTTTATGTGATTAATAGAAAAACTAGTCCAAAAGGGAGATTATATGACCAAGCTCAGAGAGACAGATAAAGACACCACCAAATTCTCTAACATCAAAGGAAACATGACCGCAAAAGTTGTCATGGATATTTTGGGCAACCACATCGTCATCCAACATGAGCTAAAGCATGTTTTCCTCATGAGGCCCACTTTCAGCAAATACGCAGAGGTGGATGAAGTGTACCGAAAGGTCATAGGGACGAGAATTATAGGTAATAAGGAGTGGGCCAAATTATGATTGTACCAAGGTTGACAGGGCACAATGAACACATCAACACAACCATCGATCGACGAAAAGGGCTAGCACTGCATCATCTTTAATGATCGAGAAAAAGCGGTCCAAAAGGAGATCCAGATGTCAGAGCCACCCTTCATTTCCTCTTCGTGACCATATCAGCCACTTTCAAATTAATTTTGGATTCACGAAGAGTTGCTGAAGTTAATTCCATAGGCGGTGTTTTGTCAGATATTTTTGTCCAGGCCTTTCATGGCCACACTTTTCTAGTTTTTGCTTAGTTGTAATTAATGAAAATTTTCCGAAGTAGATAAGGCAACTGATGTAGGTTTTAATTAAATACTGCATGCATTGGCAGTATCAGGGGTTGGACCTTGTTGGACCCTGCATTGTAAAAACCTATTGTATTGGAGTGTTGTAATTTTGAAGCTGGGCATCAATAATGAAAGACCCGTGTTACATGATACTTGAGTTGTGTTAACTGGTGATGTGTTACTTCTCTATGTTAAATGTTTCCATTTTTTTCCTTGCTGTACATTTATTTATCTGATTGTAAAATATAAATTTTAGATTAAGATTGCTGTTGGAGCACCTTAATTCTGTCTGTGTTTACCTTCTGAAGTATGTTTAAATAATTCTTAATTTCTCTTAATCATTACTGAACATTACTATTTTATCCATATCATAATTCACATTTCCTTGAATATCCAATTAGCACTGTTAGCTTGCCCTGTGACGCTCTTTAAAAATTTCTGCAACAGACCAACCTTTTATGACTCCATAGCCCAATGGACTAGACCCTGCAGATCTGCTCATCCAGCTGACAAAATCAATCAAAACAACCAATTCTCACCATCACCGTAACTAGCCTAACATCAGCAGCCGTAACATCAAGGATAAAACTAAATTAAAAATAGAGAGAGCCCCCTCTGAGTCTAGGAAGGCTAGGTCTTGGATTCCAAAGCAGTTTGATGTTGTCCTTTATAGTTTATTCTTGCCAATCTTATAATTATAGGGCCACAACACTTTCCACTGTCGCTTTTGTTTGCTTTCACTTTAATTAGTGTCATTTTAATTTTATCTTCACTTTGGCATGTGCCACTTTCATTGTCGTTCACATATTGCAAGTGTCGTTAACCCTTTTCTCTTCATATGGGAAATGTCGTCTTTTGGCATGTGGAGTATCGCATTGTGTACGGAAGATAGTTTTGGTGTGTTTCAAGGGGTAATATTTGCGTTAATGAGTTATTCTTACCATGTAAATATGTAATGCACCCATTCCAAAATATTCAAGCATTGTTTCACAAGTGTCATCACGGTCGTCATAAAGTGTATCTTTGGTGTCAAACTTGTCGTAAATAGTCGCAAAATTGTCACACTGAGTGAAGTATGTTGCTCATGTGTTTTGGATGATCTATGTTTTGTTGTGAGGTGCTGTAAGTGTGTGATCATAATCAAGTCTTGATACTATTCACATCAGTTGCACAAATCCAACACTTAGTCAAATTTGGAAAATTTCCTGAGTGGACAACCTAGCCTCATCCAAACCTCTTGAACTACACATTGCATAGTATCAACCCTCAAGCTACAACCCTGCCTCTTTGATCAGATTTGGATCGAGGACCTAAGTGATAGTTCAAATTTCAAAGTTTTTGAAAGTGTGTCAAACCTAAGCCATCGAATGGATCTCATCTTCCTGAATCCGGTGCCGCAAACGGTTCAAAAAACCGACACCGTATGAAGAAGTCATTGCAATTTGAAAAGTCTAGTAAACTGCAAATTTTGACATTTGACCAGTTTTGACTGGTTTTTGAAAAGTAAAAAAAAGAATATTCTTGGAATATTCCCCAAAATATTCCTTTCGGGTGAATTTCAAGGTGACAAGTGTCACAGTCTTATTGGGTACATATTTAATGAACCAATGGGAAGGCGCCACGTGGCCAACCCTAAGGCTGCCACATGGCCTTTGAAAATTGTGGAAAAAATTTCGTTCGGGTCCCAAGAGTCAACTCCATGACCTTTGACAGAATGTGCATAAGTATTAACCACGTCCACTATGAGTAGTTCTTAACTACTATAGGTCTCGGGTTTTATTTAAAGAATAATGGTTTCACATTTGAGGGTTTGGAGGGGCTAGCTCCGACGGCCAGCCCCTCCCCACGTGGCCTCCGACCTGTGACCCTGGGCCAAGGGATTAAGCCCCTAACCTCTAACAGACATGCAGTTACATTCACATGCGATGGGTTATGTAATGGTTTTGTTAAACGCACAAATTTTAACTCCAGTTCTTAAACTTTCACTGGAGTTTAATGTGTGGTTTCCGCCAACGGTCACCGTGAACTAACCACGGATTTTGAGGCATGTGCCCAATACCCCAACCAGAAATTAAATTTTGTGATTAGGACTGGCGGTTAATCTAACCAGCATGCCATTTCTTGCGGAAAATCCAAATTTAGTTGGTTTAACTACAGTTGCTCCATTTTTAGTGGAGTTGTTTTAGGGGTTACTAGACAAAAAATTGTTTATGATCTATCTTGAGCATTATTCGACCATTATTGGAGTGTGAATAGTAAATTTAGACTTTCTTAGACATTATAGACTCATTGGTGAGGGTTTCATAGCCATCATAGGACTTATGAGCATGATTTAGCTTTAGAGAAGTTCTAAGAGCCACTAGGGCCACCAGGTGCCAGCAACAGTATAAGGCTTAGCTAGGGAAACTAGAGGCCTTACTCAGGAAACCAATAGTAAATTTTGAATGTTTCATACATTATGGATCTAATGGTGAGGTTTACAGAGCCAATAGAGGAATTCTAAAGGTCGAGATTCTTTAGAGAAGTTCCAAGGGCCACAAGGGCCACCAGGTGCCAGCGAGAGAATGAGGCCTATCCAGAGTAGCCAGTATCCATTCACAAAAACCAATAGTCTATTATGAATATTTTTAAGCTTTTGAATCCAATGGAGGGATTTTAAGAAGCTTTTGAATAATTTTGAATTCCGATATGCTTCAGAGAAGTTTTCAGTGAACCAAGAGCCACGGGGTGCCACCAGGTGTTGGAAGCGTAACTGGAGCAGCTAGAGGCTAATTTCAATAAGTGAATAGTCTATTCTGACTATTTTTGACATTTTGAATCCAATGGAAGGATTTTTAGAGTATTTTGGAGACTTTTAAAGGTCTAGAAGCCACGGGGAAGTTTCAGGTAGCCCACGACCAATAGGGGTTGGAGGCCTAGATTGGGTAGCCAGAGCTCATTTGGAGAAAATGAACAACCAATTTTGGATGTGTGATATATACTGGAGATAGTAGGCAATTTTTCAAGGATATAAAAGGATTTATTAAGGATTTTGTGCCACAAATAAGATCAGGGAAGCTTAATGGTGCCGATAGAAGAGGTCAAGTATAAGGGAACCTAGGTCTATCTTCAGAGAGACAACATCCATTCTAGGGGTATGATGATATTCTAAACCCAACCGAACAGTCCAAATAACCATTGGAGTTGAGTTATTAACTTTTAAAATAAATTTCTCATCATAATCCCAAAGAGCCAAGTAATTTGATAAGAGCTCAAGGAGACGTAGCCCACAATATTCAGGTGAACTCCTTTATTAAATTTTCTTTTGTGTGTTTATGCTTATTTGATGCACTTTATGGTTGATGTACATGCTTAATATCAGCAAAAAAAAATTTTTAATTCCTCACACATAAAGTTTTAAAGAAATTAAAAACATAAACACCTGAATCAAGAATTAAATTCCACATAGTCAAATATAAGCTAGATCTTATTTTTTTAAACTGAGTGGGAGGTGCTTGAAAAGCATAACAATTTATCCACCCATTTTAGATCAGGTGGTATTAGCACACTAGGTTTCTTGCTTGAATTGAAAGGTGTTTAACAATGCAAAGAATTTAACTATTTGCAAATTGATTGATGCTTACAAGTTTTGAATTTTCTAGAGGTGAAGGGGAGCTACTGCTAGCTAAGTCCAGAAAAGGACAAGAAGGAAGAAGGCTGAAAGAATTATCCTTACCCAAAAGACCTCAAGGAAACCCTTGAAGCACAATCCCTCTTGAAGATTGTTTACAAAAGAAGCTTTGTCATTTTTGAAGCTTTGTGAGTTTTTGTTGAAGTTCTTTAGTTCATTGACATAATAATGCCAACTTCATCAAGTGAGATTTAAAAATCCTCCTCCTTCACAAGATTCTTTGATGAAGAGATGAAGTGGGACTTCTACATCCTAAAGGATATGGTGAAAATTCTGTATGAATATGGAAGAGAAAGCACTAGAATTCATGAGCAATTGGTTGCTATGAAGAAAGATAAATGAGGAATTCTTCAAAGAATGCATGAGATGGAGATGCAGCTCCATCAAGCCCAAAAGGTCTTAACCAAGAACATGCTTGAAGCAGAGGTAAATCACTCAAATTTGTATTCAAATTCCTCTTCAGATAGATGTGTAGGTTCATTTGAAAATCACACTGGAGGAATAGGGTCCAAGATGATGTTAAAAATGGGCTATGAAGGTAAGGGTTTAGGCAAACATGCACAAGGCATGATTGATCCTATTTTGGTTGAGGAAAAGCCTAAGAAATTTAGTCTAGGCTATATTCAATCTTATGGCAAAAAATCTACAGCCATGAAGGCATTTGAGACAACTTCAAAAAGAACTTTTGTTGCAATTTCTAAACCACAAACATGTCAAGTTTGTTTTCAAGTTGATTTTCATTGTTTGAAGCCTATGTTTCAGCAGGATATGTGTAGACATGTAGCTTATGGTGAGCAAGAGAGTTATGACAGCTATCAAGACAAGAAAATTGATGTTAGTATTCAAAATAAAGATGGAACCTCTCTGAGTTCATCTCCTCAAGAAGGTAAAAAAGATGGACATGCAAAGCAACATTTGAGGTATAATTCTTCCCATAGTCAAGTTAATTATGTTTCAGTTAAGAATGAAAAATATGCATGCGTGTATGGAAGAAAGAGTTTTTGTTCCTATTGTGGTATGTGTAACCATGATGTTTCAAAATGTTGGAAGAGGATGAAGGCATACAGGAAATAGTTGAAGCGAAGGAAACTTGAACAAAAGGTGCAAAAGACTTGCACACATTTCTAGAAAAAAGGATTTTAATAATCTTTTGAAGACTTTTGAAGGCCGAGATGATTCAGTGAAGTTTTCAGTGAATCAAGAGGTGGGGGGTGCCACCAGGTGTTGGAAGCGTAATCGTAGCAGCCGGAGGCCAATTTAAGTAAGTGAATAGTCTATTCTGACTATTTTTGACATTATGAATCCAATGGAAGTATTTTCAGAGTCATCTAGATAATTTTGAAGGCCGAGAAGCCATAGGGAAGTTTTAGGTAGCCTAGGGCCAACATGGGTTAGAGGCCTAGATTGGGGAGCCAAAGCTCATTTGGAGAAAATGAACAGCCTATTTTGGATGTCAAATAAATGTTTGAGAAAATAGGTGAGGTTTTAGGGATAGAAAAGGATTTATTAAGGATTTTGTGCCACAAATAAGCTTAGGGAAGCTTAAGGGTACCGACAGAAGAGGTCAAGTCTAAGGGAACCTAGGTCTATCCTCAAAGAGACAACAACCATTCCAGGGGTATGATGATATTATAAACTAAATGGAATAGTAAAAATAACCATTGGAGTTTAGTTATTAACTTGTAAAAGAAATTTCTCATCATAATCCCTAAGAGCCAAGTCATTTGACAAGAGCTCAAGGAGACGTATCCCACGATATTCGAGTGAACTCCTTTATTAAATTTTCTTTTATGTGTTGATGCTTATTTGCTGCACTTTATGGTTTTTTTACATGCTTAATATCAGCAAAAAAGAAAGTTTAATTCTCACACATAAAGTTTTAAAACAGTTAAAAACACAAACACCTGAATCAATAATTAAATTCCACACAATCAAGTATAAGCTAGATCTTATTTTTTTTAACTGAGTGGGAGGTGCTTGAAAAGCATAAAAAGTTATCCACCTATTTCAGATCACTCTTGGAACTACACAATGCTTAGTTCCTTCCTTCTAGGACTATACACTACGCAATCACCATGTTCAAGCCCGACCCCCTGAGCTCCAAAACTGCGCAATCCATCTCTCTAGCCTGGCCTGAACTACACATTGCGCAGTCTCAGTCCTCAAGCCCAACCCTTTAGCTCTTGAACTTGAAAGAGAACTTTCCTTGATGGCTTTGGTGGGCCATTGCTGAGCTATCAAGGAAAGCTTAAAAAATCACAGAACTAAGAGATTGATTAACACACCGACCTCATCAATTGCTCCTCATTTCATTACTTCAGAGAGAAAGATTACAAAACTTAATGATTCGACAAAATAACAATTTTGTGTAAAATATTAATGCTAATTTTCTATGTCTATATTCAAATTGTTTATCACTATCTCTATTTGGTTAAAATTTACAGACTCTCTCTTATAGAGAATTGGTCGTTACAACCAAATTTACATGAGATACCATCAAATATTTATAGTTGAACTTTAACGGGAATATTAGGCTTCATCCTCATGACACAAAGTGCATGAGAAAGAAGCAAATCTCAATTTTCTATGTAAATGAGATGTGTTCAAAAACTCTCTTGGTTCCATTGAAGACTATTTGTTGAATTACTAAGTCTTGTACCAGAATAAGATAGTAGAATGTTGGTACCAAAACGGAACAACAAAATATAGGTATTGGAATAGAATAATAAAATATGGGTACCAGAATAGAACAAAGGAACAACTGGTACCAGAATCGAATAGAGGATCACTGGGACCAAAACAAAACAATATAACATGGGTACCATAATTAAATGGTAGAAAAAATAGTACCGAATTTGAACAATATGATGAGCGCGATAGCCAAGAGCTCAAGCCACTGCTCAAGTGCTAGATGGGTGAACGCATGTGGTGAGCGCGGTCACTGATAATATGGCTCTTGGTCAAGTGTCAGATGGATGCGCAGGTGTTTTATGAAGACTCGAGTGCTAAATTGCTGAAGAGGCCGAAAAAATAAGAACATAGGTACCAGATTGCTGAACTGCAAGAGTACCAAAATGCTAAACTACCTGAGTGTCGGAATGCGGAACAAGTACCAGATGAGCAGTAGTGGAAATCCAAAGATCTATGAGAGCCAACCCAAGGAATTAGAGAGTAAAATATCAGATAAAATTATTTTTACTATAATAAAACATAGAAATTGCATTTTGAAATATATATTACCTCATATAGACATCAGAAGGCTAAAAGGGCATATATTTAAAGAAAATAGGAGAATAGTATATAGATTCAAGGTAAAATAGGTAAAAAATGGAGGTCAATTAGTGAATTATAAGTATTAAAAGGGAAACCCAACATTCCCCCATGCTCAAGTTATTGCATGCCCTCATGCAAAAAGGGTTGAACCAATCTTCAAAATTTCAAAACAATGAAGCCTTCCTTGCCTAGGTATTAATTACTTTGATCCAAGACCTTTACACATGTGGCATTTTCTTTGAGTCCCCCCTTAATGACCATGGTAAAGTGCACAATATGAAGAACCTTCTTTAACTTAGTGGAGGCCTCATCATGCTCCTCTTGCAGCTTCTGGTTATTCTTATTAAGATACTTGTTCTCCTTCTTAAGATATTCATCCAACATCCTGTATTATTTCACTTCTGCTTCAATTTCTCATTTTTCGCCTGAATTTTTTCGATCTCGGGCATCATCTGCTACCTAGCTAAGGAAATATTAGGTTCAGGTATTTTATGTTTGCCCAATCTCCTCTTAGCTTATACTTCTCCCATCAATTTTTGCAAAGTTTCTGTGACAAGCTCCTCTGTTTCATTAAGTATCTCCTCTTGTACATGTTCTCCTTCAAGAGAGGTAGAGATATCAATCAAATGTGTTGTAAGAGGATGATTAGGAGTAGTTATTACTGATTTTTCCATACTTATAGTGGTTCAACGTAGGGGAATTGATGGCTAACTATTCTCAAACAACCTTATCTTTTTTCCTTTTTTTGGTGTCAGGGTCCCTGTGGCTTCCTTTTCCTGTGCATGTCTCTCCTTATTTTCAGAAATTTGAGCCTTGTCACTGCCTTCAATAGTTTTAGGCCTATTTTATTTCTGAACACTTGGTGCTGAAGTTTCTTCTTGGGGTAACTCGACAACTGCCTCTGAAGTGGCGTCTATGAATTCTCCTTTGTCACTGCTAGCTAACTTTTTCTTCCTCTTCTCACTTGTCGAAATTTTTCTCGGAGTGGGTGAATCGATAGGATGCCTCTTTCTCTTTGAAGACTTAACTGTTGATGCATGAGTTTCTTTCTTGCCTTCAACTTCACCCTTATATGATTTTTTGACAAAACTCGATGGAGTAGGGCTATCAATATCCTCCTTATACTTTGATTTATTTTGGTGCTTCTTACTACTTTTGTGTTTGTTGTCAAGTTCCTTAGTTCTCTTCTGGCATGATTTCTTCCATGTGCTGGGGACATTCTACTTGAGAAAAATGTTCTGCTATAAATGTCTTTTAGTCATTGCCCTGCTTCTTGATTTCATGGACAACTAACAATTTTATTAACCCATGGTGGTAGATACTAGTTTGAACATTTTTAGAGGATGATTTAATTCCTCTTTCCATATTATTTAGACTCATCCATAGAAAGCATGGAAATTTTAGGTCCTCCCTCAAAATGCAACAAAAGTATAAAATGATAAAGGAAGGTGAAAAACATACCTTCACTCACAAGTCAAAAAGCTCCGCAGACCTTTGAGAATTAATCTATACTCTTATTTAACTCAAATTCTTGAAATTCCTTTAGTCCAATCTGGGTTCAGGTGTTCTGGAGTCAAGAATTTGTAACAAAGTTCCTTGTTGATGGCTGCATCTTTAAATAGTTCTCCCATATGGCTGGTAAACTAGTGGCCTTTCCTATGGTGGCCTTGGTAACTTTAAACTATAGACCTCCAAATTGAACATTCTCACCATCAAAATTCTGACTGAAAGCGAGAGAGACACCTTTATGATACCCTTTAAAATTTCTGAGGAATGAAGTCCAATTGACCCACTTTAACTTCTCCCTACACGACCCTTACTCCTTGGTCTCTCTGTAAGACCTAAATTTTGGTTCGTGCCTATCCACCCCATGCTAGCTTTGAAAACGAGTCTCGAAATTGAGAGGGGATTGGTACAGGAAATGGTAAATGAGTACGAGAAATGCTTAACATAGGGTATCAGAAGAAGTTTTACACAATACCATATGTAGTTGACACATACAGTACTAGAAATGGTTGAAAAATAGTTATGAAAATGGGGATATAGAGTACTGAAAGAAAATAAAAAGAGGAATAATTCTCATCTAGATGGAGAATCCATTCATAAGGGAATTTATAATTTGAAGGGAATGATAATGGCTACATTTTCTTAATAATTGGTAAGTGAGTGGTGTGAATGAAAATGATACGTTATATGCAGAGCTCGTTCAGAAATCATTCCCATGACTGGCATCGTATTTATGGTAATGAGTGTTAGACATGATACGTAAGATGTGGTCGGGTACAGAGGTATGAGAAGGTTCACATCAGAGTTACGATAGTCTTTATTGCCATAATTAATATTTATGGCTATGAAATAGTGGGATTAAGATTCCTTAAAAAACCCATGGAGGTGGAATAAGAGACAATCATATAGTATACTTGCTTAGATTAGGATCAATATTCGTTTAATCATACCCATATAAATCCCATTCAATCATACAAAATGATTTTTTTTCCTTGTGACGAAGGTAAGTGGTTTAGGATTAGGATAGGGCTAACAATTAATTGTAACAAAAATGAGGATAATCATATGTCATTTCACAATTAATATGAGTCCTTAATAGAAAAAATTAAAAATATTGATCTCATACCTTCATTACCAGATTACACATAAAATTTTTCCTTAGGTACTGGATGAATGAAGAGAACTTCTTCAATATCGGATGAACACAGATGTTTCTTCAGTACTAGATGAACACAAAGAGCTTCTTCAATACTATATGAACACAAATGTCTTAGTGAAATCTCCAAATTGAGATTTTTTAGGCTTCCTCTTGTAACTTAACATATTTGGAAGGTCCAGGTAGAGCAGACGATGATAATGGCTGATGCTGTATGTGAATCCATTTATTGGAACAAACAAGAAAATGAACAGTACACACTAGTACAAGAATTAAAAAATTGTGATGGAAATGGTGGAAATTGAGGCAAAATAACTCATTGATCAGGTTCCAAGGTTCCAAAATCCAAAGGAATTGTGTAGTTGGATATCTTCCTTTTCTTGGGATCATGATGATATTTATTTCCTGTTTCCATTTACATTTTATTAAAAAAACACCTAACTACTACTGTTCTGTGGATTTTTCTCAATCCCATATCAGTTAATGCTTGGTTGTATTTTCCATTTTTAGGAGTTTGTAAAACTTGAAGAAAACTCCATTCACTCTCTTGTGGATTTTTCTTGAGCCCGGGTTAGTTCATGCTCACCGGTGTTTTCAATTTTTAGGAGTCTAAAAACTTAAAGAAAACTCCATTCACTCTCCCATGGATTTTTCTCAAGCTCGACCTAGTTCATGCTTGCCGGTGTTTTCAATTTTTAGGAGTTTGAAGAAATTAAAGAAAATTCTACAAGGCCCCCTTTTCCATAGATAATCTACCAGGGCTGGATAAAGGAATGAACCTTCACCTGGAAGATATTATCCTTATTTTTTATCTACCTGAGAACACATTGAACTCTTTTTTTCATTAGTAACACCAAAATCATTATATGTCAGCACACCTATATAAATATATGTACAAAATATTAACTATGCAACAAAACTTATAGTGGTTGATTAGAAAGAGGAGGGTTCTCCTCTCCGACCAATTGTATTTTAGAATATTGAAGAATTTTTTTGGTAAAATCCTCTTTTGATAGAGGCTTATGATAAACTTTCAACCGGTGTCCATTTACAACAAACAAAGTCTGATCTGCATAAATGGTTTTTACCTTGACCGAGCCATTTTCATAGACCTTTTCTACCTCATAAGGTCCCAACCATCATTTTGACATATTCCCTTTGAAAATTTTGAACCAATTGTCAGACAATAAAGCCCAGTCACCTGGTTGAAAAAGTTTCCTCTTAATGAACTTGTCATGCCATTTGGTTCTCATTGTCCTTTGAAGTGAATATTGTCTAACTTCATCCAATGCGTTCAAATTTGCCAAACTTTGTTTTTGTTGATCCATAATTATGAAGGAACACAATAAAATACAGAAATACACATAAATGCAGAGATGCAGAAGAAATAACACTTTATTTCATCAATATCAAATAACTAAAATATGCTTACAGACAGAATGTAAATAAACTAGCTAGGGCATTAGTAGCTTATCTCTAAGAAGAGATGTGGTGGCTATAGGGCTCTGAAATTTGTTAAAATGAGGCTCAAGGGCCTTTTTATTATTGAAAAACATAGGAAAACCCTAAAAAACTAAAACTCTAACCCCAAGAGATGAAAATCCAAGAGTTTGTGGGCCCCATTGGGGTTAGTTGGGTAACCAACTTCCTGAGGTCGTAACTTGGTCATATTATCTCCATTTGGCGCATATGATATATCATCATAAATATCTCTCCGAGTATTATAGGTTTTTCTATAGGTTCCTTCCTACAACTATGGGCCTACTACAGACCTAAAAAAAAAACACTGTTTAGGGGGTCAAAGCTGCTACGGAAGTTCAAGACCCAGAAAACTACTAAAAATAGTAAATGTTGCTATAAAAAAGGAAATTGATGAAAATTATTGGAAGTATACGTGGAATAGGTGGGTGGCCACCAATATGCATCTAGATCATTCCTCCCCCCTTAGGAAGAAATGGTCCCCATTGTGTGCAGAGCCTCCATGAGATGAGGAAATTTCTGTTGAACCTGGTCCCTAGTGAACCACTTTCCCTGGTTGAGGAGTTGGCCTGATTTGATAGCTCAATATAGTTGGATCCTCTGCTGGCTGGTGTTCTTGATCTGTGTGTCCATGATCTGATTAGTTGTGCCTTGTTCCATGTAGTATGGGTTTAAATCTATTTTTATGAGTTGTTATTCCATGTCAGATGTGTCCAGTAGAGGTGGAAAGTAGGGCTGAAGGTGATCGACATTGAACACTGGGTGCATACCAAGGAATGGTGGAATAATGAGGTCAAAGGCATTGTCCCCTATTGCCTTAGTGATGGTATATGGTCCATATCAGAGCGAATGAAGCATACGGTGGGGTCCAACGAGGCGATCCTTCTGCAAATGTAGCCACACTTTGTTGCACACTTGGAAGTTGTGTGTCACCCGATGCTGATCATGTCACTACTTATACTTAGCATTGGATCTATCTGATATGTCATGAACTTGTTGGCGGGTGTGCTGAATGTGCTCAATGAATTTTTTCACCTTGTCAGATTCAGACTGGACATGAGCCGAATCTGCCTAAGTAGCCGCAAATGGCATGGCTACGTCAATGGGACATAGTGGCTGGAATCCCAAGCCCACCTGAAAGGGGCTGTGGGTGGTTGAGCTGTGGAGAGCCCGGTTATAGTTGTGTTGTACGTAGGGAAGTTCTCATCCCATGTGCATGGATTTTTTGAGTTGTACATGCATAGAATGTGTACAATAATCCTATTGAAAACCTCTGTCTGTTCATTAGTTTGGGGACAGAAAGCTGTGGACTTGGTGAGTTTGGTGCCAACGTCAACCAGAGGCTAGACCAAAATGCACTAAGGAACCTGCTGTCCTGATTTGAGATGATAGGTTGTGGGATCCAAAAGTGTACACACACTCATTCAAAGAAGTGTATAACAATGGCTTCTGTTGTGATATTCTTCTTCCAGGTCGCTATAATGTCCATCTTCGAAAATCTATCGACGACAACAAAAACACAGTATTTGCTATGCTTTGTAGAAGGAATGCTTGACATGTAATCCATGGAGATGGATTCCCAAGGTCGACTAAGGGTAGGGAGCAGACTATATAGGCCTTGCTTCTTGATGATCGGTTTGGAAATGGTGCAGGTAGTGAAGGATCTGATGTACTTCCCAACATCTTGTCGAAGGTTCGGCCAGTAGAAATACTTATGCAGTACTACCATTGTTTTCTCAACCAAAAAATTACCAACGAACTAACTATAGTGTGCTTCCAAAACCATCTTGGAATGCTCACTTGCATGAACAAAAATGTGTCCCAGGTGACATAGCAATGCATACTGGAGGTGAAAATTTGGAACTTGCTTACCATCCAAGAGCATGTTGTATGGGTGGCAAAATTATGGATTTATTTTGTAGAGAAGTAGCCAGTTGGAAGTCTCACGCCCACAAGAATTTGGCACGGTGGTTAGCGCCACAATCTGTGGTCGGTTGAGGTAGTCTGCAGCATTATTGGTGCTTCCCTCCTTGTACTTGATGTTAAAATGAAACTGTTACAGGTATGTGGACCACTTTTGATGGTGAACATTCTGAAACTTCCCTTGTGTTGTATGAACTGTAGGGGTCAGTGGTCTGTGTGGATGCATGTTTCCTTCCCCAAAATGTAATGCTTCCATTTTCAGAAAGCTTGCATAATGGAATACATCTCTTTTTCATAAGTGGGATACTTCCAAACTGTGTCAAAAAGTGTCTCCCTATGATATGCCACTAAATGCCCTTGTTGAGTAAGAACCGCCTCAATAGCATATTCAGAGGCATATATTTCTATGTCAAATGGTTTCTTCAAGTATGGTAGTGTGAGCATTGGTGCATAGTAGAGGCGATGTCGAGGTAATTTTAATTTCTGCTTAATCTTGGAAACATACTGGTATGCTGCACCAAGCGAGGAGATGTCGAGAAACTCCATTTCCTCTTGAATGTGTTTATGCACACAACTGCAATAATTCAACACCAAATGTTTCTCTGAATCTTTGATATTTAAATTTTTGTGTAGGGTATGGAACAGATTCATCAGCTCATGCACATCTTGATCCCTTTGTTGCCGCAACATAGTCCATTGTATGTATTTGTTCTCATAGCTCTCCACGAGATAATATTTTTCCTTAATGGTGTCTCAGAATGAATCCAAAGTGGGTACGGATGAGAACAAATATGATTCCCTCTCGTCCTTTTGATCACAGTAGGTTTCCCACCAGTCCTTGACATGGGGGGAAAATTTTAGGAGTGAAAAAGTAATATTTTCTTGGTTGGAAAAGTCATGAACCGAGAAATATTCTTCTAATAGATTCAACCATCTATATATGATGTCTACATTTTTTTAGCCCTAAAATATGGGAATTTCAAATGTTACTTTTCCCTTAAAAGGAGTGGTGCCTCCAGTGTGGCTGATGAATGCAAATGCGCCATCGGTGGGCAACCGTTAAAGGATTTGGGCAAAGTTATCCATCATCGCGTTCCTTTGTTTCTCGAGGGCCTCCTCAAGGAATATTTTGATAGGATATCCTACTCCCTCATCTTTATTTTTTACCCCCGTGAGTGGCTGTTGGGGTTAGCGAGGCTGATCTTGTAAAGGTTCAACTAGATCAAGCCCTAACTCCTTATACCCCAACCTTGATGGGGACATGCAAAGAAGGATCGAGAAAGAGTAGACGACTCCGATACCACTCAGCCAGACTTATGTAGGAACAAAATAAAATATAGAAATACACATAAACACAAAGATGCAACAAAAATAAAACTTAATTTCACTAATATCAAATAACTGAAATATTCTTACAGACAAAATGGAAATAAAATAGCTAGGGTGGTAGTAGCTTATCTTTGAGAAGAGATGTGGCAGCTAAAGGCCTCTGAACTGTGTTACAATGAGGCTAAAGGGAATTTTTATTATCGAACAACATAGGAAAACCCTAAACAACCAAAACCCTAACCCCAAGAGATAAAACACCAAGATCTTTTGGGCACTGTTGGGGTTAGTTGGGAAGCCAACTTCCCGGGGTCGTAACTTGGTCATATTATCACCGTTTGGTGTGTACGATATATCATTGGAAATATATCTCTAAGCACTACAGGTTTTGCTACAGGCCTCTACCTATGGCTAAGGGATTTCTGAAGACCTATGCCTACTACAAATGGCCTATTGTAGACCAAAAAAAGAACTCCGTTTAGGAGGTCAAAGCAGCTATAGAAGTTCAAGACCAGAAAAATTGCTAAAAATAGTAAATGCTACTATAAAAAAGGAGACTGATGAAACTGAGTGGAGGTATAGGTGGAATAGGTGGGTGGCCACCACTATCCACCTAGATAATTCATCCCGCCTTAGGAAGCAATGGTCCCCATTGCGTGCAGAGCGACCATGACGCGAGGAAATTTCAGTTGAATGTGGTCCCTCATGAACCACTTGCCCTGGTGGAGGAGTTTTCCTTGTTTGAAAACTCCACATAGATGTATTCTCTACTGGTGGGTGTTCTTGATCTGTGTGTCCATGATTCGATTAGTTGTGGCTTGTTCCATCAAGTCTGAGTTTAACTTTGTTGGTGTGATTTTCTCTGCCATGTTAAATGTGTCTAGTAGAGGTAGAAAGTAGGGTTGAAGGCGGTCCACATTGAACACTGGGTGCAGACCAAGGAATGGTGGAATGCTAAGCTCGAAGAAATTTTACCCTACAACCTTGGTGATGGTATATGGCCCATATCTGAGTAGGCGAAGCTTGTGGTGGGGTCCAACATGGCGCTCTTTCTGCAAATGTAGCCACAATTTTTCACCCATGTGGAAGTTGTGTGGCATCCGATGTTGATCATGTCGCTGATTGTACTTAGCATTGGCTCTGTCCTATTATCACTCCACCAAATCTCCAAGGCTGAGAAGAGAACAAAAAATGTAACCACAATCCAATCTTTTCCGAGTAGCTAGCCCTACTAGGCAGGAGAGGGCTCTCTCCAATGTATCACAACCAAGATGACTGGATCAATGGGATTTTAGGCTAGGCATAGTAGCATAGGGGTTTGATTGATTGAATTTTGAGGTGCTGGATGGTGAATAGGTCAAGGAAGGAAATAGGCCAGGGAAAACAAGGATCATAATTAGAGGGGTTTGATGGAGAAAGGTAGGTAATCAGTTCAACACAAAATGATATCTTGATGGAGTGGTCTAGACTGCTAGGGTTTGAGAAAATAGCATAAGAAATATGAATTATTTTCTACTAAGAAGAAGACGAAACAAACTGTAACTATTCCTCCAAAACAGAGCATACGCTTAAGGAATTATGTCTTTCTGACTAAGGAAAAAATTACATATAGAAATGGAATGAATACAAAATCTCAATACATTCACACATTTGCAAAAGAATAAGAAGAAACAATGTAAAATCACATTACCATAAGAATTCCATTAAAATAGCTGCAACTTAGTCTGTTATTACTTGCCAAAAATTTAATTACAATAGTGTTCAGTGATCAATCCAACAACATCCAATCCTTGCCATGAGAAAAGAAGTGAATAATATAGACCAAAACTGATTCTCCCGAGCTCATAGGCCGAATCCCTGACTTGTGGAGCTGATCCCAAAAATGGTCAACTGGAAACCCAAATACTATGGAGGTCAACAAACTCATCCCTAACTTTGGTGAAACTGATTCATTTGTCCCAAAAATACATTTTTATCCAATGTTTCTACCTCTAGTAACTAAAAGTGACTTAATTACATTTACATGGATTAATTACATAAAACAAATTCATCAATTCCACGACCAAATTGAGAAATATGGAAAATTCTGAAATATTAGGCAACTAGCAAAAGCATAGCGCCATTGGCAAAAGTGCAACACCCTTGACAAAAGTGCAACATCAACTTCAAGGTCACTTTTGGAGGACATTCTGAAGTCCAAATTGATCCCATGATATCTCATTGGAAATATCCTCCTGTCTAGTTTCCAAAAATGCCCCTAAGTTCTGAAAATGATGACCTTAATGCCCTAAAAATTGAAATCTACCAATACTTGTCAAAAGCGCAGTGCCAACCTGAAAAATGAGGCAGAAAGTTGATTTTTTGGATGTTTTTGGCCATTTCTCCCTGTCAAAATGTCTAAATGTGATGTAACAATAGTCAAAATTTGATGTAGAGGGCCTTCTAAATCAAATGGTGGTGACCAGTTTTAATTCAGATTCTTGTAGAAAAAGTGAAATGCACTAGGCGTTGCGTTTTTGATAAGTGGACTGTGCTGAAAGTCTGTCAAAATTTGAAAAGATTCCCAAAACTGCAAAAAATTACCCAAAAACCTTAAAAATTGGTAGATGAAGTGTTGATGAAGTGTCTCAAGTAATCAAGGAGGAATCAACAAATATCAAGTTTATCCTCCTCCTTTTGCTTGATTAGGGTTTGCTTGTATTTGTCCTTCAATTGCTTGATCTTAATGTTGCATATATTCTTTATAGTGATGTACTTGTTAGCCATGTGTCTGAGCATCTCCTTGTCTTTGTTTTCCTTATGGAGGAGCTTCTCAAGGTGAATGTTAACTCTGTCAAGCCACACCTCTCTGTCATCTTCAATTTCCTTTGCAATCCTTTCCTCAAAACTGAGTTGCTTTGCCCCATGTTTCTCCTACTCTAAAGCTCTCTTAAGACCTCTTGTTTTTGGTCTTGACTTGATGGTTTGAGTATCATCATGGTCAGAGTCATTAGGTTCCATCATTTCCTTACCATTGATGTGTTGTATTTTTTCCTTTAGCATCTCTAACTCCATGAGTACCTGCTTGTCTTTCAACTGCTTGTTCTCTTGTTCAAGGAATGATATGACAAATTGGGCTCTTTCCATGTTTTCCTATAGTTATTTGATTATGGCATCCTTTTCTTTGATGATCAGCTTTGAGGCCTCATGATCATCTTGGTCATCTAAGTCCATCAACTCAAAATCTCTTTCTTCCTCATGAATGTCTTCCTCTTCATGGATAATTGTCTCTTCTTGATTTTATTTTCCATGCATTGTTGATGACGAAGGAAAGGCCCCTTCCACAATCTATGGAGAAAACACTTTCCTATGTCCCCTCTGGTAGGTTTTGACCTTTTTGGTTTCTTTGACTTCTTTGGCCTCTTTGGCCTTCTTCACTGCAACCATGCTAGATGACCCTATTTGTATTTGAGACACTGATGTTGATGGTGGAATTGGTATACCAGGCTGAGGTGGTGGAGTAATGAAGACATCATTCTCAATGAAGGTATCCCGTGAAATTTTTAGGTGATTGAGATGATGAAGGACAATTATTTTGATTAGAGAGTGATGGAAGAGGCTGTTCATATGCTTTTCATACTCTCTGTTCTGCACTATGCAGGACATCTTATCAATACTCTTGTACAAATAGTGAGGGATGTTGAGAAATTTCACCCTAGTGAAATGCATGAGAAAACTGATGTGATAGGTGTATAGTTTGGAGAATCTCCCCTTACAAGTGAAATATTTCATGATGATCTTCATCACGGGAGAAAATATATCAAGTAGGTGACTAAAAGGAAAGACTTTATTTTTGTAATTTTTGTACTGTGCCTTAATAAATGTTTCATAATGCTAGGCATCTACATATGTGGCCTTACCATTTTTCACCCACATTGGGTATCCCTGTGGCTGTAGCAATAATATCTATCGAGATGGTGAAGGTCACCCCTGCAATGGTCACTTGGTTGTCTTGGAGGTTAGAGATGAAAACTCTGGTCAAAGGAGAGTGATGTTGTAATCTTTGGACCATCTCACAAAATTCAAAAAAACCCACATGTTTGAAGCAAATTAATGTCATGGGTGAGGCCAACAATTCTCTAGTGTTGGTTGGATCAAGCCTGAAAATCCTCCCTCCTTTATGGTGTCTCCTTTCCTCTCTTTCCTCCTCCATAATGTATGTTTTTTTTTGAAACCCTAGGGGATAGGGGAAGGGAAAGGGAGTAGGAAGTAGGTTTAGGGATTTCGGATAAGTGTAGGAAAATTTAGGGAAGTGGGGAAGGGAGTTAGGGAGCTTAGGTAAGCGGTGGGGGATAGAAAAACTTAGGGAGATACGGTAGGAATTTCGATTATAGGGATATAGTGAGGCTGCCTAGGAAAATGCATTCTACGAGTAGGGTTTTAGAAAATGGGACTTTGGAATGAGAGATAAGGTGATTTAGGGTAGGGGGAGTGATTCTGGAGTGTGGGAAGGGAAAACAGGGTCTAGGGTGTTAATCTAGATTGTTATTGATGGAAATATGGCAATAGGATGCTAGATGGATGATGGAAGACTACTTGAAGACATCATGATTCATATTATTAATGAAATATCACTATGGAATGGTGAATTTATGACATTATAACCCTATTTTGGAGAAGGAAAAAATCAAACCATAAAGAAGCCCAACTCTCGAAGGCATTCTACACTACCTCCATTTCCGCACCAATAAATGAACAGTCACATTTAAAAATGTTTTTTGCTACCTTAGAGGAATAATTTCTCTATGATACCTTCACCATCCTCTATAGAATATTTTTAGCTTTCTAATGAGATATCACTTGGCCTGAAACCCCAAGTATTCTAAGAAATATGAATTTTTCAAGTTCAACAAATTTGTCTAGTCATTAAGCTGACCTAAACTCTCTTCCATGTCGGCCTGCCCTTAAGGGACATGTCCTTTAATTTTTATGAATGAGTTTATGTATATATATGAACTTAAATCATCTACTTCAGATCATCTTCTCACTCAAAAAATTATAGAAGTTCGGTGAAGAAAGGTGGGATCATATCTCATGAACCAAAGCATTTCTGAAAGGGCTATTCTTTGAGAAAGTTTTCGGTGCAAATTTCTGTGCACTTTTGGAGTAACTCTGAATCTGTGGAACTGGTACAGTTCAAGGGTTGCAGTGAACTGTGGTAGAGAAGTCTTACATTTATATGGTTTTTACACCTCATCATCGATGTTGTTCAAGGGTTGCAGTGAACTGTGGTAGATATGTGCTATATCATTTCAATCTTGAACTTGTGCTGTAACTTCGGTCTTATTATAGAAGTTTAATACATGGTTGTTGAGGGATGTCTTCGCTGTTCTAGATTCAGGATTGTATTACAAGCATCAAAAATTTCGGATCTGCTATGGGGTACTAGGGATTGTTGAAGACCAGTCTGTCCATAAGAAGTCCTAGTGCAGCATGGTGCTAGAAGTTTAGTAAACGATGAAGTTTTAACTCCTTAATGCAGTTGGTGAAGTGCTGGTGAGGTACAAAAGTATAAGTACAGTGTGTTGTAAGAACAGTGGGATAGAATTAATGAAGAAGTGTGGTGTTGAATAAACGGCGTAGTATGGTGCAGAATTGATGATGTAGACTCGTGCATTGAAGCACCTTTGAACTAATAATCCAGTGAAGAAGCAAAGAAGGATTGGTGTCCTTGGGTTAGGTACCCCTAAACTCAAGGTTGGTGCCTTGGTTAAGATAGGGTCAAAGCCCTAGAGGTTGGAGCCTCATCAAAGTCCAAGTTGGTGCTTGGAAACAGGTTGGTGCCTGATTCATTGAAGGGTTGGTGCCCTCACACATCTATTGTACTCAATTAATTTGAAAAGGGACTGAAGTTCTTATTAATCCTTAATAATATCATTATTATACGCCTCTCTATTTTTTAATTATGAAGAATATAATTGGCAAAGATTAACAATTGAACAGAAATACTGATTCACCCCCCTCTCAGTATTTCCAACAATTGGTATCAGAGCTAGCTTCTTCAAGATCAACCTAACAACTGGAAGAAGGATTCTTAGGCACAATGAAGAACATGGAAGCAACAGGGAAACTACCTATCTTTGATGGAAAAAATTTTGGTTTTTGGAAAAAGAGGATGTCCTACTATCTAATGTCTCTTGGTACTAAAGTATGGCACTCTGTTCTAGATGGGTACAAAGTTCCTGCCAATCTTCCAACTAATCAAGATGAAAGAAGAGCCTACATTGCTAATGCCAAAGCTTTAAATTCCATCACTAGTGGAATTACCGATTCCGAATTTACGAAAGTCATGAACTGTGACTCAACTAGAGAAGTATGGGATAAGTTGGTTTCTCTATATGATAGGGACTCAAAAGTCCAGAAGGCAAATCTTCAAACCTATAGAAGAAAATTCGAGAGTTTGAAAATGAATGATGAAGAAGATATTGCATCATATTTCCTCCGAGTAGCTGAAGTGGTTAACTCTCTTAGAGGACTAGGAGAAAAAATTGAAGAAAGCACCATTGTTCAAAAAATCCTGAGATCGCTTCCTGACAGATTTTATTCCAAATTAAGTTCCATAGAAGAAATGGAGGATCTAGATACTCTCAAGATGTATGAACTCCATGGAATTCTCTTTGCCTATGAGATGAGGAAAGGGAGTCCAAATTTCAAAGAAGCAACCTTCAAAGCCTCAAGATCTACAAAAGAAGGAAAAGGATGGAATTGCAACAGTGATGAATCTGATACTGAAAAAAATTAGCTCAATTTGTATGAAGACTAAAAAGGGGATATAAGCTAAAAGGTAAGTACCCTCTTATTTGTTCAATTGTGGAAGAATAGGTCATTATGCTGCAAAATGTCCCCATAAACATGATAGTGATGATGAAAAGGAATCTAATAGGATGAAGTAAAAAATGAAAGTGTTTAATAAGAAGAAATTATTCTCGAAACAAGATGAGTCCGATGAATATGAATTTGTAGTCATAAAAAATAAATCAACCAGAAATATGCATCATCACAAAGAAAGAGATGATGAATCAGATGAGGAAAGTAATTATGTTGGAAGAAAAGAAACATTATTCATGGCATTTACAAATGATGATGACTCAGAACTGGAAGATGAAAGAAACATGGATAGTTTAATGATGAATGCCATTGAAGAAAATGAGAATATAAAAAAGAATATAATTTCCCTCAAAATAGAAAGAGAGTGTAATATTCCCAATTTTTGCAGCGAATGGGAATATTGCATTTTTAATTTCAGTTTTCTTAACTCATGAATAAAAGTGTAAAGGAGGAACTATAAAACTCCTAATCAACAAAATAAATAAATTCCCAATGTGAACATGGAAAAATCTAGGCCATTTCAATAAAATACACTTAGGTGTGAAAAGGAATGAAGAAGGTTGACTAGGTCAACAGGACCAAATCACAGCAGTGTCTAGATGCATTGAACCTCCTTATTGATCAACGCAGTTTTAGATGGAGACCCTTCATGTGAAAAGGGTTAACTCATTGGAGGTGGTTTAGGGTTTTCAAAGCCCTAATGTTATAAAATGAAGAGTAAGGCCACAAGGAAAGGTTGTTGAAGATAATTCGATTTTGAGATTACTTAGGCAACTCAAACTCTCTTGGCTATTTAGCTAGAGAGAGAGGGATCTCCTGTTTAGGAATTCCTTCTCCTTCATTGAGGAGCTCTTGAAGGAGTATGTTCTGAAATGCCTCACATCTAGGCTTGAGGCCAAGCTTCCTCCTCCAGCTACATCCTTTTCTGTTGGGTAGGAATTGCTGTGTTGCAGGGTGTTGCAGTGAGGGGTTTTCAACACCACTTCCAGATCTAGTTTTGTAGAAAAGGGAGAATTCCTTTCTCTGGAAGATTAGTGAGGAAGCTTTGAGCTTCATATTTATATCTTGGCATTTGGACAAAGGACCTTCCAACACCATCTACATATTATACTTCAGAAACTACGTCATTTTTCTAGTGCGTTGTTGCAGCAGGGTTTCTACCCTAGTTTGGTGCTTATTTCCTTGAGGAAGGGCCATCCCTTCTTCTAGAAAGTTTGTACTACAACCCACTTTTGTAATTTTGCACATTTCAGCTCATATACTCAGAGTTTTAGTGATTCTACATTTTTCAGATCCATATTTTGCAGATTTGATACTTGTATTGTTCTTTCATGAAATCCCCTTGCCGGGTGATCTATTTGATGTATAAAAGGAGTTGAATCTCTATTTTTCTTCATTCTTTGTTATAATAAACTTCAGATTTGATGTTTCAGAAATATTTTTTCTAATGCCTTCAGAAATTATGCTTTGCATACTTCAGCCATTTTCTGCATACTCAAAGTCATGGGAAATCAACATTTTTAAGCATATCCTGGGATGGAGGAATTTTTTAACATATATATAATGCTTTGTTTGAGCTGAAATTTTTAGAATAGGTCCCTCACAACCTAATATAAAATAACCTCCCGCCATTTCCCTTAATTTTACGCAGATTTATGAATATATCTATTTTAGGGTCAAAATCACTGCTTTTCCCCACTTTTTGGATCTAAAATTTAGATCTGAGTTGATGATGTACTTGAAATCAGTTTATGAGTGTCTATCAACAAATTTTATGCATTGATATATCTCTGCACTTTCAGTAGAGCGTTTTACTTTGCTGCAGCCCCTCATTGGGCCTTCTCTTGAAGATAACTAGGTGTGGGAGATCTGTTTAACCCACCTAGTCTTATTTGTTTCAGCTAAAATATCGGATTTAGTTTTTTTATTTTCTGATATAAAGGATACAAGAGTCATTTTCCTGTTCCAAGCATATTTTCTAAAAATTCATATTTTAGTTTATGATTCATGAGTTGTTCCCAATCTGGAACATTACAGTGGTATCAGAGCCGAGGTCTCGAGGTCGAGACACACAGATCATGGTGGGTTGTAATATCCTATGTGCGGGTAGGGCCCATAGCCACGTGTCTGGGTCTGTGTAATGAGGGGTGCTGCGCAACTGGCCCCTGCCCTCAGATGCTCCGGTGGGGTTAGGCCCACCCTTAACACCCTGGGATGCTGCCCTCACTAACAGTTTGAGCTTTTGGTGTAGTGGTTGGATCTATAGTGGTATCAGATCATGATCTCTGGCACAACCTGTGAGATCAAGCTATCAGAGAAGTGAAGAGAAGAAACAGAGATCAGAATGATGGAGAGGATGAGATTACTCTCATCATTGTTCAGATCTAAGAAGGGCCTCTCCAAAGAGGTAGATTAGAAGAGAGGAAGAAGGTGCACTGAGACACCTAGAGGGTTTATAGAAGAATCAAGCTACAGTAAAACCTACATGAGGTTTCAAGAAGAAGAAGGAAGTCCCAACACTTCCTATCAGCAAAGTAGAAGACTAGAAAGTCCTAGATATCCTCATAGATCCGCTATGCCCACTTTCTTTGATGAAGGTGAGAGGTATATCAATGAATAAGAGAGATGCAAAGAAAATCCTAAAGGGTTTCAAGATGAAGAGGAAGAACTATACACTTCATGTCATCACAAAGCAAGGAGAATGACTGAAGAAGAGATCTCATTGCTTCTTTTTCAAACATTGAAGAGTATTGAAGAAAATCTCAAGGAGTTTGATGAGGAGAGGAGAAAGATGAGCTACAAAGAGACATCTCCCAAGGAAACAAAGGAGGATGTCAATCTTGTCACATTGGGCAAGAGATCTCAATTTTCACCACCTGCTGCTAAGGTACTTGCATCTAGAGAAGAGGCACTTGCATCTTTGCAAGGTAGTCTTGAGCTCTTAACATATGGAGTCCCATGCATGAATCAGGAGATGCATGAGGAGGAGAAGGAAGATACCAGCGCTGGTATGCTTGAAGAAAGGAGACCATCATTCTTGCCAGCAGTTGGAGGCATCATTGATCCAGGTGGAGGAACTCTTGTGTTATGTCAAGAGGTTCCCACATATCAGTTGATCCAAGGTATGCATGAAATTTCAGCTCATATTGTTTCAATATTAATGCATATCCAAGGATTAAATCAAAATGCTGATTTGAAGGAAATACATGTCACAATGCAGAGGACCCTTGATCTAATCAAGGATGAGACTGGAAACTATCCCTATGCATTATTGTTGAGCTGCATTCAATCTCTTGGGTTGAGATGTAGGGTCTAAAGAAAGGGGATTAGTACTATCATATGTTCAATGGCTGATTGTGAGATCAGTAATAAAAATTTCTTTGAGACAGTACATGCATCACTTTACAGATCTACATCGCTGTCACTTAGTGACTGTGATAAAAAGGCTTCAGCTCTCTTGGAGCATTCTAGAGGCAGCTCCAACCTTGAAGCAGTGGAGAAGAAGAAGATGAAGAGTAGACATCTTGAGATGAGAAGCATTTTCTCCCCTCTAGATGACACTCTCTCAATGAGCATGCTATAGCTCAAAGAGAGACTTCGACTTACTACAGATTCAAAGCCTCATTGGTTTTGGAAGGCCATAGATGGAAGAAAGGTCTCACTAAGAGATCTCAACAAAGATGCATTTCAATATTTCATGAGATGTAAGGTTCTTCATTGGTTCAAAGGAGATGGTACTCTACAAAGGGAGGATGCCATGATTATGCAGCACATCACTCATCTTCCATATTGGAGTGAGTGGATGACGATGATGAGTAAGAGAACACATGATCACTTGCATACATATATGGGCCAGTAAGCTTGGTTACACTGGTTGCCCTTGGGAGACTCCTATCACTCTCCAAAGGCACCTATTTTTCTGATCTATGCTTGAAGAATGGTCATGAAATGAATAAGGAGGCATGGCAACGCTGGTTGCTTTGGGGTAAGCATGATCACTACCCAAAGATTCTCATTCTCTCATCTCATGCTTTATGCATCATTAATAGAGTATATGAAAAGGAAGCATGGTTGATGTGGTTGTTAAAAGGAGAGTTTGGACATCACATGTTAAATCTCATGTCCATGTATTCACCCATGTTTGAAATATGTCTCATTTATCCACATGTATTTCTGTTGGAGGTATGTTTCATGCATGAACTTTGGCTTGGGAGGAAGAATGACTCCCACATGATGTGGTATGAGGGAGCTTTCTTGTACTATGTTGATGAGACATTTCACATGTCCATCATTGTGTTATTGCTCCATGATCCACATGTTGATAAGGCAAGAGGGCTGCAAAAGTCCTTGTTGCTATGGCTGCTCTTGGGTGAGTATGGTTACTACCCAATAGCTCATCATTTTCTGAATCATGCCTTGGATTTCAATGATATGTTGCAGCAAGAGAAGGAATGTATAATTTTGTTTCACTTGAGAGAGTATGGCCACCACATGACATCTCCTATGTCTATGTGTTTTGCATTGTGTAAAATTTGGCATATTGATCTCATGATGTGCATTGATGATAATACTTTGTATTGGGCTGATGTGACATATCATATGTCCATTAGTATGGTTTGGTTTCATGATGCACATGAGGAGGAAAGAAGGCAGCAAAACCTCTTGTTGCTGTGGTTTCTTTTAAATGAGTATGGTGGCCGCCCCATAGCTCATAATTTTATGATTCATGCTCTATTATTAAAGATAAATTGCAGCAACGGAGGGCATGTACATCATCTTTTGGAAAGCTTGGCTTGCCCATCTTACATGGAGGAGATGGAGGATGGCATAAAAGAGCCTTTCTCTGGTGGTTATTATTAGGGGAATATGGGTTGACATCTTTGTCCACCCATGTTGCTCCTTCACTTCTTCTTTTTCATAATGCTGGAATGATGGAGTTTGGATCCAACAAGGCCAACAGGGCTAAGAATGAAAGCATAACAATGCTTAATCAAGTTCATAAAACATGTATGGAGGAATGTTCTTGCATGATGAATCTTTTCCTTTATGGAAGGAGCTACTTTATTTTATGTCTCTCATGTGTTTATGATGGTGTTGGACATCATGTAATTTTCATTTTGTACTTCATGATAAGAAGAGGACATCTAACATTACAGTTGGAAGTCATCTCATGCATTTGTGGAAGACAACTTTGGAACCAAACATACATGAACTATTGCAGAAAATGGAGGAAGCCTTCCTTATGTGGATGCCATTTGGAGAGAAATAGATGGTTTGCATCTACAATAAGAGTTGCTTGAGGGAAAGCAACATTTTTTCGGGGGAGACTGTAATATTCCCAATATTTGCAGCTAATGGGAATATTGCATTTTTAATTTCAGTTTGCTTAACTCATGAATAAAAGTGTAAAGGAGGAACTATAAAACTCCTAATTAGAAAAATAAATCAAAGCCCAATGTGAACATGGAAAAATCTAGGCCATTTCAATAAAATACACTTAGGTGTGAAAAGGAATGAAGAAGGTTGACTAGGTCAACAGGACCAAATCACAGCAGTGTCTAGATGCATGGAACCTCCTTATTGATCAACATAGTTTTAGATGGAGACCATTCATGTGAAAAGGGTTAAATAATTGGAGGTGGTTTAGGGTTTTCAAAGCCCTAATGTTATAAAATTAAGAGTAAGGCCACAAGGAAAGGTTGTTGAATATAATTCGATTTTGAGATTGCTTAGGCAACTCAAACTCTCTTAGCTGTTTAGCTAGAGAGAGAGGGATCTCCTGTTTAGGAATTCCTCCTCCTTCATTGAGGAGCTCTTGAAGGAGTATGTTATGAAATGCCTCACATCTAGGCTTGAGGCCAATCTTCCTCCTCCAGCTACAACCTTTTCTATTAGGCAGGAATTGCTGTGTTGCAGGGTGTTGCAGTGAGGGGTTTTCAACACCACTTCCAGATCTAGTTTTGCAGAAAAGGGAGCATTCCTTTCTTTGGAATATTAGTGAGGAAGCCTTGAGCTTCACATTCATATCTTGGCATCAGGAAAAAGGACCTTCCAACATCATCTTCACAGTATACTTCATAAACTGCATCATTTTTCTAGTGCATTGCTGCAGCAGGGTTTCTACCCTAGTTTGGTGCTTATTTCCTTGAGGAAGGGCCATCCCTTCTTCCGAAAAGTTTGTATTGCAGCCCTATTCTGTAATTTTTAAAATTTGAGATCATATACTCATAGTTTCAGTGATTCTACATTTTTTAGATCCATATTCTGCAAATCTGATACTTGTATTGTTCTTTCATGAAATCCCCTTGCCAGGTGATCTATTTGATGTATAAAAGGAGTTGAATCTCTATTTTTCTTCATTATCTGTTATAATAAACTTCAGATCTGATGTTTCAAACATATTTTGTCTAATTTATTCAAAAATTACGCTCTGCATGCTTCAGCCATTTTCTGCATACTCAAAGTCATGGGAAATCAACATTTTTAAGCATATCCGGGGATGGAGGAATTGTTTAACATAGCTAGAATGATTTTTTTGAGCTGAAATTTGGAGAATAGGTCCCTCACGACCTAATATAAAATAACCTCCCGCCATTTCCCTTAATTTTATGCATATTTCTGAATACATATATTTTAGGGACAAAATCACTACTTTTCCCCACATTTTGGATCTTAAATTCAGATCTGAGTTTCTGTTGTACTTGAAATCAGTTTCTGAGTGTCTATCATCACATTTTATGCATTTATATCTCTCTTCACTTTCAGTAGAGCGTTTTACTTTGCTGCAGCCCCTCATTGGGCCTTCTCTTGAAGATAAATAGATGTGGGAGATCTGTTTAACCCACATAGTCTTATTTGTTTCAGATCAAATATTGGATTTAGTTTTTTTATTGTCTGATCTAAAGGATCCAAGAGTCATTTTTCTGTTCCAAAGCATGTTTTTCTGAAAATGCATATTTTAGTGTATGATTCATGAGTTGTTCCCAATCTGGAACATTACATAGAGGAAGAAAAAAGAAGGGAAGACTTATTGAACATTAAGTTAAAAGAGAAGGATGATATTTGTGAAAAATGTGAAGCTGAAATAGTATCTTTAAGAAAGGAATTAGAGTAAGTCAAAAGGAGTTGGAAAAGCTCTAGCTCTTGACAACATTCTTAATACTCAAAAAACTCAACACGACAAGTTTGGAATTGGTTTCAAAGGAGAATCATTGAGTATAAATAATAATGCCAAAAGTTATGCTGATGTACTCTCTTGCCATCCAAAAGAAGAAAAGTCATCTCGTCAGGAACAAAGTCCCATCTCAAAACCAAGAATTGAAGAAAGAGCAACTCCAAGGAAGAATGTTGGTTCAAACTGTGGATACTACAACATGTATCAAACTATTTTTCTTGGGCATTGTTACAATTTTAAAAACTTTTTGCATCAAGCTAAAAATTGCAAGGCTCATAAGAATGAAGCACCAAGGTTGAAAAATCAAACAAGCCAACTACATGGTCCTAAAGAGCAAAGAAAAATCAAAACTTACAATTCCTTTGATCCCTTGACTAAGTTTGATCTGTCTTGCTCATTATGTGATAATTATGATCATAATGAACAAAATTGTCCTCTCAAAAGGGAGAAAGCTAAAAACATAAATCTCAAAACTGATAAATGTGGCCTAGCTTTATGTGCTCATAGTGAATAAAATCATTGGTTCATATGCTCAAGACATATGACAGGTGACCAAAAGAAGTTTATCTCATTGAACAAGAAAAATGGAAATGTATCTTTTGGAAGTGGACCTGCTAAAATCATGAGAAAAGGAACTGCTACCCTTGTCAATGGACTAGGAAAGGCTCAAAATACCTTGCTGGTAGAAGGGCTCAAACACAATCTTTTAAGTGTTAGCCATATTTGTGACCAAGGACATAATGTTGTCTTTAGTATAAAAAACTGTGAAATAAGAGACTCATCCTCGGGAGAACTTATGGCGAAAGGAGTAAGAACACTAGATAATGTTTACATACTCAGTAGAATCCAAGAAGCTAAATGTTACTTAAGTCAAACAGATGAAAGTTGGTTATGGCACAAGCGATTGGGGCACACAAGTTTTGATAACCTAGTCAACATCAGCAAAATTTATGCAGTAAGTGATACTCCAAAAATGTGCAAACCAAATCAAGTTGTATGTGGCCCATGCCAACATGGAAAGCAAACCAGAACCAACCACAAAACTAAGGAGTTCTCAAAAACAAAACCTTTGGAAATCATTCATGCAGATTTGTGTGGGCCAACTAGAACTCCAGTTCTTCAAGGTGAAAGGTACTTTGCTCTATTTGTTGATTACTATACTAGAATGATGTGGATATATTTCATAAAATGTAATTCCGAAACATTTGAATGTTTTAAAAATCTTAAGGCTCTCTTTGAGAATGAGAAAGATTCTAAGATTAAATGTCTTAGAATGGATAGAGGAGGAGAATTCACCTCAAAAGAGTTTGATGAATTCTATAAAGAGCATGGAATCGAAATAGAACTCTCTACTACTAGGACACCCCAGCAAAATGGAGTAGTTGAAAGAAGGAACCAAACCATTCAAGAAATGGCAAGGACAATGCTACTAGCAGTCGATTTGCAACCAAAATTTTGGAGAGAAGCAGTTGGCACCGCAGTTTATACCTTAAATTGAACTCAACTAAGACCAAATAATGAAAAGAATCCTTATGAATCATGGAAATCAGTAAAATATTTCAGGGTTTTTGGAAGCAAATGTTTCATAAAAATAAATGATGACTCACCAGGTAAATTTGATTCTAGAGTTGACGAAGGAATATTTCTTGGATACTCCACTAGGAGCAAAGCTTACAAATGTTACAACTATCGTCTACGAAGAATAGTGGAAATCATTGATGTGAAGATTGATGAAGGCCTTCCAGAAAAAGGAATTGAAGATCCTGAAGTTGAGCCTTTCTTTGAACAAAGTGAAGAAGAAGAACTTGAAAAGGAAGAGGAGAATCAAAATGAATCTTCATAAACTCCCTCCAAGATCAAGTTTGTTCAAATATACCATCTAGAAGAACAGGTCATCGGCAATATAGATGAAGGAATCCAAAATCGAAGAAGGATGATAAGCACCCCTAGAAAAGATGAAGTGGCTCTATTATATTTAATATAACCTGAAAATTTTTCTCAAGCAAGCAAAGATCCTTATTGGATAAAGGCCATGGAAGAAGAAATGTCTCAAATCGAAAAAAATGAGACTTGGGAACTAATACCTGGCCCAAAAGATAAAAATATAATTGGAACAAAATAGGTATTAAAAAACAAGATGAATGAAGATGGAAAAATCAGCAGAAATAAAGCCAGACTTGTCTACAAAGGATACTCGCAAATTGAAGGAATTGACTTCGAAGAAACCTTTGCACCAGTAGCTCGAATAGAAGCCATAAAATGTTTTTAGCATTTAATTTATCAAAAGGATTCAAGGTTTATCAAATGGATGTAAAATCAACATTCCTGAATGGAGATCTCAAGGAAGAAGTTTAAATGGAGCAACCAGAAGGATTTGATCTTGCTGAAGGAAAAGACTTTGTATGCAAACTAAAAAAGGCCTTGTATGGATTAAAACAAGCCCTTAGAGCATGGTATGCAAAGTTGGATCACTATTTTCAACAAGAGGGTTTCAAAAAGGGAGTGGTAGGTAGCAATCTCTACATGAAGATGGACAAGGAAAAACTTTTGATCACTCTTGTTTACATTGATGATCTAATCTTTGCTAGCAATAATGAATAAATGAGCCATGAATTTTCTCTAAATATGTCCAAAAAATTCGAGATGTCAATGATTGGTGAGTTGTCTTACTTTCTTGGGCTACAAATATCTCAAACCTCTGTAGGCATGTTTATATCTCAAGCAAAATCTCTTAAAGACATGCTTAAAAGATATGGGATGGAAGATTGTGCACCTATGAGCACACCAATGACCGCAGATTTTAAATTAAGCAAAGAAAATGATAACCCTCAAATAGATGCAACTCTTTATAGGTCAATAATTGGAGCTCTCCTATACTTAACTTCTACAAGACCGGATATTATGAAAGCAGTAGGAATGGTAGCAAGATTTCAGTCTAGTCCTAAGCAATCCCATCTAGCAGCTGTGAAAAGAACTCTTAGATATCTGAAAGGAATGACTAATTTCAGTCTTTGGTATCCTAAGAGTTCAACTCTTATTGTGACAACTTATTCTGATGCTGATTGGGCCGGAAGCATGAATGATCGAAAAAACACCAGTGGAAATGCATTCTTTATGGGAGATTGTCTTGTATCTTGGCTCAGCAAAAAACAATCATCCATATCCCTTTCTACAACTGAAGCCAAATATATAGCTGCTGCTGATTATTGCACACAAATTATATAGATGAAGGAAGCCTTGAAGGATGTCAACATAGAAACTAAGCAACCAATTACTATTTTTTGTGACAATACTAGCGCCATCAGTCTTTCAAAGAATTCGGTGATGCACTCAAGAACCAAACATATTCCAATCAAATACCACTTTCTCCGTGAACAAGTTGCTGAACACAATATCAGATTGGAATACATCAATAAAAAAGAGAAAATTGTATATATCTTTACAAAACCCCTTCCACGAGAAGCATTTGAGTATCTTCGCCAAAAGATGGGGGTCATTGTTCTTGCATCACATTAAAAATAAACCAAGCAAAGGAGAAACATGACAGGGGGATTATGTTGGAACCCCATTTTCCATTGATGTCAAAGGGAGAGAAAAAGGTGGAATATTTCCATCAATGACAAAGGGGGAGATTGTTAGTCTAGATTGTTATTGATGAAAAAATGGCAATAGGATGCTAGATGGATGATGGAAGACAACTTCAAGACATGATGCTTCATATGATTAATGACATATCACTATGGAATCATGAATTGATGACATTATAACCCTATGTTGGAGAAGGAAAAAAATCAAACCATAAATAAGCCCAACTCTCGAAGGCATTCTACCCTACCTCCATTTCTGCACCAATAAATGACCAGTCACATTAAAAAATATTTTTCACTACCTTAGAGGAAGAATTTCTCTATGAGACCTTCGCCATCCTCTAGAGCATATTTTTAGCTTTCTAATGAGCTATCACTTGGCCTGAAACCCCAAGTATTCTAAGAAATATGAATTTTTCAAGTTCAAAAAATTTGTTTGGTCATTAAGCCGACCTAAACTCTCTTCCATGTCGGTCTGCCCCTAAGGGACATGTCCTTTCAGTTTTCTGAACGATTTATGTATATATAAGAACTTAAATCATCTACTTCGGATCATCTTCTCACTCAACAAATTACAGAATTTCGGTGAAGAAAGGTGGGTTCATATCTCATGAACCAAAGCATTTATGAAAGGGATATTCTTTGAGAAAGTTTTCGGTGCAAATTTCTGTGCACTTTTGGAGTAACTCTGGATCTACGGAACTGGTACAGTTCAAGGGTTGTAGTGAACTGTGGTAGAGAAGTCTTACATTTCTGTGGTTTTTACACCTCATCATCGGTATTGTTCAAGGGTTGTAGTGAACTGTGGTAGATTTGTGCTATATCATTTCAGTCTTGAACCCATGATGTAACTTCGGTCTTATTATGGAATTTTAAGACATGGTTGTTGACGGATGTCTTCACTGTTACAGATTTAGGACTATATTACAAGCATTAAAAAATTCGGATCTGCTATAGGCTATTAGGGATTGTTGAAGACCAGTCTGTCCATAAGAAGTCCTAGTGCAGCATGGTGCTAGAAGTTTAGTAAACGGTGAAGTTTTAGCTCCTTAATGCAGTTGGTGAAGTGCCAGTGCAGTACAAAAGTATAAGTACAGTGTGTTTCAAGAACAGTGGGACATAATCAATGGAGAAGTGTGGTGTTGAATAAACGGTGTAATATGGTGTAGAATTGATGATGTAGACTTGTGCATTGAAGCACATTTGAAGTAATAATCTAGTGAAGAAGCAAATAAGGATTGGTGTCCTTGGGGTAGGTGCCCCTAAACTCAAGGTTGGTGCCTTGGTGAAGATAGGGTTAAATCCCTAGAGGTCGGAGCCTCATCAAAGTCCAAGTTGGTGCTTGGCAACAGGTTGGTGCCTGATTCATTGAAGGGTTGGTGCCCTCACACATCTATTGTACTCAATTATTTTGAAAAGGGACTGAAGTTATTATTAATCCTTAATAATATCATTATTATACACGTCTCTTTTTTTTTAATTGTGAAGAATATAACTGGAAAAGATTAAGAATCGAAAAGAAATACTGATTCACCCCCCTCTCAGTATTTCCAACATACGGAAAACAATCTTGGCTTGCAATGGTGAAATCTAGGGTTTCTTTTCTCAAAACTTGAAATGATGAGTGAGAAGGGTTTACACCACAAATTTTAAATTATGAAGTGAAAGGAGGGATTTGAGAGGTGCAAAATACTTGCATTTCACTAAGAAAACCCTTGCTTGATGACTGGACCACTTGTAAAGAAAGTTTGAAGTTGTGGGTGTAAGATGTTTAAAGTGTAGCTCTTGAAGTAAGAGCACAACGCTTCCTAGGAAAAGGCCTAGTGCCTCAAGCAGGAGCACAATGCCTTCTATATCAAAAGCGCAATGCCTAAAGTAGGAGAAAAACGCCTTCCAAAAAACTCGATTTTCTTCTCAAAATTTGGTTTTTGACTTGGGGAGTTTGAGAGCTCAATGCATGAGGATGCAAATGAGTATCTCTTTGATCTTTAATGACCTTTTATACTTGACTAAATTTCATAAATAGGCATTAGGACCCAAATTTCCTTTAAAATCAACTTTAACATTGCAATTTACAATTTCAATTAATCTTTGGATTTGACCTTTTGGTGACTTTAGAACACTATAAATTTTGGAACTTTGATTTATTTGCCCGATGGAACCTTGATTATGCAGCTTTTTGGAACTATGAGAATTTATTACATATTCAGAAACATAAAATTACATATTGAATTGAAAGCAAATTTACAAATTAACCTTACATAATAAAATGTGTTTATTTTCACTCTCTCACTTGCTGGATTTTTATGCATGCAAATGGTGATTTGATGGACCTTGAAAACCCTAATACCTAATGGAGACTCTAACTGAATGAAACCACGATGAAAATTACTGAAATAATGATGACAAGTCAAGATTTATGGTACAATCGGGAAGGTGGTTAAATGATCCAACAAGTTATAAAACTTTGAAAGGAGTGATATTTGACCTAAATTTGCACTGAGTGACCAATTTTTTGCATGATGACTTAATGGAATGACAAAAATTTCAGAATGGGACCATTAACATGATATGAAAAGAGATTTTTTGATCATGGTGGAAGGATAAAAATACTGACACTAACATTGGCTCCAGCTGGGGATGCTATCTCCTTGGATGTGCCAAGAACACAGTAGACCAAGTTCCTATCCATTGGGCATGGAGTCAAAAGCTAGAAAAAAAAAAAAAACTGAAAACTGAAATCTTAAAATAATTTTAAACAAACTCAAACTGACTGAAAAATGACTAAAAATTGACTCAAAACTGACTTGGATTTGACTGACTTAATTTTGAAAACAATAGAAAACCAATGAAACTTTATGGCCTTCACCTTGGGCTCCAAGCCTCTATGATTCTCTGCTTCACACTTTGCAGAAAACTGAAATTGAAAGAAACTTGCTACTAAAAACAAAATCAAATCAATCTGAATTGATACCAAACTAATATAATCTGATGCAAAATTGATGATTAGGTGAAATAATCCTTCCAGTGTAACCAATCCAGCAGATGGCTACTTATTGAAATTATTCTCTCACTTTCCTCGAGTAGGAAGAATGATGTACATGTAGGCAACTCATAATAAAAACTGAAACTAAGACTTATGTTGACAAAAAAGACAACATTCATCTTCTCCTATGCTTACAAAAGACTGTCTAAAGGATCTTGAAAATCATGAAGCATTACCTTTTGTGGATCAACAAAAGGAGACGAATAATCATTATTCCCATATGGTTGTAACAAATTAGCAAAAAGGATTCTCCACAATATTTTTAACAACATAAGTGTCCACATCTACGGGATACGGGAGAAACTCCTTTTCATCAGCGGACTTTTCATTTTCTGAACCTTGAGGAAGATTTGTATTTGCAAGGGGCTCTAAAACAACTTCTTCTTTATCATTTCTCTCCTCTCCAATAACCACTTGCAAACTGGCAAGGCTGTATAATAACATCATCATTCTTAATGGATGGAATATGGATTTGAAAATTTAGAATCTGATTTATTTCTTCTTCAGTCAAAGGAGGAAGTGCCCTTTGTTTTATTTGGATGAAACAATAATTGTCTTCTTTCCCTCATAAATATTCACAAGGATGTTGAATATATTCTTTAATCTCAAGAAAAGGAGCATATAAATTTTCATCAGGCTGCTGATTTTATTTCATGTGATTCCATTTGACTATCAAGATGAAAAATTCTTTCATCTTCAAGCAAAGAGGAAGCTACTATACGTTGAATATGATCTTGTGTATCAAAGTGACTAACTTCTTCAGATTGCTGTTGAAGGGAGAAATCATATAAGGCTTCAATGATCTCTCCATCATTCATGCATTCGATATCATCAATACCCTTAAGATATGCAATAAAACCTTCACTATAATCACAACAACTTTGTAAGAGAGATAAAGAAATATTAGACTTCACATAATGCTTGGAAAACATCTTATGGAAATATTTAAGAGAACATAAGCTTCCTTTTGGTAACCCTTCATACCATACTCTAGATTTATCTTCAAGAGTAGCCATAAAAACTTTCATGAGACAGTCTTCAGGAAACTCAACTCTCAGTCTACATACATGTACATGAAACTTTATTGAATGCAGATCAACATCATATTTATTTTCATCTCTAAATATGGGAAGATGTGTAAAACAATCAACATAAGGCATAGGATTTGGAAATCCAGGGATTTGAGATCGATCCATAGGAGCATACCTGGGATTTTTTCTTGCAGTAGAACTCATCTCGACAACAATGAAGTCACCAAGAAGTCTATTCAAATTACCGGTTCTTGAAAAGTGGAGTGGCCATGAAAATTATTAACTTTGGATTCTTCGACACTGTAGTCGCCAAGTGAATGATTCAGCCTTCATATGAATCTGACCACTTTCCACCATCAGCAACTGGATCTAAGCTTTTATGATTGCCGTCCCAGGGAAGATCTGTCACTTTCTTCCCCAGTATGGTCACCAAGATGTTATCACTCCATCGGATCTCCGAGGCTGAGAAGAGACTAGCAAAGGTAACCAAAAACCAATATTTTCCAAGTAGCTAGCCCTACTAGGCAGGAGAGGGCTCTCTCCAATGGATCATAGCCAAGATGACTAGATCAATGAGATTTTAATCTAGGTATAGTAGCACAGGGGTTTGTTTGATTGAATTTTGAGGTGCTGGATGGTGAATAGGTCAAGGAAGGAAATAGGTCAGGGAAAACAAGGATCATAATTGCAAGGATATGATGGAGAAAAGTAGGTAAGAATTTCAACAAAAAAGGATATCTTGATGGAGTGGTATATACTGCTAGGGTTTGAGAAAAGAGCATAAGAAATATTAATTCTTTTCTACTAAGAAGAAGATGAAACAAACTATAACTATTCCTTCAAAACAAAGCATAAGCTTAATGAATTATGTTTTTATGACTTAGGAAACAATTACATACAGAGATGGAATGAATATGAAATCAAAATACATTCACACATTTGCAAAAACATAAGAAGAAACAATGCCAAATCACATTACTACAAGAATTCCATCAAAATAGCTGCAACTCACTATGTTATTACTTGCCAAAAATCTGATTAAAATTTGTGTTCAGTGATCAATCCAACAACATCCAACCCTTGCCATGAGAAAATAAGTGAATAATATAGACCAAAAATGATTCTCCCCATCTCAGGGGTTGAAACCCTAACTTGTGGAGCTGATCCCAAAAATTCTCAACTGGAAACCCAAAGACTATGGAGGTCAACAAACTCATCCTTAACTTTGGTGAAATTGATTCATTTTTCCAAAAAATACATTTTTATCCAATGTATATACATATAGTAACTAAAAGTGACTTAATTAAATTTACATGGATTGATTACATTAGTAAAATTCATCAATTCCATGAACAAATTGATAAATCTGGAAAATTTTGAAAATGTCAGGCAACTGGCAAAAGTGCAGCGCAAACTTCAAGGTCACTTGTGGAGAACTTTTTGAAGTACAAATTGAGCCGAAGATAGCTCATTAGAAATATTCTCCTGTCTATTTTCCAAAAAATCCCTTAAGTTCTAAAAATGATGAAGTTAAGGCCCTCAAAACTGAAATATCCCAATACTGGTCAAAAGCGCAGCGCCAACCTAAAAAATGAGGCAGAAAGGTTTTTTTTGATGTTTTTGGCCATTTATCCCTGTCAGAATGTCCAAATTTGATGTTGAAATAGTCAAAATTTTGATTTAGAGGGCCTTGTGAATCCAATGGTGGTTACCATTTTTCATTTGGAGGCTTCTAGAAAAAGCGAAGCACCCTAGGGAGTGCGTTTTTGACAAGTGGACTGTGTTGAAAGTCTGTCAAAATTTGGAAAAATTCCCAAAACTGCAAAAAATTACCCAAAAACCTTCAAAAGTGGTAGATGAAGTGCTGATGAAGTGTCTCAAGCAATCAGGGAGTCATCAACAAGAATCTCAAGTTTATCCTTTTCCTTTTTCTTGATTAGGGCTTGCTTGTATTTGTCCTTCAACTGCTTAAGCTTAATGTTGCATTCTTGTTTCTAGTGATGTACCTATTGGCCATGTGTCTGAGCATCTCAATTTTTTTGTTTTCCTTATGGAGGAGCTTCTCAAGGTGAAGGTTAAATTTGTCAAGACACACCTCTTTGTCATTTTCAATTTCCTTTGCAATCCTTTCCTCAAAACTGAGTTGCTCTGCCACATGTTTCTCCTGATATAAAGCTCTCTCAAGACCTATTGTTTTTGGTCTTGACTTGATGTTTTGAGTATCATCATGGTCAGAGTCATTAGGTGCCATCATTGCCTTACCCTTGATGTCTTGTCTTTTTTCCTTTAGTAGCTCTAACTCCATGAGTACCTACTTGTCTTTCAGCTACTTGTTCTCTTGTTCAAGGAATGATATGACAAATTGGGTTGTTTCCATGTTGTCCCGTAGTTCTTTGATTACGGAATCCTTTTATTTGATGGTCACCTTTGAGGCCTCATGATCATCTTGATCATACAAGTCCATCAACTCAAAATATCTTACTTCCTCATGAAGGTCTTCCTCTTCATGGACAACTGTCTCTTCTTGCTTTTGTTTTCCATGCTTTGTTGATGAAGAAGGCAAGGCCCATTCCACAATCTGTGGAGAAAACAATTTCCTAGGTCCCCTCTGGTAGGTTTTGACCTTTTTGGTTTCTTTGACTTCTTTGGCTTCTTTGGCCTTCTTCACTGCATCCCTGCTAGATGACCTTGTTTGTCTTTGAGACACTGATGCTGGTGGTGAAATTGGTCTAGCAGGCTGAGCTGGTGGAATAATGAAGACATCATTCTCTATGAAGGTCTCCCATGCAATTTTTAGCTGACTGAGATGATGAAGGAAAATTATTTTGATTAGAGAGTGATGGAAGAGGTTGTTCATCTGATGTTCATACTCCATGTTCTACACTATGTGTTATCACTCTAATAATTTCCAAAGTTGTGAGATTTTTGATTTATAGTTTAAAGAATATTAGAGGTAACCACAAACATACTTTTAAGCTTTAGGATCTAGCCTTTCCTAAGGCTCAGAGAGGGCTCTCTCTATAAGATTTAACTTTGTTTTTATGTTTGATTTTAGGCTAGTTATATAGGGAAAATATGTTTTGGGCTTTTGATTTGGTTTGGTGGGAAAATCACCTAATGAGATGGATAGCTGTGAATCTGTAATCCATTGGGTAGATGGAGTCAATGTGTCAAGCAGAAAGATCAAGATCAAGTTCTAAAGTCAAATTTTTAAAGGGAAAGATAGTAGAGTCACTTCAAATCTTCAAAGGTTGATGGTGAAATGGTTTTAATCGGGATAAAGAGAAATGGATGATTCTTTAATCCGGATAAGGAGAGAATAGGAAGGGGTCAATCAAAATTAGGGAGAAATTAAGGGTTCCCTAGTCTGGATATCAGCAGAAAACATTAAAATGAAAACCAATCAATAACAGAGTGCTTTTAACAAATTCTAATATAACAATTCATGATTTCACATTAAAATTTAGAACACATTTATGAATGGAAGAAAAACATGAGAAAATTGATAAGTGACATAAGAGAATACTTCAATTCAGTGGCCCAACACATGAATCCAGTAATATGATGCTTTATTCCTTGAAATCCAGTCTTCTGACTTGAGCTTGATACAAAAAGCCCTTAGGTTCAAACTATAATAGCTATAGAAATCTTCAGCAATTATCCACACTCAATACTTCAAATGTTGAAGTATTTATAAAAAAAATTACAAAATATCCTAGAACAATTATAGGAATTTTCTTTTGGAAATAAAATCGCTTTTACAAAAAGATAGTGAAAGCTGCATAACAAACTTGCAAGTTGTCCTATTTATTTAAATAAAATATATTTATGTTTGATTTAGGCTGCAACTGGCTAGTTGAGTTGTTTTTAACATTGGCAATATGATCTTCAATAAGTTTTGAACCTTATCTTTCATGTGATACTATTTAACTCTGATACACTTTAACCTACTATTTTGACTGATTCACTGTGTAAAAATCCGTTTTAATGTGTAAAAACAACAAATCTGTTTTTCATCCTCTTTCACTGCAAACTGTCTTTTATAACAAATCTATGAGATTTTGCCAAAACTTTTCCTCTGGTAATTTAATCTTTGTAAGTTTCTTGAAATTCTCATCTACTTCAGTGTGCCTTACAAAATTTGGCTTGACCACAAAGAGGTGTTTTATCTCATGTTGTAAATAAAATAAATTTTCAATGCTTTTTTGTAACACTTTACCTGTGGGAATTCCTTGCCAATCTGACTTGTTCACCTATTCTTTGGAAAAATCCCTTATATTTTTATTTTATTCTTCTTGCTTCATCATTTTATCATTGATAACAAGAATATTTGGCAGACCTTTTTTCCTCAAAGTGTTAAAATTAACCATGAATCTAGTGATGTCTATGTCCATATTTTGACACTTTTCTTCCAACTATTTCGTCAAGTTTTTCTTTGACAATACTTTTCTTACCTAAATAATTGTTTCTGTCATGTCAGTTATTCCTATCTCATCCAATTATTGCTTGTTTTTAGTATTGAGAAACTTAATTATTTCAAAGGCTTCTTCAGGCTTGGCACCTAGCTCTTCTTTGGTCTTCAATATTTCTTCTTTAGCTGCCTTAAGCAAGTCCTTCTGCTCATAAATCACCTGAATGGATGGCCAAGTATCATTGACCGATTCAATGATATTGGACCATATTTTATTTTTAATGTATGCCATGGGGTCTTTTAACGTCAGCTCTGTTTCTACCTTTTTGAGTTGTTCACTTAACCTTTTAGCCTTTTGTTCCTCTGTTTTAGCATTTATCTGTGCTAATTTCTTGGCATATTCATGGTTCTTGATTTGTTCATTCAATTTGTCTATATCATTATTTTTTATGGACATGTAATCCATGGATTTAATGAGTTTGCTGGTCTCATCTGACTATTGAACTGTTGAAGTGGAAGATTCAGTGGAAGAAGTAGTAGAAGAGGTAACTGGCACTGCTGTAACCAATGGGACTATTGGTGCTAACTCTTCTGCTAGAGTTGAAGGCACTGCTGTTGTCACCATGGGAATGACTATAGGAGGGAAATTTTGTGTCTTTGCAACTTATTTTTCTTGGACAAGCTTATCCATCTCAATTTCCATCTCCTTGATTTGTGCTGTCATCTGTAATATGAGACTCATCATCTCATCCTTTTGGTTTGCTTCTTGCACAATCTCCTTAGCCTGTGGATTCTCTGTAGGAGGTAACTTCAATTTCTTTCTGGGTGCTGCAATATCAAAATTTTTCTTCTTTATTAGTTCCTCTACATCTTTCCCATTGGAAGGGTCATAACCTACTTCAATCACTAATTCCTCTAAAGACTTGATTCTGGTGTATTTAGCATATGAAGAGGCTTTTTAAACCTTAATTTTATCTCTCATGTTGGTCAAAGAATTTTGGAGCTTTTGGACACTCATCACTTGTGTGGTCATGGTAGAATATAGCATTTATGAGCTTTTCTTGTGAAATTCAATTTGGTCCAAGGGATGAATATCTTGGACTGGTACCTCAAAGACAACCTTCTTATAATCTGCTGTTGTTTTATGTGTTGGCACTGTAGGTTGAATAAATGACATTAGAAATTTATTATTTGTATAATCAAAGGCTGAAAGTAGCCTATTTTGATTTTCTGGAGTCTTCTTCAAGTATTGTGAATATATTTCATTCTTAATCTCTTCATTTTTGGCCTTGATTCCTTTATATTTTTATTTTATATCCCTGTCTTTATCCTCTGCCTGCTGTGATGAAGACACTTCCCCACTTTTCTCTTTCTGAATCATCTATGTGTTGGAAGTAGCAGGTTGTTGCTCATTTTCTATTAATGTGTGAGTCACAGTATCTTTCTTTGGATTCTCTTCATCTAAAATTTTCACTATCTCTTTTGCTTTGTCTACTGGATTGATCTTTGGTTTGTTATTGTATCTGAGCTTGAATCTGGTTTCTGTGGTTGTTTTAGCTGTATATGAGCCTTCTTCTCTTTTTATTTTTATGGTTATGTCCTCTTGATTTCCAGACTGTAAAGTGTGACTAGTATCACCTTGCTTGATAGATTCTAACAATGTATTTTCCAACCATTCTACTTGGTTTGCAAACTCTTCAATGTCAGGCTTTTTGTCATGAATATATGGGGTTAATTTACATTTTACCCTCATCTTACTGATTATATCATAAGGATCATAGTTCCACATGAAAATTTCATCAAACTTATACTCTATCAACTGTTTTGTTGCCTCTGCACCTGCTTCCATGTTGTTTCATATGAAAGGACCCACTTGATTTTTCAATTTGAATCGAGTTTTCTTTTTAGTAGCCAAAAAATTTACAGAATCTAAGTTTAGAATCTGTCTTATATATTCTAGGGAAAAAAATATCATTGGAAAATAATTTGGAAATTTGTAGGGCAAGAGATTTGACCCATAAACTCTAACCTCAGTGTGGTTTTGGTAAAGATACTAGTTACCTGTCCTACTCTACTCCAATAGTTGTAAAACCTTCTTAAATTCATCACTTATCCTTGGTTGTACATTTTTTTTGAGTAGATTAACCAATGGGTGAATAAAATAGTTTGTGAAGTCTGTATAAGTGAACTTATTTGACTCCTTTCTAATTAAGGAAGTCCAAAAAATGATAGACTGTGGATTACCCTCTACATCCATCTTTTGAAGTGCTATTGGGAATTTGTCTTACTGGAAGTAGAGGAACACATGAAAGAGGTATGAGGTATACCTAAATACACCTTCAGTAGGAAGTTTTACAAGCTATTCATGGATACTATTAGCTATGTACTCAGCATAGTTATAAATGACTACAAGGGGCTGACTAGGCACAAATATTGATAGAAAACCAAGTATAGACTCATCAGTGTGTTCATCAGTGAAGTAACCAAGGATAAAAGACAACATTGAGATAATGTGTCTTGATCCTTCTGGGAATTTGGAGGATGAATATGGAGGATTTAGCTTGGGGATATCAACATATGAAGGCATGAATGTCTGAAATATTTGAAATATTTTAGGAAAGTCTAAATCTAGATAAAACTTTGTAAGAGCTTCTATAGACAAAGGGACTGCATTTGGATCTATTTGTAACTCAAGCATTTGGGTTATAGATTCAGCAGTGATAGTGAATAATAATTCTTTCTCAGCATTAACAATAGCTCTTTGATAAGGGGAATAGTGAGTTTGACACAATCTGATAACCTTAGGGAACTGATGGGTGTGGGGAACAACATATTTGGGTAAATTAGACTCCCAAACAACTAATTCATCAACCTGATCCAAAGATTTCTCTTGACTCCAGTAGTGGAGGTCAAGAAGGTTATATTCAATTACTGGATCGATGATTTTTTAGTCAACATCAGCTAATGGGGTATGTTCAACATCTACAACATGAGGTTGTAGTGGATTGATGACAATTGTGCTTTTAGAAGCCATTACTAGGTTTGTTTTTAACAATTTAGCTCTATTGATCTTAGAAACTCTATTTTTTAGGTTTTTAATACACTTCTGCAAGTTTAGAATGTTTACAAGAGGTCTTTGATATAGCAGACGGTTTCTTTTGGACTTTAACATGTAAAATTTTGGATTTTTCTACTTCAAACTGTCAATTCTGCTCCAAAATCAATCTTTAAACCTTTTATAGACTCAGGAAAGGCTTTAACAAGGGTTTACTATAGAATTCTTTGATAAAACAGACCCAAAATAGTCTAATTCATTCACAAAGGGCTTCTAAGTATTTGTAAAAGAGTTTGAATCATTCAAATGGTTTCTAAAGGTCTGCAAATGGCTAAATTTCTTCAATTTTCTTAGAAAATAGTTTACAGTCTCCAGAAACTATGAAATTACCAGGGTTTTGAAGCAAAAATGAAGTTTGGAGGAAATAAGGTTATTATTTTAGACAAACAGGCTTCAAGAAGGTTTAAATTCATAAGTATGCTTCTTTTCGGATGAAGGATGGGTATTTTTCTTGAAAAATACCTAAAATTTTAGGTGTTTGACTCGAAAAGGGTTTTATGGGAGTCTGGAAGGTTTCAAAAGTTGGTTGAAGTCTTTTGGATGTAAACAAGAGGATCTGAGCAGTTGCAGCAATGATTTTGACCGAAATATGTTGTTTTTTACCTTCAAATAGGGGCGACAAACTCTTTTTCTCAGTCGGGAATAGCTTCTGAGTAGAAAATAAAAAAGAAAGGTTTAAACACATTCATTTTTCTATTTTATAGAAAATTTGGTTGGAACAGTGCCTGCATTTAATATCCGTCAATTCAAATGGAAGTGGTTTGGTGTGGAGAGGTTATTTATTGCTGAGCAGTTATCACATTGTTGGAGGGCAGTAAATGGTATTACTTGGAAGGATGCAATCTAATATCAAATGGACATGCGGAGGAGAGAGAGCGGGAAAAACCGCTCATATCACAAATCCAAATTCGTTTATTGATCACGCTATTGAAATTACAATATGGCTTCTAGGTTGTCAGATCAGGAGGAGGGAGTGTGAACGGTTAGGATTGATCCATGGAGTTATGGGGTAGATGGGTGTGGGGCCTGAGAGTGTTTTATATGGTGGGTTCAATGTTTTATATGTTAAAACCAAGTTTTAACATAAAATATTAGTGTTAAGAGGATAGGCTGGATAGGCGGATATCAAATTTTTATACAACAAATGGAGTATATCCATGTGTAATGTAACCTTTGGGCGGGTTAATATAATGATATGGTTTAAACCTATGGGGAGCAGGGTAATTGTCACATGGGGAAATTAGACCATAGAATAAACATTAAAATATGGGTTGGGCTATTTATATAAATGAATTAATGTAAATATAGGATAAAGGGTTAATAAAGGAGTTAATAAAATAAATTAAATGTTAATATGAAATGAATAGGAGCGGAAAATAAACAAATACACTAAGTGAAGTGTGATTTAAGTGTTTGGGCGTGATTTTCATACTGGTGGCCCCATATCTAATAATTTCACACTTATACTTAGGATAATGCATTTTGTGCGTTTTTTGAAATGGAAATTATTTAAAGAGGTTTTTTATTTTTCCTAAGAAAACAAGGTGTTTTAACTTAGGAAAAGGGATTTTAATTGGAAAAATGAGTGATGGTGAGGGAAAAGTGTTTTTAATGAAGGGGAAGGGTTTTAATGAGGTGAAATCTAATATTTAGATGCCAATCAATAATTAAGACGTGGGTCCAGTCCCACCAGAAGTCAGAGAAATGCTCCGAGTCTTTTTAACAAAAGGATTTTAGTATTGGAACACATTGTGGAGAGGGAAATTAGTAAAATGCTAGATGATGTTTATCCATGCCTTGTAAAAATACTTGTACCTACCCTTTTTCTACCCTAACATTTTTTCTTCATTTACATGTGTGCATTTGAGCTTGTAGACCCTTATCCATTTTTCTTTTAAAACATGAAACTATCTAATTCTAACCTTATTCCATCCTAGGGCTCATATTAAACTGTCGAGCTCCTCATTTATTCTCTAACTATCTATTTATTTATCAAGTTTAAACTATTTGACAAAATAATTATTCTCTATCTATCATCATGAAAAGCCAAGATTAAACTATTTGACTAATCATGGATTATGGTATCTTGAACAAGCTCCACATAATCATTTTATTTTGCAGTAAAAATAAATAATAGTTGCATTTTGACTTGCATCACTTTCATGTCTTATTTTTACATCTTTTTTGTATTTGGGGTCCATTTTTTTTATCCTTTTCTTTTAAGTCCTTTGATCTTTCTTTTAGGACTTTTTACCCTATTTTCATTTTTATTTTATTTTCAAATATGGGAAAACAACTTGCAGAAAGCAAGGTATGTACATATTACTAGACTAATCAAAGTCAATTCAAAAATTATGAACCCTATTATTATAGGACCCTACCACTATGTAGGACATCTTATTAATACTCCTGTACAAATAGTGAGATGTTGAGCAATTTCACCCTAGTGAAATGCATGAGAAACCTGATGTGATAGGTGTATAGTTTGGAGAATCTTCCCTCACAAGTGAAATATTGCATGATGATCTTAATCATGGGAGAAAATCTATCAAGTAGGTGACTAAAAGGAAAGACTTTATTTTTGTCATTTTTGTATTGTGCCTTGAAAAAGGGTTCATAATGTTGGGCATATACATCTGTGGCCTTAAACCATTTTTCACCCATATTGGGTATCCCTGTGGCTGCAACAATAATATCTGTGGAGATGGTGAAGGTCACCCCTGCAATGGTAACTTGGTTGTCTTGGAGGTTAGAGATGAAAAATCTGGTCAAAGGAGGGTGATGCTGTACTCTTTGGACCATCTCAGATAAGTAAAAATAGCCCACATGTTTGAAGCAATTGATTGTCATGGGTGAGTCCAAAAATTCTCTAGTGTTGGATGGCTCAAGCCTCAAAATCCTCCCTCCCTTTCCTCTTCCATAGTGTATGTTTTGTTTTGAAATCCTAGGGGAAAGGGGTGGGGAAAGGGAGTAGGAAGTAGGGTTAGGGGGTTGGGATAAGTGTAGGAAAATTTATGGAAGTGGGGAAGGGTGTTAGGGAGCTTAGGAAAGTGGCAGGGTATATAAAAACTTAGGGAGATAGGGTAGGAATTTTGATTACAGGGATATAGTGAGGCTACCTAGGAAAATGCAGTCTAGGAGTAGGGTTTTAGGAAATGGGACTTGGGAATGAGAGATAAGGTGATGTAGGGGTAGGGGGAGTGATTTTGGAGTGTGGGAAGGGAAAATAGGGTCTAGGGAAAACAATCTTGGATTGCAACGGTGAAAGCTAGGGTTTCTTTGCTCAAAATTTGAAATGATGAGAGAGGAGGGTTTACACCATAAATTTGAAATTATGAAGTGAAAGGAGGGCTTTGAGACATGAAAATTACTTGCATTTGACTAAGAAAACCCTTTCTTGATGACTGGAAAACTTGCAAAAAAAATTTGAAGCTGTGGGTGTAAGTTGGAAAAAGCGTAGTGCCTCAAGCAAGAGCGCAACGCCTCTTAGGCAAAAGCGCAACGCCTCAAGTAGGAGCGCATCAACTTCCAAAAAACTCGATTTTCTTGCTCAAAATTTGATTTTTGACTTCAGGATTTTGAGAGCTCAATAAATGAGGATGAGAATGAGTATCTCTTTGATCTTTAATGACCTTTTATACTTGATTAAATTTCATAAATAGGCAATGGGACCCACATTACTCAACTTTAACATTGCAATTTACCTTTTCAATTAATCTTTGGATTTGAACTTTTGGTGAATTTGGAACACTATGACTAACTTTGAATTATTTGGCTAATGGAACCTTGAGTATGCAGATTTTTGGAACTATGAGAACTTATTACATATTCTGAAACATAAAATTACATATGGAATTAAAATTAAATTTACAAATTAACCTTACATAATAAAATGTGTTTATTGTCACTCTCTCACTTGCTGGATTTTTATGCATGCAAATGGTGATTTGATGGACCTTGAAAACCCTAAGACCTATTAGAGACTCTGACTGTATGAAATCACGATGAAAATGACTAAAATAATGATGACAAGTCAAGACTAATGGTACACTCAACAAGGTGGTGAAATGAGCCAGCAAGTTATAAAATTTTGAAAGGAGTGATATTTGACCTAAATCTGCACCAAGTGACCAATTTTTTACATGATGACCTAATGGAATGAAAAAAATTCAGAATCAGACCCTTAACATGATATGTAAAGAGTTTTTTTTATCACTGGTGGAAGGAAGAAAATACTGACACTAACATGTCCAATATGTCATGAACCTATTGGCGGATGTGCTAAATGAGCTCAATGAAGTTATTTGCTTATCGGGTTCAGACTAGACATGAGTCGAATCTGCCTGAGTAGCGGAAAATGGCATGGATACGTTAATGGGACATAGTGGCTGGAATGCCAAGGCCACCTGAAAGGGGTTGTGACTGGTTGAGATATGGAGAGCCCGGTTATAACTATGTTGTACATAGGGGAGGCTCACATCCCATGTGCATGGATGCTGTGACTTGTACATTTGAAGAATGTGTACGATCATCCTGTTTATGACCCTTTTCTATCCATTAGTTTGGGGATGGAAAAATGTGGACTTGGTCAGCTTGGTGTCCAGCATCAACTAGAGGCTAGACCAAAATTTACTGAGGAAGCTGTTGTCCTGATATGAGATGATACACTGTGGTATCCCGAAGTGTACCCACACTCATTCAAAGAAGATTTTAGTAGTGGTTTCTGTTGTGATATTCTTCTTGCAAGCCGCCATACTATCCATCTTCGAGAATCTTTTGATGACCACAAAAGCACAATCATTTCCATGCTTAGTAAAAGGAAGGCCCGACATGTAATCCATGGATATGGATTCCCAAGGTCGACTAGGGTAGGTAGCAGAGTATAGAGGCCTTGCTTATTGATGGTTGGTTGGAAATGGTGTAGGAATTGCAGGATCTGATGTACTTCCTAACATCTTGTCTAAGGTTCGACCAATAGAAATACTTCTGCAGTACTGCCACTGTTTTCTTGACCCCGAAATTCCTAGTGACCTGACTGTAGTATGCTTCCTAAACCATCTTGCCACGATTTCTTGAAGCAATACAAAGGTGTCCTAGGTGACATAGTCGTGCATCATGGAGGTGAAAATTTGGAACTTTCTTACCCTCCAAGATCATTTTTTTTATGTGTGGCTGAATTCTGGATCGCTTTTGTAGAGAAGTGGCCAATCAGAAGTCTCGTGCCCATAAGAGTTAAGCACGGTGGTTAGCGCCCCAATCGGTGGTCGGATGAGGCAGTCTGCAACATTATTGGTGCTTCCCTTGTTGTAATTTATGTTAAAATCACACTATTGCAGGTATGTGGACCACTTCTGATGGAGATCATTCTACAACTTCCTGTGTGTCTATATGAACTACAAGGCTCGATGGTGTGTGTGGATGATTTTTTCCTTCCCCAAAATGTAATGCTTCCATTGTTAGCAAGACTGCATAATGGAATACATCTCTTTATTGTAATTGGGATACCTCTGGACTATTCCAGAAGGTGTCTCACTATGATATTCCACTAGAAGCCCCTCTTGAGTAAGAACTGCCCCAATACCATAGTCAGAGGCATCTGTCTTGATCACAAATGGTTGTTGCAAGTATGGTAATGTGAGCACTAGTGCATAGTAGAGGTGACGTTTCAACTCTACGAATGCCTTCTGTTGAGATTCATACCAAATAAATTTTTCTTTCACTCCTCCCTCGGTTACGTGACTCAAGGGCTAAGTGAGAGAATCCCAATAGGAACCTGCAGTAGAAATTGGGGGGACCCAGAAAGCTACAAATCTATGTTAGAGTGGCTGGATCTGGCCAATCCCAAATAAATTGGATCTTGGCTGGTTCCACTTGCACCCCCTGCTCATTAGTAATGTATCCCAAATATTGAACCTGGGTCATGCCAAAAGTGCACTAAACCAAATTGGCACACAACTTGTGTTGCCGCAGAGTTTGGAGAACCTGTTGGATGTGGTGGAGGTGATCTTCTCAAGTTTGGCTGAAGATTAGGATGTTATCCAAGTACACACCACAAATGAGTTTGTGAATGTCTACTATTGGGGTTCCCATGTTTTGGCCAGATTGGCAAGACCAAAATATGAGACAACATCATAACCACTTTGGGGCCCTAGGATCTAGCCCTCCTGGACTCGGAGAGGGATCTCTCCAATAAAACAAAGAATGATATATCCTTGAAAGCTCAAATGAGATGTTAGTCTAGTTATGAAGCACAAAGGGGGTTTGAAATGATTTGGTTGGTTGGTTGTTGGGTTGGTCATGAGATCATAGACTGAGAAAGTAATGGGAGAAAAGGAACAAAACAGCAGGATGTTTCAGCAAAGAGGATAGGTCAAGAAAGTGCCATCCATTGGGCTATGAAGTCATGAAAGGGAATTACTTGCAACAACTAGCCCAGGCTTTCAGAGGGCAAGTCATCTACACTAAAGGATATTTTTAGATAGATGATGGAATGGAACATTAAGGATTGAAAGTGAAAGAAGGAAAACAACCCAATTTCTGTCTATAGATCAGGTCAGAGGTCATTTAACTCCAGACCTGCTTGGACATACTCAAAGGTAGCGTTCAATGGAGGGAAAAAGGGGAAACTTATAGATCGAATCAGAGGTCATTTAACTCCAGGTTAGCTTTAGCATGCTCAAAGGGAAAACATAGATAAGTTTGATGGAGCCAGGGTTTGCAGATCAGAGAAGGACTTTGAACCTTCAATGCTTTGACACCAGCAAGAATATCCAAGCAGCAAACCCCTAATTCATACATCAGCTAGCAGACAATGACATCCGCTACACTGGTTAAATTAGCTGAATTTACTCTTAGATAACACATACAGCAGAAAACATTAAAGGCAAGGAGAGAAGAGACATAGGGTACCTAACAAGGGTAAATCCTATGCCAGATTTCTGATGCAAGCCAGCAGAAAATGAAACAGTATGAAAATGTAATAAACAGTTTTAGAAAAAACATCACCAATAGTAATAGACCAGGATCCTGTGAAATGTGCTTGATTAATTGATGAAAAACTAGTCACATACCCTGAGCTCAATAGCTGTTACAGTCCATACTTTCTCCTCCCAGCCTACTACATTACAAGCTACTCTGCTACTCCCTCCCAAGACTGTTCTAACAGTCAAAATGAATCCCTCTAACAGCAATCGGCAACAACCGAACAACAACCTTTACAATATGTTCTCGGGGATTCTTATAGCTCGAGTGGAGTAGAGAAGGTAGGTGAGGAGCTAAATGTAGCATTAAAACTTAGAAGAGGGAGAGGGTCGAAGCCTCGTTCAGTTTTAAATTATGAGCATTTATCTCTGGTACTCTTTGGATGAGAAGAATGGTCTTCGTCAGACTGTAATTTACTTCTAGGTATGTCTTTGATGTACTCGCTGCAGTGTTCTGGTGAATTGCACAAAAAGGCAGAATAATGATGCTAGGGTCTGCCATATTGCATAACTAATGCGCTGGCAGCATAGGACTGTTGTTAGGGCTAGAAAATCTCTCTAGAACACGACATAGGATGAGAACTATAATGGGCGCATCGTCCTTTATGGAAAGAACCTTCTGCTGATGTGAAAACCCTTTAGTATTATTTTCTATGCCTTGGAATTTTTGTTGTTCCACTAATACTCTCTGTCTGCAAAGTCTACGTTTAAATGGCTTTGGAAGGTTTGACAAAGTTTTAGCTATGTTCTTTGAATGCACATCCTGTCATGGCTCCTTCCTAGGTTTTCTTCATAAATTCAACCCCTGAAAATGGTCCTTTCTTGTGCTCTGTGCCACTGCAACAGTGACTGTGAACCACGGTGGTTTTCACCACCTGAAACCCTACAAAACATGTAAACATGCTAAGAAATTCCATGCATGTAGAGGGTGGATGTAGCAGGGGCGACGAAAATGGACGTGCAACTGGTGAAAAGGTGGAATAGTGCGGGATTACAGTGGAAACTGCAGTAGAACGGAAATTTTAATGTAAAACATTAAAATTTGACCTTTGAACGCATATATATACAGGGACGAGTGAGAAATACGATGACACGCGTGGAAAGGGTGACGTGGCGGGACCGGTCAACGATGGGGCATGCAGTGAATCTGGACCGTCCGATCTCGGGAGGAAATCGACAGCGATAAACATATCGGAGGGCGACGGACGGTGGGCCAGGGGTACGATTGCCTTGGGTTAATTTATGCACATCTTCGGGGTGCGATGACCATTGGATGGAGAGCCCCAGATCGGACGGTTGATATGCATATCGTGCCGGGTCAAATGCCGAATGATAATGCGCGATGGGGGGGGCGGTTTTGAAATAGTGATGGAGCCATGTGTCAGGCGGTGAGTGGAATCGCTCCGAAAATAAAAATACTGCCCACCTCCCAATGGCGGTGCGATACATACCGGCGGTTTTCAAATATGCGCGGCTGCGGGGACCACCAGGCGAGATGTATTGCAGACCGTTGATCCACGAGTAAATGAACGGTGGAGATGCGATGAACGGTGAAAGGAGGTGGGTGATGGGCACTATGGGGAATGCAACAACCATCCGATCTATACAGATCGATGGTTCAAAATGCACCCGATACATATTTGTGCTAAGCGCATTTTCGGGCTAGCGCGTGGTTTCGGCGCCCAAGTCACATGGTGGAGAAGGTTAGGGGGCTGGCCGAAAGGTGCTAAACCCATAGACATGAAGAATATGATTATTTGGCCCAGTTTTAGTGCATTTTTAGGCCAATAAAGGGTAACGATAGGGGAAAGAAGGGGAAATTAAACCACACCAGGGATGTGTGTATGGTTTAGAGGGGGTTTTTGGGAAAGTTTAGAAGGATTAGGGAAGGGATTTTGGGGTGAAAAGGGGGACTTTAACAAAGGGAAAAAGGGTTGAAAAGGGATATTTTTCAGGGATACAAGGGGCAAATGTAGGCCTTTGGGAGCGCAATTTTTTTCAATCAGAGAGGCTTTATAATGGGAATCAACAAAGGGGATTTATCAAAGGACAAAGGCACAAGGAGACTTCAAGGATGATGTGTTTTCAGAGGAAATGCATTCCTTGAAGGCTCAAAAACATTTTAGCCCTCTGTTTGCTTGTCAAAAATTTATAGGGGGCTAACATCTACAATATGTCGTATATCAATCTCATGAAGGTTGTGGGGCATTCGTCTACCCGAAAGGCATGACCAGCCATTCAAAAAGGTCCTCTTTGGAATTGAAGGCAATCTTCCAGAAATCAGAGGATTCGATTGGTACCTTGTGATACCCAGACTTCAAGTTGATCTTACTGAAATATTCCTCCCCTTGAGTTGGTCCAGAAGGTCATCAATCTGTGTGATCGGGTACCTATTCTGGACAGTGATCTTGTTCAAAACCCAATAATTAATACAGAATCTCCAAGTCTCATCCTTCTTCTGCATCAACATTATTAGGCTCCCATAAGGCGATGAACTCAGCCGAATGTGAAATTTTTGCAGAAGCTCCTAAATCTACCTCTTGATTTTGTCGTTCTCCAGAACAGAGCATCAATAGATTGGTCCATTTGGAAACAACGCATCAAGGGTTAGATCGATGGAGTGCTTGACCTGATAGTGTAGAGGTACCCCTGCGGGTGAGGTGAAAATGTTCCCATACTCCTCCACGACTTTTTCCATTTGTTTTTATTGTGCAAGGGAGCCCTTTCTAGAGGTTGTGGCCACAATATTATTCTTCCCCTGAGGGCCGATATTTAGGAAAACAAATTTCCTGATTTTGGAAATTATCTTACTGCATTGTTTTGGAGTAACTAAAGAGGTGGCAGTAGGCAGTGCTACCTCCGATATCCTGTAAAACTTATTTCCCAAAGTAACAATAACAACGCGAGGTCTGGACTCATACACAATATGTCGCTTCCATAAGTATGGTTGGCCAAATAATAAATCACAAACAAGAGGATGAGAAATGTCACATAATACCTCATCTATGAAGGGATTGATGTTGTAGAGAAGGTGACACTATTGGCTGATGTGAAGATCCCATCCTTGATGAAGCCACTTGATGGTGTATGGTTGTGTGTGTGCTGTGGTTGGCAAGCCCAAGTGTTTCATGACTTATGCTGAAATGAGGTTCTTTTGGCTCTCGCTGTTGACAATGAACTGTAGTGGGGAACCATTTACCCACATCTGGGAATGGAAGAGGTGCTCCCCCTCCTCTCTCCCTTCCTGTTCCTCCTTCTGGATCTTCGTGGTGGCCACGGTGGTGTTGGGTTCCGCATCGATAATATGATTTCCTATATTATTCTACTTGTTGGGTTCTAATTCAGATTTGGAGCATGCATTCAATTCAGAAGCCTTTAGCTTAGCCACCAGTGATTGCTTGGCCCGACACTCACTTGTGTTGTGAGTGGAGCTCTTATGGAACTCACACCACTTTCCCATGTCCTTCTTTGGCTTCACGACATTGTTATTTTCTTGCAGCTTTGGCAGGTTGTTGTGGGCCACCCCGCCTTGGATTTTTCATTTATTCTTCAGTTTTGGGGCACATTTCCCTTTATTCTAATTCACAGATCCAAATTCTCACTTCGAGTTTATTTGAATTTATGCTCAATCTTGGCATCATACTGGTATGCTGCACCAAACAAGGAAATGTCGAGGAACTCCATTTCCACCTAACTGTATCTGTGCAGATAATTGTGGTACTTCAACACCAAATATTTCTTAGAATCTTTGATTCAACCATCTATCTATGATGTCTTCATCTATTTGGCCCTCAAATATGGGAATTCCAAAGTTTAGTTGTACCTTTAAAGGAGTGGTAGCTCCAAAGTGGCTTCTGGATGTATATGCACTGCCGGTGGGCAACAGTTAAAGGATCAGGGAAAAGTTATCCATGGGTGACCATTGGGGTTTGTGAAGCTGATATTCCAAAGGTTCAACCAGATCGAACCCTAACTCCTTATACCCCGACCTTGTTGGGGACATGCAAAGAAGGATTGAGAAAGAGCAGACTGCTCTAATATCACTGATATAGACTTATGCAGGACCACAATAAAATACATAAATACACATAAAAAATAGATGCAGTAGAAATAACACTTCATTTCATTAATATCAAATAACTAAAATGTGCTTATAGACTCAATGGAAATAAACTAGCTAGGGCGCTCGTAACTTATCTCTGAGAAGAGATGTGGTGGATACAAGCCTTTGAAATGTCTTACAATGAGGCTCAAGGGACTTTTTATTATTGAACAACATAGGAAAACCCTAATCCCAAGGGATGAAATTCCAAGAGTTTGTGGTCCCTGTTGGGGTTAGTTGGGCAACCAACTTCATAGGGTCATAACTTGGTAATATTATCTCCCTTTGGTGTGTACGATATATCATCAAAAATATCTCTCTGAGTACTATAGGTTTTGCTATAAGCCCCTACCTACAGCTATGGGACTATTGCAGACCTAAAAGGAAATGTCGTTTAGGGGGTCAAAGCTGCTCCGGAAGTTCAGGACCTGAAAAATGCTAAAAATAGTAAATGTTGCTATATAAAATGAATCTAATGAAAATGAATGGAGGTATAGGTGGAATAGGTGGATGGAAACGAATTTCCACCTGGATCATTCCTTCCCCTTAGAAATCAATGGTCCCCATTGCATGCAAAGCCTCCATGAGGTGAGGAAATTTCTGTTGAACCTGATCCCTGGTGAACCACTTGCCCTGGTGGAGGAGTTGGCCTACTTTTACAAATCGATATAGCTGGATCCTATGCTGGAGGTAGTGCATGATCTGTGTGTCCATGATCCGATCAGTTGTGGCTTGTTCCATGAAATTTGGGTTTAAATCTATTGGTGTGAGTTATTCTGCGATGTCAGATGTGTCTAGTAGAGGTGGAAAGTAGGGCCGAAGGTGGTCCACATTGAACACTAGGTGCAGGACAAGGAATGGTGGAATAATAATCTTGTAGGAATTTTCCACTATAGCCTTGGTGATGGTATATGGCCCATATCAAAGTGGGAAAATCTTGAGGTGGGGTAAAATGAGGAGATCCTTCTATAGATTTAGCCACACTTTGTCACCCACTTGGAAGTTGTGTGGCACCCGATGATGATCCTGTCACTGCTTGTACTTAGCATTGACTCTATCCAATATGTCTTGAAACTATTAGTGGATGTGATGAATGAGCTCAATGAATTTTTTTTCCTTGTAAGATTTAGACTAGACATGAATCCTCCTGAGTAGCCGCAAATGGAATGGATAGGTCAAGGGGACATAGTGGCTGGAATCCCAAGATGAATTGAAAGGGGCTATGGTCAGTTTAGTTATGGAGAGCTTGGTTATAGCTGTGTTGTACATAGGGTAGGATCTCATCCCATGTGTGTGGATGCTTTGATTTTTACAAGCACATAATGTGTACGATCATCCTGTTGATGACCTCTGTTTGTCCATCAGTTTGGGGATGGAAACATGTGGACTTGGTGAGCTTGGTGTCCAACATCGACAGAAGGCTAGACCAAAATGTATTGAGGATCCTTATTTCATGATCTTATATGATAGACGGTGGGATTCAAAAGTGTACCTGCACTCATTTAAAGAAGAGTTTAGAAGTGGCTTCTTTTGTGATATTCTTCTTGTAGGCCGCCATAATGGCCATTTGGAGAATCTGTCGATGATAATAAAAACACAGTTGCATCCATGTTTAATAGAAGGAAGTCTTGACATGTAATCCCTGGAGATGGATTACCAAGGTTGCCTAGGGGTAGGTAATGAAGTATAAAGGCCTTGATTCTTGATGGTAGATTTAGAAATGGCATAGGAAGTGCAGGATCTGATGTACTTCCCGACATCCTGTCGAAAGTTTGGCCAATAGAGATACTTCTGCAATACTGCCACTATTTTCTTGACCTCGAAATTCCCAATGACCTGACTATAGTGCACTTCTCAAACCATCTTGGCATGCTCGGTTGAAGGAACACAAAGGTGTCCTAGGTGACATAACAGTGAATCTTGGAGGTGAAAATTTGAAACTAGCTTACCCTCCAAGAGCGTCTTGTATGTGTGGACGAATTTTGGATCGATTTTGTAGAGAAGTGACTAGTCAAAAGTCTCATTCCCACAAGATTTGAGCATGGTGGTTAGCACCATGATTAGTGGTTTTTTGAGACTGTAATATTCCTAAATTATCATGCAGCTAATTGGAATATTAATTTTTCTCTTATCATTTAGTTAGATGAATAAATGGGTAGGGAGACCCATAAACCTCTTTTGTAGGAATAAAATCCCTCTTAAATGTGAAAAGGGATCATCTTCATATCTAGATAAAGCACCCTCATGTGTGAACAGGGGCTAATTCATGTGGACAAGGTCAAGTTTGACCAAGTCAACAACACAGTTTTGAAGGGAGATTGATTGCATGATGGTGGAAATCCTAATGAGTGGGACCCAGGGTGAGAAGGCTCACATTTTTTATAAGGAAGAGTATTGCAGCCATAGGGGCTTATGTTATGGATTATTGATTTTGTGATCTCCATGACTATTTGCATTCTTCAGCTGTTTAGTTGAGATTTTTGTGCTGTTTAACACTAGGTGTTCCTGATCAGGAATCCCACCTCTTCCATTGAGGAGCTCTTAGATGAGTCCTGTTCTATTATTTCTACACTCTGGAATTCTAACCAAGCTTCATTATTCATCTATAGTGCAGTTTCTGTTCAAATTTCTGTTGTGTTGCAGGGTGTTGCAGTGGAGGGTTGAGAAACCCACTTTTTGAGCTAGTTTTCCATAGGAGGAAGGATTACTTATCTTAGGAGATCAAAAAGAAGGGTTCCTGGGCATATTTCAGATCTTTGGCATCAGGCCAACCTATCCCCATCATTTACAATGTATTTTTAGCTAGGAATTGCATTATTTTAGTGAGTTGTTGCCGCGGGCAACCCAAAAATGGCCGAAAATCCAAAGTTAAAATATGGCTAAACTATTTCTTGGTTTTCCTGGGTTTTTTTACTAGCATCCGTGGTTAAAATATTTGATCATTATGAGAATTCTAACAACCTTCCACACATGGTTCTTTGCCTCAGAAGTAGTAGTTTCCAACAGTAGTAGTTTCCTCAACAACAGTGGTTTGCTTTCTATTGAAGGGATAATCCCTTCATTGAGAGAGTATTTTTGGAGGAGTTATTTCAAATCTAAATCAAATTAAGCCACATTCTTCTATGTGCTTTAGTTGTAGTGAATATTTAGCCTAAGGGCTTTAGATCCACCATTCATACTTTGTGTATTTCCAGAAATCCTTCCTGGGTTCTCTTGGAAAGGTGTTTAGGAGGCTAGATCTTCACTCCTAGCATTATTTGAGCTATACAATAGTAGATCTACATTGATGTACCTTTATGCAACAATTTATGCCCTAAAAATACACTGTCATGGCTCATGGCACTTGTATGGCAATGTTTTTACCTGTATTGACATATTTTCTTAAAGGAGTTATGTTTTCTATTGCTTGAGTGATTAGATCCTCAAGATCTTGTGCCTATTATTTGCTGATATGTTTAATAAGATGGCTGTTGTAATATCCCAAAAGAGAGAATGCAGTAATACTTCACACAATATAAGAACTTACAGCAAGATAAAAAATAAATCTTAAGACAACATCAGAATTTATGGAGAAGATGAGCCATTTTATTATATTGGAGAGGAATAAATTACACCATGTACAAAATATGAGAAGATCTAGCGAAAGAGATGGTCTAGAAGTACCCAGAAAACAATATACAATAGGTACAACGTAACTGGAGAGGCTTTGTAGCAAATACTCCACTATCCCTTCAGTAGAATATGAACATATAGTTGCAGGATGAAAAGGGAAATGCATATATACTAAAAATTAGAGCTCAGATGATGCCAAGATTCAATATCTAGCCAATGTGATGGATTCCCAAGATAACCCATAAAGGATTTTCCAGATCTGCAACTTTGGAAAAATCACCTCCCTAGGGTTTGATCCTTGATCTACTGGGAAATAGATATCTGAAGCTAGATATGACAAATAGATGGCTGAAATATGATATCAGATCATATCTATGCTTGAAGGGTTGATCCCTTCATCAGATCTATGAGCTAGAAGCTCTAGATCTAACTTCTCAATCCTCCAATGATGATTGCAGTTGCTGCAACACAAATGCCTCTAGAAACTATGCTGTGAGGGAGATAGAGGCCTTCTACCTACTGAAAAATGATGCAATAAGCTCCAGGCTGATGGAAATATTGATGGAAATGTGAGGGGATGATCCCTCACAGGATTGGTAGCTGAAATACTAGCAACTTCCTTCCTCCCTTTTGATCTACAGGATAGACAGCGTAATTCCTAAAGGAAGTACTACTGCTGGGAGAAAAATAAATTTTGGCCTGATTCCTGATCTCAAATGAAGCTCTGAAGAGCTGATCTTTAAGCCCAAGGTGACAAGAATAAACCCTCACCAGTTCTCCAGTTGAAGTACTGAAGACAACTTCCTCCTTCCAAACTGATCTTCATAAATTTGCAATTTCTAAATATGAGTGTTCTGCAAAAGTAGGAAAAGGAGATGGAACTTAAAGCCTGATGTATAATGAATTATAGTCCTCTTTCTAGAGCTGCTCTAAGAAAGAGGTGGGATTCTCGACCAGGAACACCCTGTGCTAAACAACACCTGCAATCTCTGCTAAACAACCCAAGAAAGCAGTGGAATGTCACATGACAATTCTAGATTTGAAAAGATCTTACATAAATAAATAATTAGCATGCCCTCATCCTTTCATTCATCTTCTTTATATAACATTTGAGCCTTCCTAAGCCTTGGCCCTCATCTAGACTGCATAGTGTATGTGGACAAGATCCTCCAAGTTGGACTGCGTTGTTTGACCAAATCGACCATCATGTCTAGGTGTAATGTACACCTTCTCCATCAAGTGTGATTTGTTTGCACATCATCCTCCATCACTTTCTCATGAGTGTCTCATGATATTTTGTTTGACATCTTCAAGATCTTAGTTGATTGTGTCAACCTCCATGATCTATCTCATTAATGAGACAGATTCTCCAATTTCATTCACATTAGTAGTTTCTCAACTACCTTATTATGTAGATCTAGGCTTAATTAATCCACATTCAAACACACAAAATGGATATTTATTCATATTGAGGATTGTGGGTCTCTCCACCATTATATTTACTTAATTCATCAAGAAAATCAAGGACTTTAATATTCCAAATATGATGTAAAAATTTGGGAATATTACAGTCTCCCCCCCCGCGGAAAAATGTTGCTTGTCCTCAAGCAACTCCAAAATTAGATGCAAGCCATCTATTCCCCTCCAAATGGCATCCGCATAAGGAAGGCTTCCTCCATTTGCTGCAATGGGTTATGCATGTTTGGTTCCAAAGTTGTCTTTCAAAAACATATAGAATGACTTCTAATTGTATGGTTAGATTTCCTCCTTCCATCATGAAGTACCAAGTGACAACCATATGATTTCCAACATCATCATCAATACATGAGATACATAAAACAAAGTAGCTCTTTCCACAAAAGAAAAGCTCCATCACACAAGACATCTCTCCATCCCATGTTTCATGAATTTGTTTGAGCGTTGATATGCTCTCATACTTAGCCCAGTTGGCCTTGTTGAATCCAAGCATCATTAATCCAATGTTATGCAAAAGAAGAAGGAAAGGAGCTATATGGGTAGAAAAATATGTCAAACCATATTCCCCTAAGAGTAACCACCGGAGTACGGCCCTTTGCTGCCATCCTCCATCTCCTCCATGTAAGATGGACAAGAAAACTCCCCCAAAAGCAACCAAAGAAACAAGAGATCTTGTTGCTTTTTGTCCTCCTCATGTGCATCATGAAGCAAAAACATACTAATGGACATAGGGAATGTCACATCAGCCCAATACAAAGAAACATCATCAATGCACATCATGAGATAATCATGCCAAGATTTACCCAAGACAAAACACATAGACATAGGAGATATCATGTGGTGGCCAATCTCTCTTAGGTGAAACCAAAATGCACATGCCTTCTTTTGCTGCATTCTATCATTGATACACAAGGCATGAATCAGGAAAATATGAGCTATTGGGTGGTGTTGATCTTTTCAGCCCCCATTGAATCCTTGATAAGGAATCTCTTTTCGTTGGGCCCGAAAAATCCATTATTTGTTTATCGTTGCCCTCTCCCAGCCTCGAAATTGCATAAAAGGGCCTAAAAACCCACTATAGAAAGCATATTAGGCCTTAGCCCCTTTCTTCCAAGCCCCTGCGCTCTTTTCCTTCCACATGACCCGGCCCTGAGACCAGGAGCTAGTCTAGTAGGCGCTTATCAAATATATGCATCGGGCACATTTTGAACCATTGATCTGTATGGATTGGACAACATTTGTTCACCTCCGCCACGCCCATAACCCGCCTGGCTACCGTCCGATCAAACTGTGAAATCAACGGTTCGCAGCTTGCCTGTCCTGGTGGTCCCCACATCCGCTCCCATTGCAAAAACCGGTGGTTTATATCGCACCACCTTCCAAGTGGTAGGCGGTATTCCTCAAATCCGAGCAATTCCATACATCGCTCGCCACGTGTCCCCGCGTACGGCTCCAAAACTGCTCTCCATCACGCATTATTGTTCGGTCAAAGTTACAGAGCGATATGCATATCAGCCGTCCGATCCAGTGTGATCCATCCGACGGTCGTCGCACTCCGAAGCTGCACGAGGGTTATTCCATGTCAACAGTGCCCTTGGCCCACCATCGCATTTCCCTCCGATGCGTTTTCAGCTGTCGATCTCGTTTCAAGATTGAACGGTCCAGATCATTTGCATATCCTGCCATTGACCCTGCCACAACTACCATCCCTGTGCTCGGTTTTTCTAACAAGTTTGTGGATTTTTCAGGGTTTTAGCGATGGAAAACTATTGTAATTTGCAGTCTTGATTGCAGTAGAAGATCACATCAAAGGACTATTCTTCAGACGCTACAATTATGAAGAAAAGTCCAGGAAGCCGTTATGACAAGACCTCCATTGAAGAAGCAGGGTTAAATTCTATCAAACCCCCCAGAGTCATTTGAATGCAAAGATTGCATAGATCCAGACATAAATATTGCAGGAAAAGAGTATCAATGGGAGGTAGATAATTAAAGACATGTAATTGAAGATTTTGGAGCCTGAGTCTACCTTTTGAAAGCAGAATACCAAGTCGAAGATCCTGTAGATCACTCAAAAGATTCATGCACAGAAAACAATATTCTCAAGGTTTTATTTTAGCTGATTTTTCTCTTCAGGAAAGGATGGAATTTCCATGTGACTTTAATTCTATTCCGTGTTCCTGAAGAGACTTTTATCCAGTGCAATTACTTCAGAAAGCTGGCAGTAGAGTACCTACAGCATAACAGAGCCGTCAAGGAGTATGTGCAGGCATTTTTTCACTGTTTTGTTTTAATGAGACAATTAAATGTTCATCACCTACTCCCTTATGGAGCTTTCGTTCGTTCCTATAAAGCTCTCGAAGAAAAAATGATTTAGGGTTCCAGATTTATCAGAAAGTTGGTGTAGTAAGAGAATTTTGTATACATTTTGTTGAACTCTTGTCTGAAAGCTCAGAGCCCATAGGGTCTCAGTGAGGAGGAGTTCCATCTGTTAAAGAGGATTCTGGTCTTTGGTATTTCACAGTCTGTAACTTTCTCTTATGTGCTATTTAAATAGATCATTTCATTTCATCCATCTTTCCTGTATCATGTTTTGGAATGCGAGTGGCTCACTGATTTTTGGTATGGATTTATCCTAGTTGATACCCATGCTCAGATCAGTCAAGCGCTTTAAATATGGCTCATGCATGATATTTTGTTTCATTATTCATCTAAACCGTATTTCTGCTATATTAGTTTCTTTGCGAGGGTGCTTTTAAAATGCTATTATCATGTATGGATTCTTAGATTGGTAAGCCCATGCATGGTGGTATTGTATATCTGGGTATCAGCTCAATTTTAGCTAATATCTCCTCAATATTTCATTCACTACATACACCTTTTGATAAATTATTTCTGTGATGTATTTATGAATCGACCCTCTTTGCAGTAAATTGTCTCTGAATTGTCTGATGCTTTTGTATTAGAGCTTTACATCTTAACTCTACAGTATCTCTTATCTGGTATCAGGTTTCTGAGAGTTTTGGTCCCATTCTAAAATAATTTCCTTGTTTAACAAGAGATAGCATGAGAGCCTTTGCTGATAACTCCCCATGTTATATTACATGCTCCTTGCTATATTAAGATGTCCTAGGCACTGGTCTATCACAACTCTAGGCTGTCTCTAGGAGCGACAACATCTTTCTGGCGCCATTGCCGGGGAGCGAAGTTGAGAAATTTTAAAATCCCTGGGCCTCGACAAAGTCTAATTCACTCTTCAAGTAGGTGAGTAGGGAGAGTTGAGAGTTGTAGATCCCTCACCTTGGCGACTCCACATTTGTTCATTTGATAAATCTATTCTCAGTCCTAGCTCCTCGTAAGCCACACCTGAGGTCAGATACGTCTAAGCCAAACACACCTTCAGTGTCTGACCCTGAAAAGATCATACATAGAAGAAATTGGAGGGAAAGAAAATCAGTCCATTATGAGATTCCCGAATTCTCTCAGGAAGACTTTCCGTCCTCCTCCTCTCAAGATTCTCAATTGAAAATTCCCGACCCCACTGTCGGAGATACCAATTACTATTCAGATAGCCCACCCCGAGGAGGTGTCCAATTTAAAGACAGTCTTCATCCTACTCCTGAGGTCGAAGAGGTCAAGGAAGTCACCAAAGTATCTGCTGTTAACAGACCTTTGTTCCCCTCAACCCCTCAAGCTGCAGTAGAGTATATTCCTATTATTATTCATACTCCACTTCCACCCCCTCCTCCTCCTCTTACTCATCAAAATATTGCACCACCTCCACCCCCTCCAATGGAAAATGTTCCAGGCTTCTTGCTAAATAAATATGCTCCTCTGGCATTACCTCAAGTGTTGAATGATATGCCCCAAGATTATCTGAAGATCTTGCCTAGATTCAATGGGTAAAATGAGATTGATGCTCAAAAACATCTTGAGACTTTCTTCTCTTTTGCAGAGAACTTTAATGTTGAACATTTAGATGTGGTCTTAAGACTGTTTGTGCAATCTCTAGATGGTGAAGCTCGAAAATGGTTTAAGACTTTGGCGGGTCGTTCTATTACCACTTGGGATAATATGGAAGATACGTTTCTCAGAAAATGGGGGGAGAAGAAAGATCATGGACAATGTCTTACTGAGTTTAATACACTTAAGAAAAGATATAATGAAGGGGTGTTAGAATTTATCAAGAGATTTAATAAATTGTATTTGAGCCTGCCTGCTGACATGAAACCTCATCAAACTGCTGCTAAAGTTGTTTTTGTAGCAGCCTTTGATTCAGAATTTGGTTTCTCTCTCAGAGAAAGAAAGCCTGCCACCCTAAATGATGCTCAGACAGATGCTCTAGAGTTGGATGAAATTTTTTCTTCCACTGGTAAATCAAAGGGAAAAGCTGAACAAGATACTAGAAGAAGTGGAAAAGAGGAGGTATCTACCTCTAATCAGGACCGAGACTCAGACATAATGGAAGAAATGAAAAAAAATGATCAAGAACATTTATAGTCAGCTGGGTAAACTTGATTTGGGGGCCAAGAATTCAAACTCCAAGAATTTACAGAATGCTCCAAACAGGGGTTATAATCCCCAGTATAGGAAACCACCCCTGCAAATATTACAAAAATAATGGAAGGAGCAACAAGATCAGGTACCACACCCATTATATTTGGAGGGTCCATTAGATAACCCTGCTGAAGATGCTGCCTATGAGCTAGAGGATGAAAATATTTCTTTTTCAAATAATGATGAGGTAGAATGCCCATTGCAAGATAGTGATGGAACCGAGTCCTCATTACTAGAAGAGGAAAAAGCTAGAGACACAGAAGACTCAGAAATTGATTACTATTGTAAACAATTTTCTGATTTCATGCAAGCACAATTCAATATAAAATATGATCTCATATCCTCTAGAAAGAGGACTCGTACTCAAGACCAAGAAGAAGAAGCAACACTTCAGAAGGATGCACCTGCCCAGAAGGAATCAACAGTGCAGAAAGTCACAGACAAGGGTAAGAGTCCTCTAAACAAACCTTTGCAGTCTAATGATCAAATTCCTTCTTCTTCAAAAGTAATCACTTCCCCTAATTCCAAATCTATTTCAAAAGAAGCCAAACTCTCAGCTGAAAATAAAGATTCCAAAGAGGTTGTAATAGAAAAGTCCCCTTCTACTTTTAGCTTGCAAAAGGAACTCGAGAAAGTCAAAATCCCAGTCCCCTTGACTGAACTGTTGAAACAACCAGCATACCAATCTCAAGTCACCTCTTTCATGCTCCCTCCATAAGCAGCACTCATCCCAGATAGTCTCAACCTTCAAGAAGAAAGACCCATGGTTGTTTTTGGCCCACATGTCGAGGAGATAGATCCCTCTACTCCTCCCTTCTATGTGTCTCTAGTAATTCATAACCTGCTATTACATAACTGTATGCTAGATTCTGGGGCTTCCCATAATCTTATGCCTCTGTCAGTCATGGAACAACTGGGATTACAAACCACCCGGCCATACAAGGACCTCTATTCATTTGACTCCAAAAGAGTTAAATGCTTGGGGATGATCAAGGATTTGGTGGTTAATTTGGCCCAAATCCCAGTTAAAAGTGTGGTAATGGACATCGTGGTGGCTGACATCCCAGCTCGTTTTGGTATGTTACTGTCAAGGTCCTGGGGAACAAAAATTGGTGGATCACTCAAGATGGATTTAACATATGCCACTATCCCAGTTTTCGGTGGCCAAGAGAGGAGATTGTACAGGGAGACTAGATTTGTCAAGATGGTGACTAAATCTGACAACTCTATAAATTCACTAGTCTACAGTAAGGAAGGAGATTTTTCATGCTTGATGCTGGAAGAAGATCAAGATTATGCTCATGAACCATCTTTCTGTCAAATCAAAACTGAACAGTCCGCCGAAAGCCATGAATCAGGAATCTGGACACTCCATTTTGATGGGGCAAATTCAAAGGAAGGTAATGGGGCTGGAATATTATTGATTTCTCCTACAGGAAGGTGGGTTCCATTTTCCTTCAAGCTAGAATATGAAGCCACTAATAATGTGGCTGAATATGAAGCACTTCTGCTAGGATTGCAGACAGCCAGGAACATGAACATACAAAGCTTAAAAGTTATGGGAGATTCTGAACTGGTGGTTAGACAAGTCAGGAATCAGTGTTAGACCAAACATCCTAGGCTAAGGGCTTATAGGAATGAAGTTTGGGACATGGTAGAAAATTTCTTCTTGGCGTTCAATATCCAGTTCATGCCCCGAGAATAGAATAGGATGGCTGATTCCCTTGCTGTAGCTACTAGTACATTTCGACCACCTCAGAACCCTTTTTTAAGATATGAAGTTGAGGTGTGTTATCGACCATCAATCCCAGATAACATCAAACACTAGCAGGTATTTGAAGATGAAGAACAGATGAAGAGATTCTTGGAAACAGTGGGAGAATTCTCCAATATGGAGATTGATGCTGATGAAGAAGAGGTTGAGTCTGAAGATACTTCAGAAAGAAATTGGGAGAAGAAAGTGGCAGGTAATAAAGTGTTGCAGCTAAAGGGAAACATAATACCTAGAGGACTGGTGCCTCTAGAAAGATTATTTGATAAGAATGATGTCCCACTGCAGCCAAGCAAAATGGTAGAAGAAAATTAGGTAGAAGACCTGAATCTTGGTACTGAGGCTGACCCCAAAATTATAAAACTGTGCAGGAAGATCCCTGGAGAATATAAAAAGCTATATCAGAAATTATTTCAGTCTTACAAGGATGTGTTTTCATGGTCCTATCAAGACTTGAAAACTTTTGATATCGGTATTATGTAGCACAAAATTCCACTGAAGGGAGATGCAAAGCCCCATAAGAAGAAGCCCAGACAAATAAATCCCCTGCTGCTGCCTTCTATTGAGAAGGAAATCAAGAAGCTGCTAAAAGCCAAAATAATTGTACCATTGAGGTAATCTGAATGGGTGGCAAAACTTGTCCCTGTACAAAATAAGAATGGAGAAATAAGGTTGTGTGTGGATTCTAGAAATTTAAATAGAGCATCCTTAAAGGATAATTATCCACTACCTAAGATGGATCACATCCTGCAGAAAGTGGTTGGAGCTTCTAGGATGTCAATGATGGATGGATTCTTCGGTTATAACCAGGTGGCTGTACTTCCAGAAGATCAAAAGAAGACTGCTTTCACCACACCATGGGGTACATTTGTGTATGCCAGGATGCCTTTTGGATTGATTAATGCAGGGGCCACTTTTCAGAGGGCAATGTACATTGATTTTGTTGGAGAGAAGGATAAATTCTTGGTTTTCTACCTCGATGATATCACTGTATTTTCCAAGAATGATACCGAGCACATCGAGCATCTGCGTAGAACTTTTGAGAAATGCAGAAGGTATGGTCTTTCCCTTAATCCTCAAAATTCTTTATTTTCTTTAGAAGAGGGTAAAATTTTGGGACACATTGTGAATAAAGATGGGGTGAAGATAGATCCTAAGAGGGTAGAGGTTATAAATGGTATTGCTTTTCCCAGAAATAAGAAAGAGGTATAGGTATTCCTTGGGCGCATCAATTTCCTGAGAAGGTTTATTCCTAACTATGCTGAAATAGTTAAGCATATAACTGACATATTGAAGAAAGATAATGAAGTTAAATGGTCCCAGGAATCACGAGAGGCATTTACCAGAATAAAAAATGCTTTTGCAGAAGCCCCTGTGCTAGCTGGACCAGATTATGATAAACCTTTCATGATTTTTTCTTTTGCATCACCTCATACAATAGCAGGAGTTTTATTGTAGAAAAATGAGGAAGGGTATGAGCAACCTATTTCCTTTTTCGGTCAGGTGCTCTGTGATGTAGAATTAAAGTACAACATATTGGAAAAGCAAGCATACGCCCTAGTAAAATCCCTCAAAGCATTCCACGTGTATATCTTACAGTCCCACATCACTGCATTTGTGCCTGCAACTGCTGTAAAAGATATTCTTATTCAGGGGGATAGTGAAGGAAAAAGGGGGAAGTGGATTGCTAAAATACAACAATATGACTTAGACATCCACCCTACCAAGCTGATCAAAGGATAGGGGCTTGCCAAAATGTTATCTGAATCAAACTACCAAGCTCTGGGCATAAATTTGTCCATTATAGCAGGTGAGGAATCTGAAGAGCAAGAAAAGAGACAGGGAATTGGAGTAGCTACTCCAGAAACACATCTAAAGTACCTCACCAGTCTGTGGTACAAAGAAATAGTAGAATATCTCTTCACATTCAGTTGCCCTCCAAGCTGTGATAAAGCTAAATATAGAAAACTAAGATTGAAATCACAGAAATATATAGTCGCCAATGGCTGGATATACTAGCGAGATCCCTCAGGTATCCTACTGCTATGTCTCATAGAGGATGAGGTAGGAAGTAATATAGCCGAATTTCATGAAGGGGTCTATGAGGGTCACTACAGTTGGAGGGCCACTGCTCATAAAATTATGAAGGCTGGTTTCTATTGGCCCAAGCTTTTTGGAGATGTTCTTGCCCAGGTTAGAGCATGTGAGAAATGTCATAAATTTGCTGAGAGGCAGAAGTTAGCACCTCTGCCTATGATTCCTGTGCACATGGATGAGCCATTTTGACAATGGGGAATCGATTTTATAGGTGAAATACACCCTGCATCAAGTGGTCAACATAAGTGGATTTTAACTGCCATTGATTATTTCACAAAATGGGTGGAAGCCATACCTGCAAGGAATGCTACCGATGTTGTGATAATAAAATTCATGGAAGAAAACATCATATCTAGGTTTGGTTGTCCTGCCAGAATAGTAACTGATAATGCACAAGCTTTCAAGTCTGCAAAATTTGTGAGTTTCTGTCAGCAATATAATATTTCACTAAGTCACTCTACAACCTATTATCTGCAGGGAAATGGCTTGGCAGAGTCTTCCAATAAAACCCTGGTGAGGGCATTGAAGAAAGCTATAAGTGAGAATCAAAGGAATTGGGATTCCCAATTGAAATTTTCTCTGTGGGCTAATAGAATTACCAACAAGAGAGTAACTGGGAGATCCCCATATGAAATGGTATATTGGAGGGCAGCAGTATTTCCTATTCAATTAGCCCTACCAGTAGCCCGATTCATGCAGGAAGGTCAAGAAGAGCCTGATAATATGATTAGGAGAATAAATCAGCTGATGGAGTTGGAGGAAACTAGGAACCAGGTGAATCAAAGACTGACAGAGTATCAGGAGAAGATGAAATACCTCTTTGATCAGCATGCTAAGGACATGATGCAGGAGCATTAGCTCCGGAAAACACTTTGTATTTTATTTAAACTAGGGGGTTTCATGTTTTTAAGAAATTATTAATTTTATGTAAGATTTTGAGTGATTAATTATGTTTTTAATTAATTATATGGGAGAATTTGTAAATGTTTCCAAACAACTGGAAACATGAGAGAAATTAGCTTCAAGATAATTTAGAATTAAGGAGAGAGCCTAATTTGGAATTAGTTTCAAAGTTTTAGGGATAAAAATCTATTTTTTAGGGATAGTGAGAGATTTGGGGATTTGTTGAGATTTTAAAGGGGTTGAACTCAAATTAGTACATTTTTAATTTATATAAATTAGTGGGCCTCAAAGGCAATTGGGGAGGTAGAATAGAATAGGGAAAAAAGTAGGAGATAGAGGTTTTCCTATACCTCTATGTAAAGCTGAAAGGGCCATGGATTTTGAGAATCTGGCCATGTACAAAGGGTTTTGAAATTGATTGCATTTGTTTATACAAGGAGGAATTTGTTCTGGAATTTTGTGTGCGTAATATATTTCTGGTCGAAATTGGCAGAACGATATTTGAATTTTTAAGTCATTCATGTGATAAAATCTATGACAGTTAAAGCTCTGTATATAAAGGGAAATTCGATATTGTTTAAAATAATGCCGATTTGTTGTTGTGAAGGTATGCAATTAAGCGCACATTTGATTTAAATCTGCATACAGTGAAGTGAAGCAAAATCAATGTTTTTGGCTTCAGGTAAGAGTGTAATTGATATTTGTATAGTGTGTATGGGTAATCTGACATTGATTGGACGTTGATAACAGTTCTGCATTGAGTTTAATGAAAGTGTGACAGCAGAGGAATTGTATTTAATGTAATGCAGATTGAATATGTTACATAGTTGTACAGCATGAAGACTGAAGGAGTTCCAGAATGCGTTGGAATGTAAATCGTTGATTAAATCTCTGTTTGCCGGAATTGATTTTATAAACTGTGTGGTTATGTTTGCGTTTACCCTGACATTGGCATGGGAGTATGTGCAGATAATTATAATGTATTAAGAGAAGAACAATATAACTATGCAATTTAGAGTTCGAATGTGGAATTAACGCTCAGAACAGTGGTATTTTTATAGCGCCGGTTAAAGAGTTCTGTAAGTAAAGAAAAGAGTCTTCCACAGTCTAACAAAGATGAAGCTAGAATGAATCTGAAGAATAATATAGCGCTGATAAGATGAGTTTGTAAGAACAGATTGAATTTAATTGCAATGAAAGTTTGAACTGAACAGAATTCTGTTTTGGTTGATGAAAATCGATTTGAGCATTTGGGTGTTTGCTGTGTTATGTAGTCTATGCTGCAGGCATAGATGTGATCGATTTGCAGTGTTGAGCAAAATAGAATGTAGCACTGGCGCAGATTCCAAGTCAACATTTGAACAGAGGACGTAGAAAAATCGATCATCCAAGGGAAAGGATTGGTTCGAATAGGAGATTGATACAACGGCTTTGGCAATTCACTTTCAGGAATGGCGAAATCACTTTGATAAAAATCCAAATGAAATGTTGTATGCGCTGATACTAATAGTGTATTAACGTTTTATGGATCACAGAAAAAAACACTGAGGAAAATCTGAAGGACGCAGAGCAAGAATGGGTCCGTTGAAATTTGACGGAATGATAAATTGGCAAGCAATCAATTCATCGGTTTAAGAGGTAATACTGTGAACAGAATCACAAAATTAATGTAAAGCTGAAGTTTGCATTTTTTTAGTCGGATGGAAGGTATATAAATTATTTGAGCAGATTGTTGGAATTTCATTTCTTTTAATCATGGTTGGGTGCTAATTGTGAGCGCATCATTTGTTGTAAGCCTGGCATTTGAATTGAGAATTAAAACACTCTTGCACGGGTGGAACATCGATTACAGTTAATTCAAAGTTGACTTTGAATAGAAGGACAATGACACGTTACAACAGTGGATCCAAAGTATCAATGAACATCAATGAAATATGAACACTGATATATTGACTGCAGAAGCGAAAGTTGGGAGAAAGCATTGGTAAAAATTGAATGAGGAGAATGGCACACTTGAAGTTGCGCAGGTATTCATGGTATGCCTATTCTTAATTACTGTATCCAGATCTATCATGATCTGAGTAATTCAAAGGTAGAAAGAATGAAATTTTATGCGGATCAAAATGTTATTTTGGGAATAATGGGATCAAGAAAAGGCACATATAATAATGAAACCGGAGCGATTTGTTAGAACATTTGGGTTTGGAAAATTAGAAGTTTGAGTTCTGAATATTTAGTTATAAAAGGAGATTATTATTGGGTTTCTAATACCAGTTTGAAGTGTGAGTTTAAGTGCATGGAGAATTATTATTGGGTTCATGAGTTTTGGACCATATGTTAAGAAGGAGTTTCAGAAATGATGTGCATGTAATTGCCAGACTTGAGATTTTTATTTGGGCAGTTTTTTTTTAAGATGCATTCTAACTCATGTGTTCGAAGTGAAGATTCTGGGTTTGCAGGCTAGCCCTGCGTCATTTTTGGTATCAGAGCTGGAATGGCTCTGTATGAGGGTTTAAGTTTTTAAATTGAATTGAATTAAATGCATGAATGAGAGATTTTGAAGCTGATGAAAGTTGCAGCACAGGTATACAAATGCAGTTGAGGAAGGAAGCGAGATCAATAGGATCTTGAAAGGTGAGATTGTGTAGTTGATATTTAACTCTGGTTTGAAGACTATTTGCAGAATTTGGTTGCAGGCATAGTGGAGAAATCTCAGCAGGAAGAAGCAGCTGAAGTGCAATGAAGAGAGAGTCCAGCAAGGGATTCTAGATGTGTGGTAGAACCTAAAGATTCAACAGAGGGTGAATGAAAAAGGACAAGTGTGTTCTTGATAGTTGCAGATGAGAGAAGCCTAAAAGAGCAGAGGAGAGTGCTCAAGAGGTTCCAGAGGCAGTGAACCAGTACTTACCAAAAGACTGAGTGAGGAGAGCTTGGTGAGGTAAGTGGCGGCAGGACAGGAGAGCTTGCTGTTGCAGAGGCTTGGTGCAACTCATGAGTGAGAAACTCATGGCAAAGGAGATGACTACTGAAAGTCATAAAGAAGAGAGCAGAGGTTCAGAAAGAGGCCACAGTAGAATGAGGGAGAAAGATGCCAAGGCAAATGGAATATTGAAGCAGTGGACTGATGAGGAGTATGAGAAAGAGAAAGCTAAGATTACAGTTCATCTTGAGTTGTTAATGGAGTTGTTGCAGGAGAATATGAGAGGCCAGAGACAGGGTTGGCTGATGAGGAAGAGAGTGAAGTGGCAGAGGCTACAACAGAAAAGAGATCGACAGATAAACATGCAGTTAATGGAAGAGCTGAAGAAGCTCGAGCAGATAATGGATGTACAGTTGAAGTGTACGCAACTCAGAGCAGCTGAGTTGGAAGATGAGGTTTCCATTGATCAAACAGAGGAGGAGATTATTGATGATTTCTTGAATTACTGGGCAGATCCAGATCAGCTGGATAATGTGAACTCTTGTGTTTTTATAACTGACAGTTGTGATGTGATTACAGGTTTTGTTGAAGAGGATGCGAAATCTTGTGAAACTGTCACAAGCATGGAAAAGAATCTCTCGGGAGATAAGTACTTTTAAGAAGAAAGCAGTGATGCTTTTGCTGTTACAGTACGAGAGGAAGTTCATGTGAATGAAGAAGAGGATCAGCTGGAAGAGCTGGTATATGAACTGACGATTAAAGTTGTTAAGACTTGTAGTTTTCAAACTAACAATTTGTGTATGAATGCAGGAACTGTAAGTGATAGTGATGTTATGCTTCAGCAATGTCACAGAGAAATTGCATTGCTAGAATATTTGTTGAAGAATTCGGAGTATGACAGGGATATGGCAGAAGAAAGAGTTCAGTACAGTGAACGAGTGCAGAAAGATATCATGGAAGCAGATGATGTGAGAGGAAGACTGGTTGACAGTCTTGAGAATTCTTCAGAGGATTCTTTGAGTAGAGAGAATCAGCATACTGATGTGCTGGTTGAGATGGAAAATTCAGGACAGCATACTGAAATGCTGGCAAAGGGAGAAAAGGCACTGAGGCCTTATGATTTTTGTTCTAACAAGTGCTTTGTGAATGCAGGTGTTATTGCATGGGTTGAAGAACATTTGACTCAGTTGAGCAATCAAATGAAGAAGAAAGACGAGAATTCTGTGGAAACATCTAATCCATGGAATGAGGACGTTATGGTGTTATAAAGGATACTGAATGATCAAAATTCAGTGCAGAAAGAATCTCAATTGCAGAATTGGGAAATGCAGATGCAGAGAGATGAAGACAACCGGAAGAAGCACGCAATGTACCAGTCCAGTAAGTCGCTGATAGGTGAAGTTAGAGAAGAAGTTTTCCGTTGCAGAAAACAAGAGGGCATGGACGATTGGGTGGCAGTAAGAAATGAGAAAGTACAGACGAAGCAAGTAAGAAGTCAGCAAGCGAAAGCAAAAATTGAACGAGTAAGAACTAAGCAAGCCGTCTTAGCTCAGCAGGCAGCAAGGAATCAGCGATCTAAAGATTTATTGGACCGAGAAATTGAGCTAATCAGAAAAATCATGTTGAAAGTGTCTCAGAGGAAGACATCAGCAAGAACGAGGAGAAGCAGCAGCAGCAGCAAAATGAAGACGGAGACTGATTGTGAAGGTGCAGCAAGTGGAGCAAGACAGCATAAGATATGGAGACCTGGAGAAAAGCAGCATACGACAGCAGATATAGATGATGACTTGCAGAACAAAGTATGGGATCCAAGTGGACGAGGACTTAAACGCATGATCTGGATATCATGATCATTTTCTACTTTGGGAGTCTGATGCAGGAGCATTAGCTCCGGAAAACACCGTGTATTTTATTTAAACTAGGGGGTTTCATGTTTTTAAGAAATTATTAATTTTATGTAAATATTTATAAGATTTTGAGTGATTAATTATGTTTTTAATTAATTATATGGGAGAATTTGTAAATGTTTCCAAACAACTGGAAACATGAGAGAAATTAGCTTCAAGATAATTTAGAATTAAGGAGAGAGCCTAATTTGGAATTAGTTTCAAAGTTTTAGGGATAAAAATCTATTTTTTAGGGATGGTGAGAGATTTGGGGATTTGTTGAGATTTTAAAGGGGTTGAACTCAAATTAGTACATTTTTAATTTATATAAATTAGTGGGCCTCAAAGGCAATTGGAGAGGTAGAATAGAATAGGAAAAAAAAGTAGGAGATAGAGGTTTTCCTATACCTCTATGTACAGCTGAAAGGGCCATGGATTTTGAAAATCTGGCCATGTACAAAGGGTTTTGAAATTGATTGCATTTGTTTATACAAGGAGGAATTTGTTCTGGAATTTTGTGTGCGTAATATATTTCTGGTCGAAATTGGCAGAACGATATTTGAATTTTTAAGTCATTCATGTGATAAAATCTATGACAGTTAAAGCTCTGTATAAAGGGAAATTCGATATTGTTTAAAGTAATGCCGATTTGCTGTTGTGAAGGTATGCAATTAAGCGCACATTTGATTTACTTCTGCATACAGTGAAGTGAAGCAAAATCGATGTTTTTGGCTTCTGGTAAGAGTGTAATTGATATTTGTATAGTGTGTATGGGTAATCTGACATTGATTGGACGTTGATAACAGTTCTGCATTGAGTTTAATGGAAGTGTGACAGCAGAGGAATTGTATTTAATGCAATGCAGATTGAATATGTTACATAGTTGTACAGCATGAAGATTGAAGGAGTTCCAGAATGCATTGGAATGTAAATCGTTGATTAAATCTCTGTTTGCCGGAATTGATTTTATAAACTGTGTGGTTATGTTTGCGTTTACCCTGACATTGGCATGGGAGTATGTGCAGATAATTATAATGTATTAAGAGAAGAACAGTATAACTATGCAATTTAGAGTTCGAATGTGGAATTAACGCTCAGAACAGTGGTATTTTTATAGCGCCGGTTAAAGAGTTCTGTAAGTAAAGAAAAGAGTCTTCCACAGTCTAACAAAGATGAAGCCAGAATGAATCTGAAGAATAATATAGCACTGATAAGATGAGTTTGTAAGAACAGATTGAATTTAATTGCAATGAAAGTTTGAACTGAACAGAATTCTGTTTTGGTTGATGAAAATCGATTTGAGCATTTGGGTGTTTGTTGTGTTATGTAGTCTATGCTGCAGGCATAGATGTGATCGATTTGCAGTGTTGAGAAAAATAGAATGTAGCACTGGCGCAGAGTCCAAGTCAACATTTGAACAGAGGACGTAGAAAAATCGATCATCCAAGGGAAAGGATTGGTTCGAATAGGAAATTGATACAACGGCTTTGGCAATTCACTTTCAGGAATGGCGAAATCACTTTGATAAAAATCCAAACGAACTATTGTATGCGCTGATACTAATAGTGTATTAACGTTTTATGGATCACAAAAAAAAACACTGAGGAAAATCTGAAGGACGCAGAGCAAGAATGGGTCCGTTGAAATTTGACGAAATGATAAATTGGCAAGCAATCAATTCATCGGTTTAAGAGGTAATACTGTGAACAGAATCACAAAATTAATTTAAAGCTGAAGTTTGCATTTTTTTAGTCGAATGGAAGGTATATAAATTATTTGAGCATATTGTTGGAATTTCATTTCTTTTAATCATGGTTGGGCGCTAATTGTGAGCGCAGCATTTGTTGTAAGCCTGGCATTTGAATTGAGAATTAAAACACTCTTGCACGGGTGGAACATCGATTACAGTTAATTCAAAGTTGACTTTGAATAGAAGTAAAATGACACGTTACAGCAGTGGATCCAAAGTATCAATGAACATCAATGAAATATGAACACTGATATATTGACTGCAGAAGCGAAAGTTGGGAGAAAGCATTGGTAAAAATTGAATGAGGAGAATGGCGCACTTGAAGTTGCACAGGTATTCATGGTATGCCTATTCTTAATTACTGTATCCAGATTTATCATTATCTGAGTAATTCAAAGGTAGACAGAATGAAATTTTATGCGGATCAAAATGTTATTTTGGGAATAATGGGATCAAGAAAAGGCACATATAATAATGAAACCGGAGCGATTTGTTAGAACATTTGGGTTTGGAAAATTAGAAGTTTGAGTTCTGAATATTTAGTTATAAAAGGAGATTATTATTGGGTTTCTAATGCCAGTTTGAAGTGTGAGTTTAAATGCATGGAGAATTATTATTGGGTTCATGAGTTTTGGACCATATGTTAAGAAGGAGTTTCAGAAATGATGTGCATGTAATTGCCAGACTTGAGATTTTTATTTGGGCAGTTTTTTTTTAAGATGCATTCTAACTCATGTGTTCGAAGTGAAGATTCTGGGTTTGCAGGCTAGCCCTGCGTCAGGACATAAATTTGCAAATTGGTGATCTAGTGCTCATATGGGACATCCGGAGAGCTGAAAAAGGAAAACATGGTAAATTCGATCCGCTCTGGTTCGATCCTTTCAATATTGTGGAGCAGGGAGGTAACAATACTTTCAAGTTGGAAAATTTACAGGGTGACTTGCTTGATGCCCCTGTGAATGGTCAATTCCTTAAGTCCTATTTTCAGTTCTGATTCAGGCTGAAAAAGCCTGGTGTATTATATTGTATATTAGTTTCTTGTTTCGTTTTTGTTTGAATATTGTGGGTGTCGTGATGAATCATGAAGTAAAAAGTAGAAAGGTTGAAGAGCAGAATTCGACCAAAAGGAATATCTGGTGGTCTGCAAAGTTCTCGACACGTTCATGGATGAATGTGTCGTCCCCAGATGGAGCCGATGTTGATCTTTCCAGCCCCCATTGAATCCTTGATAAGGAATCTCTTTTCGTTGGGCCCGAAAAATCCATTATTTGTTTATCGTTGCCCTCTCCCAGCCTCGAAATTGCATAAAAGGGCCTAAAAACCCACTATCGAAATCATATTAGGCCTTAGCCCCTTTCCGCCAAGCCCTTGCGCTCTTTTCCTTCCACATGACCCGGCCCCGAGACCAGGAGCTAGTCCAATAGGCGCTTATCAAATATATGCATCGGGCACATTTTGAACCGTCGATCTGTATGGATTGGACGAAATTTGTTCACCTACGCCACGCCCATAACCTTCCTGGATACCGTCCGATCAAACTGTGAAATCAACAGTCCACAGCCTGCCTGTCCTGGTGGTCCCCACGCCCGCTCCCATTGCAAAAACCGGTGATTTATATCGCACCACCTTCCAAGCGGTAGGTGGTATTCCTCAAATCCGAGTGATTCCATACATCGCTCGCTGCGTGTCCCTGCGTACCGCTCCAAAACCACTCTCCATCGCGCATTATTGTTTGGTCAAAGTCATGGAGCGATATGCATATCAGCCGTTCGATCCAGGGCAATCCATCCGACAGTCGTCGCACTCCGAAGCTGCACGAGGGTTAGTCCATGTCAACAGTGCCCCTGGCCCATCGTCTCATTGCCCTCCGATGCGTTTTCAGCCATCGATATGGTTTCGAGATTGAACGGTCCAGATCATCTGCATATCCTGCCATTGACCCTGCCACAACTACCATCCCTGTGCCCGGTTTTTCTAACAAGTTTGTGAATTTTGCAGGGTTTTAGCGATGGAAAACTGTTGTAATTTGCAGTCTTGATTATAGTAGTAGAGCACATCAAAGGACTATTCTTCAGAAGCTACAATTATGAAGAAAAGTCCAGGAAGCCATTATGACAAGACCCCCATTGAAGAAGCAGGGTTAAATTCTATCAAACCCCCCAGAGTCATTTGAATGCAAAGATTGCGCAGATCCAGACATAAATATTGTAGGAAAAGAGTATCAGTGGGAGGTAGATAATTAAAGACATGTAATTGAAGATTTTGGAGCCTGAGTCTACCTTTTGAAAGCAGAATACCAGGTCGAAGATCCCATAGATAACTCAAAAGATTCATGCACAGAAAACAATACTCTCAAGGTTTCATTTCAGCTGAGTTTTCTCTTCAGGAAAGGACGAAATGTCCATGTGACTTTAATTCTATGCCATGTTCCTGAAGAGACTTTTATCCAGTGCAATTAATTCAGAAAGCCAGCAGCAGAGTACCTACAGCACAACAGAGCCGTCAATCAGTATGGGCGGGCATTTTTTCACTATTTTGTTTTAATGAGACAATTAAATGTTCATCACCTACTCCCTTATGGAGCTTTCATTCCTTCCTATAAAGCTCCCGAAGAAAAAATGATTTAGGGTTCCAGATTTATCAGAAAGTTGGTGTAGTAAGAGAATTTTGTATACATTTTGTTGAACTCTTGTATGAAATCTCAGAGCCCATAGGGTCTCAGTGAGGAGGAGTTCCATCTGTTAAAGAGGATTCAGGTCTTTGGTATTTCACATTCTGTAACTTTCTCTTATGTGTTATTTAAATAGATCATTTCATTTCATCCATGTTTCCTGTATCATGTTTTGGAATGCGAATGGCTCACTGATTTTTGGTATGGATTTATCCTAGTTGATACCCATGCTCAGATCAGTCAAACACTTTAAATATGGCTCATGCATGATATTCTGTTTCATTATTCATCTAAACCGTATTTCTGCTATATTAGTTTCTTTGGGAGGGTGCTTTTAAAATGCTATTATCATGTATGGATTCTTAGATTGGTAAGCCCATGCATTGTGGTATTGTATATCTGGGTATCAGCTCAATTTTAGCTAATATCTCCTCAATATTTCATTCACTACATACACCTTCTGATAACTTATTTCTGTGATGTATTTCTGAATTGACCCTCTTTGCAATAAAATGTCTCTGAATTGTCTGATGCTTTTGTATTAGAGCTTTACATCTTGCCTTTGCAGTATCTCTTATCTGGTATCAGGTTTCTGAGAGTTTTGATCCCATTCTAAAATAATTTCCTTGTTTAACAAGAGATAGCATGAGAGCCTTTGCTGATAACTCCCCATGTTATATTACATGCTCCTTGCTATATTAAGATTTCCTAGGCACTGGTCTATCACAACTCTAGGCTGTCTCTAGGAGCGACAACAGGTGGTAACCATACTCACGCAAGAGCAGCCAACATATCCATGCCTCCTTCTTCATCTCATAAGTGTTCCTCAAGGCATGGATTAAAGAAATAGGGGCAGTGAAAATAACCTCCCAAGGGAAACCAATGTAACCAAGCTTACTGGCCCATATAAATCTACAAGTGGTTATGCAACCCCTTTCTTATCTTCCCCATACACTCATCCCAATATGGAAGATGAGTGATGTGTTGTATAATCATAGTATCCTCCCTTTTTAGAATACCATATTCCCCAAACTGATGAAGAACTTTGCACTCCATGAAATGTTGAAGTGCACCTCCAATGAGATCTCTTAATGAGACCTTCTTCTCATCCATGGCCTTCCAAAACCAATGAGGTCTTGGATCTACTATAGGTAGAAGTCTCTCTTTGAGCTGTGAGGTGATCATTGAGATAGTGTCATCAAGAAAGGAGAAAAGGTTTCTCATATCTAGATGTCTACTCTTTATCATCTTTACCTCCATTGCTTCATGAGTGAAGCTACCTTCAGAATGCTCCAAGAATAATGAGGCCTCATTATTATCACTACTTCTAAGTGAAAATGATGTAGATCTGCAAGGTAATACATAAACTATCTCAAAGAAACGTACAATACTAATATCACAACCAGTCATTGTACAAGGATTATGCTCATCCCTTCTTCTGAAACTCTACACTTCAACTCAAGAGGTTGAATGTAGCTCATCCATGACAAACTGGGATAGATTTTCATCTCCTCCTTGATTAGATCAAGGGTCCTCTGCGTTGTGATATGTTTTTGCTTCAAATCAGAACTATGTTCTAACCCTTGGTTATGCATTGGCCTTGATGGCATGTCCCCATAAGTTTCAATAATATTTACTGAAAAAATAGGTGATGAATGTGTATGCATACCTTGGATCAACTAATATGTGGGAACCTCTTGACAAAACGCAAGAGTTCCTCCAATCGAGACAATAGTGCCTCCAACTGCTAGTAAGAGTGATCACTGCTCTTCTCCAAGTGTACCAGCATTGGAATTCTCCTCCTTTCCCTCATGCATCTCCTAAATCATGCATGAGACTCTATATGTTAAGAGCTCAAGACTATCTTGCAAAGATGCAAGAGTCTCTTCTCTAGATGCAAGTACTTCTGCTGCTGGTGGCGAATGTGGTGACTTCTTGTCTAGAGTGACAAGATTGACATCCTCCTCCTTAGGAAATGTCACTTTGTGACACATCTCTGGTTTTTTCCCATCAAATTCCTTCCTCAACTTGTGAAAGAAATCTGAATATTTAGTCACCTTTGCATGCTCCATGTGAACAAAACAGCAATCATTAGCTTCATCTAAAAGATGAAGTGCTGCAATTTGAACAACCTCTTCTTCAGCTACAAGATGTAGCCTAAAAAATGCATCTAACTCTCTCCTCCAAGCCTTAACATTGCTTGAGGAGGATCCATCAAATGTAGGTGAATAGAATCTATTGTGCCTCTTCCTTCTATTGCTGCTATAGGATGCTCTTTCTTCTTTGATTTTGAAGAATTGTTGGAGGGTTAGCTTCTCCTCGAATGCTCTAGACTGTGCTTTGTACTCTTCAAGATATAGACTGAGAGTCTCATGAGTATCAGGTTCATTCCTTCCTTCATTTCTACACTCTATACCTTCTTCAAATAAAGTGGCAATAGTGGATCTATGAGGAGATATAGGATTCTTTGGTTTTCTTCTTTGCTGATAGGAAGTGTTGAGCCCTTCCTCATCACATATTCTTCTTGGACCTTCTTTCTGCCTTTCCTCCTTCATTTGATAGACCTCCTTGGAGAGATATTGCATAGATCTACAGACATGAGTGGAAGAATTTTCTTCCTCCATGATAGATCTCATCTATCTGCTTCTTCCTTAGATTCAAAAGATGAATTTTCCACAAGATGAGCCAAAGATCATGCTTTGATACCACTGTAATATCCCAAAAGGGAGAATGCAGTAATAATTCACACAATATAAGAGCTTACAACAAGATAAACAATAAATCTTAAGAAAACATCAAAATTTACAGAGATTTTGAGCCATTTTATTATATTGGAGAAGAATCTGTTACACCATGTGCAAAATATGAGTAGATCTAGCCAAAGAGATGGTCTAGAAGTGCCCAGAAAACAAGCTACAACAGGTACAACGTAACTAGAGAGGCTCTACAGCAAATACTGCACTGTCCCTTCAGCAGAATATGAACATAGAGTTTCAGGCTGAAAAGGGAAATGCAAATCTACTCAAAACTAGAGCTCATATGATGCCAAGATTCAAGATCTAGCCAATGTGATGGATTCCCAAGATAACCCAAAAAGGATTTTCCAAATTTGCAACTTTGGAAAAATCACCTACCTAGGGTTTGATTCTTGATCTGCTAGGAAATACAGACTGAAGCTAGATCTGACAAATAGATGGTTGAAATATGATATCAGATCATATCTATGCTTGAAGGGTTGATCCCTTCTTCAGATCTATGAGCTAGAAGCTCTAGATCTAGCTTCTCAATCCCCCAATGATGATTGCAGCTGCTGTAACACAACTGCCTCTAGAAACTACATTGTGAGGGAGAGAGAGGCCTTATACCTGCTTAAAAATGATGCAATAAGCTCCAGGATGATGGAAATGTGAGGGGATGATCCCTCACAGGATTGCTAGCTGAAATACTAGCAACTTCCTTCCTCCCTTTTGATCTGCAGGATAGACAACGTAATTCCTTAAGGAAGTACTACTTCTGGGAGGTCAATAAATTTTGGCCTAATGTTTGATCTGCAATGAAGCTCTGGGAAGCTGATCTTTAAGCCCAAGGTGACAGGAATAAACCCTCACCAGTTCTCCAGCTGAAGTACTGAAGACAACTTCCTCCTTCCAAATTGATCTTCAAGAATCTGCAATTTTTGAATATGAGTGTTTTGCAGAAGTAGGAAAAGGAGATGGCACTTAAAGCCTAATGTATAATGTAGTACAATCCTCTTTATAGAGTTTCTCTAAGAAAGAGGTGGGATTCTCGACCAGGAACACCCTGTGCTAAACATCACCTGCAATCTCTGCTAAACAACCCAAGAAATTCGTGGAATGTCACATGACAATTCCAGATCTGAAAAGATCTTACATCAAGAAATAATCAGCATGCCCTCATCCTTGCCTTCATCTTCTTTATATAACATTTGAGCCTTTCCAAGCCTTGGCCCTCATCTAGACTGCGCAGTGTATGTGGACAAGATCCTCCAAGTTGGACTGCGTTGTTTGACCAAATCAACCATCATGTGTAGGTGTAATGTACACCTTCTCCATCAAGTGTGCTTTTTTTGCACATCATCCTCCATCACTTTATCATGAGTGTCTCATGATCTTTTGTTCGACATCTTCAAGATATTAGCTGACTATGTCAACCTCCATGATCTATCTCATTAATGAGACAGATTCTCCAATTTCATTCACATTAGCAGTTGCTCAACTACCTTATTATATAGATCTAGGCTTAATTAATCCACATTCACACAAAAAAAGTGGATATTTATTCATATTGAGGAATGTGGGTCCCTCCACCCTTTTATTTACTTAATTCATCAAGAAAATCAAGGACTGTAATATTCCAAATATGATGTGAAAATTTGGGAATATTACAGTTGTACATTTGTCTCATATCATGGTGTGTTGATTAATTCATTGTTGTTTCCACTATTGTGTTCATATATTTTTGCTTTCCCATTTGGGAATATTACACTTCTTCTGTGATATTCTTCTTGCATGCCGCCATAATGGTCATTTGGAGAATCTGTCGATGATAATAAAAAAATAGTTGTTTCCATGTTTAATAGAAGGAAGGCCCGACATGTAATCCCTGGAGAGGGATTACCAAGGTTTCCTAAGGGTAGGAAACGAAGTATAGAGGCCTTGATTCTTGATGGTCGATTTGGAAATGGCACAGGAAGTGTAGGATCTGATGTACTTCCTAACATTCTGTCGAAGTTTTGGCCAATAGAGATACTTCTGCAATACTGCCACTATTTTCTCTTCCTCGAAATTCCCAATGACCTGACTATAGTGCACTTCCCAAACCATCTTGGCATGCTCGGTTTAAGGAACACAAATTTGTCCTAGGTGACATAGCAGTGAATCTTGGAGGTGAAAATTTGGAACTAGCTTACCTTCCAAGAGCGTCTTGTATGTGTGGATGAATTTTGGATCGATTTTGTAGAGAAGTGACCAGTCAGAAGGCTCATTCCCACAAGAGTTGAGCATGGTGGTTAGCACCACGATCAGTGGTTGGTTAAGGAAATATGCAACATTATTGGTTCTTCCATATTTTTACTTTATGTTCAAATGAAAATGTTGCAGGTATGTGCACAAGTTCTGATGGAAATCATTATGCAACTCCCCTTGTGTTTTTATGAACTGCAAAGCTCGGTGGTCTGTGTGGATGACCGTTTCCTTCCCCAAAATGTAATGTTTCCATTGTCAGAAATCTTGCACAATGGAATACATCTCTTTTTAATAAGTGGGATACTTCTAGACTGTGGCGGCAAGTGTCTCAATGTGATATGCCAGTGGATGCCCCTGTTGAGTAAGAACTACCCTAATAACATATTCAGAGGCATCAATATTGATCTCAAATGGTTGTTGCAAGTATGGTAATGTGAGTGTTGTTGCAAAGAAGAGGTGTTGTTTCAACTCTAAAAATGCCTTCTGTTGAGATTCAAACCAAAAAAAAAATTCTTTCACTCCTTCCTTGGTGATGTGAATGAAGGGTCAAGTGATATGACAGAATCCCAACACGAACTTGCTGTAGAAATTGGCAAGACCCAGAAAGTTATGGAGCTCTGTTAGAGTGGTTGGGGATGGCCAATCCTAAATGAATTGGATCTTTTCTAGATCCACATGCATCCCCCACTCATCAATAATGCATCCTAGATATTGAACCTGGGTCATGCCAAACGTGCAATTATCCAAATTGGCACACAACTTGTGTTGCCACAGTGTTTGGAGGACCTATCAGATGTGGTGGAGGTGCTCTTCCCAATTCTGGCTGAAGATCAGGATGTCATCCAAGTACACCACCACAAATGAGTTGGTGAATGGCCAAAATATGTCATCCATCAACCTCATGAATGTTGTGGGAGAATTCATACACCCAAAAGTCATGACCAACCATTCGAAAAGAAAATGTAGGGTTCGATTGGTGCCTAATGATACTCGAAATTCAAGTCGATATTACTGAAATATTTCCCCCCCTTGAGTTGGTCTAGAAGGTAACCAATATGTGGGATTAGGTACCTATTCTAGACAGTGATCTTGTTTAATGCGCGATAGTCAATACAAAGTATCCAATTCCCATCCTTCTTCTGCACCAACATGATCAATTCCCAAAGAGCAATGAAATCGACCAGATGTGACCTTTCTGCAGAAGCTCCTGAATATGCCTCTTGATTTCGTCATTCTCTAGAAAAAAGTGTCGATAGATTGGTCCATTGGGCAGCGACATACCTGGGGTCAGATCAATGGAGTGCTTGATCTGGCAGTGAAGAGGCACCCATCCTGGTGAGGTGAAGATGTCCCTGTACTCCTCCACAAATTTTCCCATTTGTTATTGTCATGCGAAGGAGCCCTATTTGGAGGTAATGGACACAATCTTATTCTTTCCCTGAAAGTGGATCATTAGGAAAAAAAATCTCCTGGATTTGGAAATGGGTTTACTACATTTTTTTGTAGTAACAAAAGAGATGGAAGCAGGCAATGCTACCTCCGGTATCATGTACAACTTATTGCCCAAAGTAACAATAACAATGTGAGGCCTGGACTCATACATAAAATGTCACTTCCACAATTATGGTTGGCCTAATAATACATCAAAAAAATCAAGAGGAGCAATGTCACATAATACCTCATCTGTGAAGGTCTTGATGCTGTAGGGAAGGTGACACTGCTAGCTGATGTGGAGATCCTGTCCTTGGTGAAGCCACTCGATGGTGTGAAACTATGGATGTGTTTGGTCAACAAGCCTAGCTACTTCATGACCTCTATTGAAATGATGTTCTTTTGTCTCTCGATGTTGACAATGAAATGCAACGAAGAATGGAAGAGGCGCAACCCCAACCCCTCCTCTGGATCTTTTGGTTCCTCCTCCTAGATCTTCATGGTGGCCACTGTGGTGTTGGGCTCCACATTAACAATATAATTTCATTTTTCATTCCCATTTTTGGTTTCTAATTCAGAGTCGGATCATGCATATGATTCAGAGGCCTTCATCTCAGGCACTAGTGACTACTTGGCCTGACACTCACATGTGTTATGAGTGGAGCTATTATGAAACTCACACCACTTTCTCGTGACCTTCTTTTGCTTCGTGGCGTTTTTATTTTCTTGCGGCTTTGGCAGGTTGTCCTAGGCTGCCCCCCTTGGATTTTTCATTTCTTATGTGGTTTGGGAGCACCTTTCCCTTTCTTATGATTCACAGATCCAAAGTATTGCTTCTTCTGTTTGAATTTTTTCTCAATATTGGCAGTATAATGGTATGCTGAACCAATCGAGGAGATGTCGAGGAAATCCATTTCTTCCTGAATGTATATGTGCAAAAAACTACGGTACTTTAGCAGAAAATTTTTCTCTAAATATATGATACCCAACTTTGTGAGCAGGGTATGGAACAAATTTGTAAGCTCATGCACATCTTGATACCTTTACGGGTAACGTTGAAGGATCTGGGAAAATTTATCCATAATTGCATTATTTTGTTTCTCAAGGGCCTCCTAGAGAAATATTTTGATAGGATATCTTTCTCCCTCACCTTTATTTTCTTCCCCCATGGGCGGCCTTCAAGGTTTGCGAGGATGATCTTGAAAAGGTTCAACCAGATCGAGCCCTAACTCCTTATACCCCGACCTCGTCGGGGAGATGCAAAGAAGGATCGAGAAAGAGTAGACCAATCTGATACCACTGATCTAGACTTATGTAGGAACATAATAAAATATATAAATGCACATAAACACAGAGATTCAACAAAAATAACACTTCATTTCATTAGTATCAAATAACTGAAATATGCTTACAGACAGAATGGAAATAAACTAGCTAGGGAAATGGTAGCTTATCTCTGAGAAGATATGTGGTGGCTACAAGCCTTTGAACTGTGTTACAATGAGGCTCAAGGTAATTTTTATTATTTAACAACATAGGAAAACCATACATAGCCAAAAACCTAACCCTAGGAGATGAAACACCAAGATTTTGTGGGCCCCATTAGGGTTAGTTAGGAAGCCAACTTCCCGGGGTTGTAACTTGGTCATATTATCTATGTTTGGCATGTACAATATATCATCAGAAAGATATATATGAGTACTATAGGTTTTTCTACAGGCCCCTTCCTATGGATATGGGCCTACTGCAGACCTTAAAAAAAACACCATTTAGGGGGTCAAAGTTTCTCTAGAAGTTTAGGACTCGAAAAACTGCTAAAAGTAGTAAATGTTGCTATAAAAAAGGAAACTGATGAAACTGACTGGAAGTCTAGGTGGAATAGGTGAGTGGCCACCAATATCCACTTGGATCATTCCTCCACCCTTAGGAAGAAATCATCCCTATTAGGTGCAGAGCCTCCATGAGGCGAGGAAAAGTTTTGTTGAACCTGGTCCCTAGTGAACCACTTGCCTTGGTGGAGGAGTTGGCCTTGTTTGACAACTCGATATAGCTGGATCCTCTGTTGGTGGGTGTTTTTGATATATGTGTCCATGATTTGATCATTTTTGGCTTCTTCCATCCAGTCTAGGTTTAACTCTGTTGGTGTGAGTTGTTCTGCCATGTAGGATGTGTCTAGTAGAAAAGGAAAGTAGGGCCGAAGGTGGTCCATATTGAACACTGGGTGCAGACCAAGGAATGATGGAAAAATGAGCTTGAAGGAATTCTCACATACAATCTTAGTGATGGTATATGGCCCATATCAGAGTGGGAAAATCTTGCAGAGTATAAATTATACAAAAAGCATGTATATCATGGATTCATCCGATCTAACAATGTACTAAAGTTAAATACTGAATCGCTTCTGCAAATCAGTTGCGGAATTAAAAACACAATCGCCAATCACATGAAGCAACGAAGAATCAATCAAACCACAAAAAGATAATTTTTTGGGGAAAGCTTGTTGCTCAAAACCCCACTATCTTCTATTGTGTATTCCATAAGGAATCATGAAAAATTACAATGCAATTCTTATCACAAGAATCTCCTGCAATATGCCTATCGTCTCACACTGATCCAGAAAAAATCAGGCCAACAATTATCCAATTCTCAACCTGTCTTCAGCCTGCCTTGCTCATGCAATATTTGATGAATGAAATCCCTATTCTTTAGGAATTTCAGCCTTCCTCAACTGCACTGAGTATCATGGGCATCCTGTGGTGTTTTAACTACACCTGGGCAACTTGCTAATATCAAACCTGATAGTCACACTTCCCTTTAACCTTTGTCTCAATTGGGTCTCCACTGGAATTGACATGCATGAAACTATTAATAGTAAATCATCAGTTTCATGGAAGATCACTGATTTTGAATTAAATAATATTTAATTCACTTGATCTCTCACTAGTGCAACAAATAGTTACAACTAGCACAACTGACTTTAACTCACTTAATTGAGTTAAAATGATTATCACTTGCATTAACTAATGCACCACTGCACTTCAAACTTGTTACAACTATAATTACTCTGCATGCCTCACCAACTGCCCTCAAATCCAAATTCATGAGCTAACTGAGTTTATTACACTTAGTTAACTATTACAAGTGATCACGAGATAAGATTACATTTTATTGTCCAATTTAATTAAGGGATAATTAAAATAGACATGCACCAAATTTAGCCCACACCAGTGTAGGTACTACTAAGACCTGTTGTCCCACACTAATTTAGGTGCTTTTTGGACCTCCCGGTCCCACACTAGTGTAGGTGTTGTCATGTTACTTCCAGATGCCAATTTCACTATTTCTTGTTGAAAACTTCAACACTCCCTCACAACAAGAAAGGAATTTCCTTGCATGCGACATACACATCTTGCATGTGACATGCAACCCTTGCATGTGACCTGCAACTCTTGCATGAAACACTTCTCTATTGTTTCTCTCACATGCAACCTTTGCATTCAAAACTTCTCTAGTGTTTTTCACACATGCAACCTTTGCATGCAACACTTCCAAAACTGAATAACCTCCAAACAACTGAATCAATATAATGCATCTGTCATCAGAGTTTTTTGACTATTTCTAGCTACTGCACATGTCTACTAGATTCTCTGTGCTATTGACATCTGCATCCAAGCACTCTGCACTACTACCAACTCTGATTTGGGCTCCAGTATCCAACACTTATGACTCTGATTTCTGTCCTCCTGACATCTGACTGCATCAATCTAACCAATTCTGCTACTGCTTCTCTGTGGGCTCTTTGTAGTCAGTTTCGATCCATGAGACACACCACCTCTAGACCCTACCCAAATTTCATCTTGGGATTAATCTTGCATGTCGCCTCACCTCACACCTAGAGGTATAGTTGCATGCACTCCCTCTGCCCATCTGGCTTGAAATTTCTCTTCTTGAGTGGTTTCTACCACTCCATGATCCTCTGCATGTGGCTTCCATTAGGGGAATTTTGAGGTCTAAGATGGGCTTCCTAAGGAAATTATAAAACAATAGTGGAAATAATAAAATAAGATTTGATGACATCATCAAATTTTAGAGGGAAAAAGAAAAAACTACTTTTTCAACTCATTTTTTCAACTTATCTCCCAAAGTTTTTACTCAAATTTCGAGCGGGAGTACTCGTTGGATGAAAAATTTAATTCCTCATCCAAAGAGTACTCATATTGCATACTTTCAATGGGTCCTGCTACACGAAAAATGAGAAATATATGAAAACGTGATTGTAATCACGTTTCTTCATGTATTTCTCATTTTTCATGTAGGAGGTTCCATCAAAAGTATGCAACATGGGTACTCCTTGGATGAGAAATTAAATTTTCCATCCAATGAGTACTCCCATTGAAATTTGAGTAAAACATTTGGGAGATAAGTTGAAATTATGACTTGAAAAAGTAGTTTTATTATTTTATTATTTTTTAATCTTTTTACCCTTTTACTTAAAAAATGGTGAATCATCCCCCATGGTTGTCATCATCATATTGAATCCTATTGGTTCTTATAACGTTTATTTTTGTTGTACATTTTTCCTAGGAGGCCCATTTTAAACCTCAAAATTCCCCTAATGTCCACATCTTGAGGTTCATTCTTTGGAACCAAGAGTTCCTCACCTGCATGGAAATACAACTCCCTCTTAAGGGTTAATTGCATGGCTTTCTCACGCTTCCAAATGGTTGGAAGACCTGTAGAAATTGCATATATATAAAGTCTATAAATATTCTTTACATGAATCCCAATCTTCTTGGCTTGTCCTGTTGCTTTGTGTCGCAAGAAAGTTTTTGCTCCACTAAAAACAACATCATAACCTCTATCCTCCAACATTGCAACTGGAACTAAATTTTTCTTTAAGCCTGGTACATGCATTACATATTTTAATTGAAAGGGTTTACTTGATTTTCTCTGGAAGGTAATGGTGCCAATCCCGGTAGCACTGTACCGCCTATCATCACCCATTTCGATATGCATCTGGAGGTCATTCTCCTCCAAGCTACTAAAAAGTTCTTTGTTTCCTGTCATGTGGAAAGATGCACCACTATTCAAGTTCCACCCTGATCACATCACACTTGAAACTATGCATGCGATCAATGAGAAGTCCAACTAAAATTGCGAGGCCAAAGCCTCACCAGCTGTAGATCCTGAGGCCTTCTTGTTCTTATTATTTTGTGGACAATTAGTGGCAAAATTTCCATTCTCATGACAGTGAAAACACTTCACTCTGGACATGTCGCGCTCCTTGCCTTCTTCATTGGTCTTAGATTTGGAATGGAATTTCTTTCCTTTCCCCTTCTTCACCTTGGCAGCCAAAGCACAATCTTCTTCATCATCATTCCTAGATGAAGATCCATCTTTGGTATTCCGTCTGAGCTCCTCTTTCACCAAATCTGACCACAGTCGTTCCCAATCTGGTAGCTTTTCCCTTCCATTGATAGAGTCCTAATAACTATGCCAACCCTTGGGAAGTCCTAGAAGAGCTAGGCTCAAAAAATAATCATCAGCGATAGTAATTCATACACTCCGAAGGTCATACCGACATTGGACAAAATTTGTTAAGTATACCGGAATAGTGTCGTTCTTCTCCATCCTGATCTTCCTTAGTTTATCCTTTAGTGCCAATTTCCTATGGTCACTGCTACTCTGAAATAGATCTTTCAAAGCCTTCTACATTGAATATGTAGTTTCTTTGCCATGGAGACTTGAGACAATGTCGTCTCATACTCCCTCTAGTAAGATCCTCCTCACCCTTGCCACTTTCTTTTGCCATGCATCAAGATTTGTAGCATCTGTCACAATGAGTTTAGGAACATCATTGTCAATGAATTCCTTCAAGCCATTGTCTTCGAGTACTGTGTCCATCCTATCCTTCCAAGAAATATAGTTAGAGCTTCCCTCGAGTGCATACTCCAATATCAAGCCATTGAAAGCCATTTCGATCCTCGATCAGCTGTAGCACCAAGAAAGTTCTTTTGCAAATTCGAATTCTATTCAGTCACCAACTTAGCTCTTCCTTTAATATTTTGATTTCCTGTGCTCTGATGCCATGTAAAAGTTATACAACATGCATGTATATCATGGATTCAATCCTATCTAAAAATGTACTAAATTTAAATACTGAATCGCTTCTACAAATCAATTGCAAAATTAAAAACATAATCGTCAATCACATGAAGCAAAGAAGAATCAATCAAACCACAACATAGATAATTTCCCGGGGAAAGCTTGTTGTTCAAAACCCCACTATCTTCTATTGTATATTCCACAAGGAATCAAGAAAAAATTACAATGAAATTATTATCACAAGAATCTCATGCAATTTGCTTATCATCTCACACTAATCTAGACAAAATCGGGCCAACACTTTGCCAATTCTCAACCTGTCTTCAGCCTACCTTTCTCACGCAATCTCTGATGAATGAAATCCCTATTCTTTAGGAATTTCAGCATTCCTCAACTATGTTGAGTATCATGGGCATCCTATGGTGTTTTAACTGCACCTGAGTAGCCTGCTAATGTCACAAATGATAGTCACACTTCCCTTTAAACTTTGTCTCAACTGGGTATCCACTAGAACTGACATGCATGCAGCTATTAATAGTAAATTATCAGTTGTATGGCAGATCAGTGATTGTGAAATAAATAATATTTAACTCACTTGATCTCTCACTAGTGCAACAAATAGTTATGTTAGGGTCCTGTGATTTAGTAGATTGGTAGACCAAATGCACAAGGTAACATAAGACCAGTCTTTGGAGTCCTAGGACTTAGCCTTCATGGCCCCAGAGTGGGCTCTCTCTATTGTATCCAATGGATGTGAACTTGTTTGCTGTTAGGGTTTGATTTTAGGCTAGTTGTTAAGTGTAGGGTTTGTTGTTTGTTTGGTTGAGTAAGATGGTCCAGTAGAATGGGTGGAGTGAGAGGTCTTCAAATCATTGGGATATGGAGTCTATGAAAGTGATGGATATCTCAACAATGAAAAAAAATCTAGCATGGTCAAATGGATCCTTAAGGTACGTGTGAAGTGAAATGAACAATAATTTTGTGAACATAGTAGGTGTATAAGGGCAGTAAAGAATCCTTAAACAAATACCTTTAAACAAGATAGTCTCAAATACTGATTAACATGAAGAAGTAATCAATAGACAGGGCAAACCAGTAACTCTTTGATTCAACTTAGGCAAATAAGCATTCAAGACAAACATTCCAATGAAATATAGAAGGCAAGAAACTCATTTAACTTCTAGTGATTTCACCTTCAAGGTTTAGAAAACATTCAAGATAAAAAAAAACTTTAATCAATGAAGAGGGAATGCCTAAACATCAATGATCAAGCTACAAAGAACTTTAAGGCAACTTCTTAAGCATGGACAAAGGGCATGATCAAAACATGGCCTCTTTGGCTAAAACCTAACAAGTAATACTTCAAAGAGAGATTCCAAAACAGAGTTTAAATAACATCAAATAGGAAAGGCTAACCATAAAACATATTTTAAAACTACAATATTGAACAATTTATGGAATAAAAAAGCATAGGTGGATCTAAGGAGCAGCTAAGAATTCCTTAAACAAACCCAGTAGAGGAAAACATCAAGGCAATAGACAACAGAAAGAACTAAGGTGCCTCCAACAATATTTCTTAGCCTATACTCTTATGTTCTATTGCAACATAGAAGGATGGATACATAATGAAAACATGAGAAAATAATAACATGAAAGAGAAGCACTTCGCCAATAACCAAGCTCAGGTATCCTACAAGCTATCCTCCTTCATCATCAGTCAAAGCAATCCATTCAAAAACTCCACAAGACCAATTTCTTCTTCAAACTCAAGAAAAACCATGTATTTCTCTCAAAACTCATCAAATGACAACATTTACAATGAAGCCCTCATGCTCTATTTATCTTAGCAAGAGAGGGAAAAAACCTTAGATAGGGTTGGAAAATGTCAAAATCACTCATAAATGTCATAAATGCCTAAGAGACCATGCAAGGCCCAAGGCACAAAATATCCCATGAAATAAATGCCAAAATAAATTCTAGCACCTAATTCTAGAGTGATTTTCCTCAAAAAACACTAAAATATGATTTTGAAATAAATGAGTGTGTTTTGTTGACTTTTGGCCAAAAACACATAGTGTTGTCCATAAGTGCAACACCACCTTAGGCAGAAAATAGGTCTTGTTGCAGCCAAGTTTTTGGGGCCTTCCCGATGTCGGATTTTGCTCTGTGATGGCTCGTTGGAAATATTGTTGAGTCCTCTTTCTAGATATACATTTGGTTTTCTGATTGAGCACCTGTAACTTGTTTAAAAAATAAAATCCCCAAGACTTCTCTGAGCATAGCGCCAGGCCTGAAAAGGAGGCAGAATGGTGAAAAATGAGGTGTTTTTAGACCTTTTGAGGGGTAAAAAATGCTCCAATTTCTCTAAAATGTGGTGAACATAGTGTGTTAGGGATGAGAAATCCAAAAATTTAGAGTTTTTCCTTTGAGTGTGCTTGAGGGAAAAGCGTAGCGCCAGTGGCACCGCGCTTATAGGCCTTCCAATTCTCAAAAAACAAAAACTTATCCAAATTCCTTTAAAATTGGTGGAGGTCTCCTTCAACGGGTTTGAGAGACATGTAGGGAATGTAATGTTCCCAAATTTTCACATAGAAATTTGGAATATTATATTTTTCTACTTTCACCTAGGAGAAGAATAAATGGGTAAGGGAGCCCATGAACAATAAAAATATGAATAATTTCCACCTTAAGAAGGAAGGAGATCACTTCGGGAGCTGAAATTTACACTTACAAGTGTGAACATGGGCTAAATAGATGAGGACATAGTCAAGTTTGACTAAGTCAACATGCATTCTTGAGGAGGAAGAGATCACCTAAGCAAACCGGTTCAATGTGAACAAGGATCAGCCTAAGACACATATGTAAACTAGATTGAAGATCCCTAGTGTGAAAAGAGGCATTTGAGGTGGATTAGTTGACCAAGTCAACAACGCAGCCACAAGAGGAGGGAAGCAAGCTAGGGCAGCGCAGTTTTGAAAGAGGAAGCTTCATGAAGAAGTCACCTCAACATTGTGTGGGGTCCAGGGTGAGGAGGCTCACCAAAGATAAAAGGAAGGCATAGCATCAAAGCGAAATCATTCATGTATTCATCTATTTTTGTCTTGAGACCAATTTCATTCTTCAGTTGTTTAGCCGGAGTTGCTGCACTGCTTAGTGCAAGGAATTCCTGTGCGGGAATTCCATCCTCTCTTTAGATCAGCTTGCTTAAGGGATCAAAGGGGAGTGATTTGAGCTTCATTTCTATATTTTTCTTGAGGCCATTCATCTGCATTCAAATACAGCATAACATCCTTCAGTGAACTGCGTCTTTTATGCAGGAGTAGTAGCAGGAGAGTTGCATCCTTTGATTTTGTGCAAGTCTTTGAGGACGAGGTGCTTATTTCCCTTCGGGAGTCCCATGAAAGAGGCCTTTGGCCATTTACTGTATTATTCAGCTCTGATATGTTATATTTAGTCATTTTTATTGTAGATTTTCTGTATACTACGTTATTTTTTGCAGTCCTACCTTTTGTACATGTATATTGCCGGAAACCCTTACCGGGTGTCTTTTTCTTGATGTAAAAGAGGTTAAGCCTCCATTTATATGATATTTGAATAATATAAGCTTCACATTAGAATTATTCCATAATTTTATGTAGAAACCCTCCTGGGAATTACGCTCTCTCAGTATTCAGAAATTTATGTTTAGCAAAGTCATGGGAAATCAAGGTTTTCTAGCCTAGCTGGGAAAGGAGGAGTTGTTTAACATAGCTAGAAGCATTATTTTGAGCTTAAATTCAGAGCTTAGGTCCCTCATGACCTAATATATCATATCTAGCCATTTTCCCTGCTTATTTTTACGCTCATTTATGAAAACAACCTTTTTAGGGCATAAAATACCCCTTTTCCCCACTTTCCAGGTCATGAAACGAAGTACAAGTTTTTGTTGTAGATAAAAATGATTTATATGTGTTTCTTATGTATATTTTAAGCTTATTCATCATAACAGGACCGTTATACAGCTTATTCATTGCAGAGTCCCAGTTTTATGCCCTGTATTGCTGCATTCCCCCACCCGGGAAGGAGAATATAGGCCTAACTCTTGCCAAGGTTCTTTCATATACTAGGTTGATGTTATTTTCTAATTATATGCTCTAAATTTCCAAGCTCATGATTTTTTGAAGCTCCACATTGGTAATAATCCAGATTATTCCCAATAGTGTAGTTGTTCCTATTTTGGGATATTATAGTAGTATCAGAGCTTTCATCTTGGCTCAACCTGTGGATTTCAGATCCAATCAGAAGATAAGAAGAAGAGGAGGAAAAAATTATGGAGAGGATGAGCTTACTCTCATCCATTTTCAGATCCAAGAAGAAAGAAGAAGAGAAATGCATTGAAACTCCAAGAGGGTTTCAAGGAGGAGAGAGTTGCAGTGAGACCTCTAGAAGGTTTCAAGAAGCAGAATAAGATGCATGCACTTCTTTTTCTCATAGAGGAAGTGAAGAGCAAGGAGACAAATTAGAGCATGAAATCTTGAGTGGGTATTTAGCAGAATACAAGTGCCAACCTAGGGCTTCCAAAGAGACCCTAGATTTTCCTCAGTTTGTTCTACTGTGAGAAGAAAGAAGATCTCGCAGAAAAGGAGAAATCAAAGGCAATAGGTTCCTATTGTCTACATTTTATGGGTCAACTATAGCTAGATATTGGGCAAGAAAGCTTGAGGCATTCTTCCTACTTCATCCAATGGTAGAGAAGGAGGCAGTAGAAGTTGCTGAGCTGCACCTGGAGGGTGAAGCCAATGCTTGGTGGTGCAATCACTTAAGCCACACAAGAGTGACTTATTTGTCTGAGTTCACTCAAGATTTGATTAGAACTTTTGATGAAGAGAGATCAGAGGAGAGAGGGTCCACACCACCATGGGAAGAGACAAGTATCAGCGCTGTCACAGCCTTGGAAGAGCAGTTTTCTACATTAGCAGTTGGGGTAGCCATTACATTAGAGGGAGGAGACTTTGTAGCTCTACAAGAGGTTCCCACATATCACCAAGGTATGGGAGGATTTCCAATTTTACTTATTGCAGCAAATATTTATAAAAGTTGTGGAAATATGTTTTCGTATGGCCCAAGATCAAACATTGTTGTTGGGGTAGAGCAACAATATTGCACTGCGCTGTGCATACTTGAATGGTTCAAGAAACAAATGAACCATCATCCTCTTGGACCCTTGTTGAGTTGAACTAAACCCTTGAGGTTGAAGTGTGATATTTTGGGGAAAGTCATGAACCTTGAGATGGAGTATGAGGTAGCAACTATGTCTTTGGAGGGACTATCAATGCTGTCAAACAATGGTAGGGAAGAGGCTTTACCTTTTTCACCTTTGGATCTTGATGGTTTCGAGATGACCATGGACATGAGATATTCTCTAAGAGATCTCTAAGGAAATGCATTCTAGCATTTCATGGCATGCAGAAGAGAGGAACTGATTATGAAGGGTGATAGCCCACATGGGGAGAATGCCAAGGTAAATAATGATAGAAGGCATCCACATGGTGTTGAGTAGATGTGGGGGAAGAGAAAGAGGCTGGTGAGCCACTTGAAAATTTATGATACAGGGAAGCAAGAGGCCAAATTGTGTTGGCTGCTCTTGAGAGAATTTGGCCATCATGAGACATATCCTTTTTCCAAGGGTATGTGGGAGAAGAGTACTTGGCAGAGTACTCACATCATGGGGCAGCAAGGAATGTGGATGCATTGTGATGATGGAACCATTATGTATTCACCACATGAGTCATATGATGGAGGTATGTTGAGGCAGCAGAGACATTTGTTGATTTGGAGGATTGAGAGAGAGCAAAGGCAGAACTGCTCTCACATTTTGCATGATGTTTCAATAAGAGGAGATGGCAACATTATGGGAGGAGTCTTTGACATTAGGCATGTCAAAGAATGGAGTTATGAGTTGGCAGGAGCCTATTTGCATAGGCCAACAACGCTGTCACTTTGGAGCATGAGCTTATTGATGGAATGTTCCCATGATCACTTCATATTTGATGCACTTGGTGGGCATAGAGGAGGTGAGAATAGCAGAATGATGGATGGACTCATTGATTATTGTGGTATGATCTCCTTGACTTGGATTTCCAAGCATGAGAAGGAGGATTTTCATGCAGCATGTGATTCATTCCTCTTCATATGGGTATATCATGCCACTATGGAGGATTCATCTATAGATCTTGTCACCATCTTGTCTTCATTACATGGTAAGAATTCTATAATTGCATTTATTGATTATACCACACAATATTTTTCTCTTACCATTTCTTTGCAGTACATTTCTCTTCAAAGGGGAAAATTTCTCTTTAGGATCCATGGTCTATTTTTGGCCAACTATCATGATGGAGACAACCATCTAATGTATGATTCAGGGCAAGTATATGGTTTCTTATTGTGTGCTTAGTTGACATACTCAGCCATCTACTATTTAATAGTGGGTGTGATGACTTATACAACAAGCCATTTGTCAGGAGACAACTTGCCATGCTATTTTCTGAAGTTGCAGTGGGGAAGACTACGCTGTGACCACTTGGGAGGCTATTGGTACCTTCCAGCATCACATAAAACCTTCAGTATTTCTCTCATTATGATGCTGATCATGATCCTACTTGCTGATATTATTCTTACCTATATGAGGAGCATGGTTGGAGGAGGGACAGATAGAGTGGATGTGTTCTTGGCGGAGGAGCATCCCCACACTTTCTGCATTGCATGCTCTAAGAGGAGCATGGGAAGGGACGTGGCCTATACAAAAACATCTTTGTTTCTTAGTAAGGAGGGCCATGAGATGGATGGGATGCTTTATGATGATGATTTCTTATCCATCATATATGGGATGGTTTGGGCTAGATTGGTTCACAACGCTGGGAGAGGGACCTTTGGAGGTCTAGCCTCCTTCTTGCCATTGGAGGGCAACGATATTGCATCCCAAGATCAGAAAATTCTCTAAAATTATCTTAAGTGGAGAGGAATACAGTGTGGGGTAGGCTCTCTTGTGTACCATATTCAGATTTTCAGCCCACCTACTCTGCATGAGCTCAAGGTGGAAGAGATCCTTCAAGAGTTGCCAATTTGGAGGGTGACTCATTTTGTTTGGTTGATAGCTTGGGGAGGAGAGATTCAAAGAGGGATGATGAATCCCAATTTATATCAGCCCTCATGCTTCAAGAGAACCTTCAAAAAACCCATTGTTGCATCCATAGATGTTACACTGTCACATAATGTCAGCTATTTAGATAGCTTACACACTTGGGAGAGGCAACTTGGAGATATATTGATGATGCGGCACCTTGATCCTTGGAGGATTTTATCTTATGAGGTTGCTACAGGGGAGAAGAGGATTCTCTTCAGTCCTATCCTTATAGTTGCTTGAGGATAAGCAACATTTGGGAGGGGAGGACTGTAATGTTCCCAAATTTTCACATAGCAATTTGGAACACTAGATTTTTCTACTTTCACCTAGGAGAGGAATAAATGGGTAAGGGAGCCCATGAAAAATAAAAATATGAATAATTTCCACCTTAAGAAGGAAGGGGATCACTTTGGGAGTTGAAATTTACACCTACAAGTGTGAACATGGGCTAAATAGATGAGGACATAGTCAAGTTTGACTAAGTCAACATGCATTCTTGAGGAGGAAGAGATCACCTAAGAAAACCGGTTCAATGTGAAAAAGGATTAGCCTAAGACACATATGTAAAATAGATTGAATATCCCTAGTGTGAAAAGAGGCATTTGAGGTGGATAATTGACCAAGTCAACAACACAACCACAAGAGGAGGGAAGCAAGCTAGGGCAGCGCAATTTTGAAAGAGGAAGCTTCATGAAGAAGTCACCTCAACATTGTGTGGGGTTCGGGGTGAGGAGGCTCACAAAAGATAAAAAGAAGGCATAGCATCAAAGGAAAATCATTCCTGTATTCAGCTATTTTTGTCTTGAGACCAATTTCATGCTTCAGTTGTTTAGCCGGAGTTGCTGCACTGCTTAGTGCAAGGAATTCCTATGCGGGAATTCCATCTTCTCTTTAGATCAGCTTGCTTAAGGGATCAAAGGGGAGTGATTTGAGCTTCATTTCTGTATTTTTCTTGAGGCCATTCATCTACATTCAGCTAAAGTGTAGTATCCTTCATTGAACTGCGTCTTTTATGTAGGAGCAACAACAGGAGAGGTGCATCCTTTGATTTTGTGCTAGTCTTTGAGGAGGAGGTGCTTATTTCCCTTCGGGAGTCCCATGAGAGAGGCCTTTGGCTATTTACTGTATTATTCAGCTCTGATATGTTATATTCAATCATTTTTAATGTAGAGTTGCTATAGACTGCATTATTTTCTGCAGTCCTACCTTTTGTACATGTATATTGCCGGAAACCCTTGTCGGGTGTCTTTTTCTTGATGTAAAAGAGGTTAAACCTCCATTTCTTTGTTATTTGAATAATACACGCTTCATATCAGACTTCGTCCATCATTTTATGTCGAAAAAATCCTAGGAATTATGCTCTCACAGTATTCATAAATTTCTGTTTAGCAAAGTCATGGGAAATCAAGGTTTTCTAGCCTAGTCGGGAAAGGAGGAGTTGTTTAACATATCTAGAAGCATTATTTTGAGCTGAAATTTGGAGAGTAGGTCCCCCATGACCTAAGATATCATATCCGGCCATTTCCCTGCTTATGTTTACGCTCATTTCTGAAAACAACCTTTTTAGGGCGTAAAATACCCTTTTTCCCCACTTTCCGGATCATGAAACAAAGTACAAGTTGCTGCTGTAGATAAAAATGATGTCTATGTTTCTTATGTATATTTTAATATTACTCATCATAATAGGACCGTTATATATCCTATTCATTGCAGAGTCCTAGTTTTATGCCCTGTATTGCTGCATTTCCCCACCCGGGAAGGAGAATATAGGCCTAACTCTTGTTGAGGTTATTTCATCTGTTGGGTTGATGTTATTTTACATCTAATGAGATGCTCTACATTTCCAAGCTCATGATTTTTTGAAGCTCCACATTGGTAATAATCAAGATTATTCCCAATAGTGTAGCTATTCCCATTTTGGGATATTACAGGGAAGCTGATGTCAAAATTCCAAGTTTAGCTAGTTATTTTCCTCTTTTTAGTGTTTGAATTTCAATGAGGGCCTCTTTGAGTTTGGCACAAGCAAGTTTGTTTTTCATTGCATAGTGGTTGGTCATATTTTTCTAGAGATCAAGGCCCCTTTTTATCTTCTTAAAATACTTGTGTTAATTCTTATAATACTGAATGATACGTTGTGCAATGGAAAAATCTCTCAAGCTCCCTAATTTGTGCATCTTTTCTTTGGAGCAGTATCTAGAGGCGATCTCCTCATCTTCATTATCACTATCTAGGTCAATGAATTGGGCCTTTTGTTTAGTTTGCCTGCCTCTCTTACCTTTCTCACATTTCTTCATTTTTTGTTTGCCCTTGTCAAGCTTTTGAGCTGGGGAAGATGGCATGGTCCCTTGCCTCTTGGAGGCCGCAAACACTAGCCTTGGCCCTCTTTGGTATGTGAATGCAAGGGGTATGATGGTGATTTTGTTGGTCTCTTTGTCATGGTTGTGATCATCATTTAGACTATGAGCCTCTTCCCCTTTTTCACTGTCATCATGACTAGGATTACCTTCATTTTCATCTTCTACACTCTCATCATTGTCATTATCACTGAGGGGCTAATTGTTGTCATGACTGTCATGACAGCTGTCATGACTTTCATGAATATTTTCTTCTTTGTTGTCTTGTACCTCACTGTATTCTTGATCACCCGCCTCTTTGTCACTGATTTTTACCTCCTCCTCACCGTGGTTTGTCTCGTTTGCATCATTGCTGCCTTCAATTCCTGCATTCGCTTCACTATCTTTACCTTTATTATTTTCATCCTCTTTCATGTCTTCATTATCTGTCATATCTTTAGCATCATTTTCTGTCTCTGTATCATCATTTTTCTCTTCATTCTCTGTCTCTGTATCCTCTATTTTACTGCTGATATCCCCTCCATCAATGCTCATTTCATTTCCACTTTAAAACTCCTCATCTTCTTTATCATCTTCTTCCATTTTGTCACTGTTTTGCTCACTGTCCCTTTCTTCATCATCTTTTCATTCCTCTTCCTCTTCATCAATTTATGTCCCTACTTCATCATTTCCCTCTACCTCCTCATCATTTTCTTCTTCTTCCTCATCATCTGCCTCTCCTTCATTTGATGCATCAAGAGAAGGGGAGGAGTGGAGGTTTTCTTGTGGTGAGGGCACTTGTGTAGATGATGAGGGCAAGCTAGGTTTATGAGGGAGCTGTGGGCTTGTGAAGAATCCATGTGTTATGAATACCTCCCTAGGTATACCCTACTGTTCCAACTGATGTAATACCACCATCTTGATCAAGGAATTGTGAAATAAGCTCTGCATTTTTTGGGAAGGACTCCTTCTTCGAACAACAGAAGACATTTTTTCCATACTTCTATAGAGGTAGTAGGGTAAGTCGAGCATTTTTACCCTTGTGAAATTCATGAGGAGTCTAACATGGTGAGTAAAGCCTAGAGTATCTACCCTCACAAAGTAATTCATAATGACTTTCATCAAGGGTGCAATTATTTGTTTGAGGTGTGAGAAAGGAAAAATTGCCTTGCAGCCCATTCTGTACCTATTTTTGACAAATGGCTCATATTAGTTCTTGTCCAATTTGGCTTTCTTAAACCACTTTTCACCAAAAATAGGGATACCAGTAGCATTAGAGATTTCATCTACTGATAATTCAAAGTACACTCTTGCAAGGCTTGATTGTTTGTTGTGCAGGTTAAGAATGAAAAACCTTGTAAGCTCTGGGTGGCTTTGCACTTGCTTGACTTTCTCACAAAATTGGAAGCATCCCACATTTTGGAAACATGAGAGGATCATGGGAGATGAGGTGATATCCACTCTGCTCTGGGGTTCAAATATGTTTACTTTACCTCCTTTGTGGTTTGGCCTCATAGACCCTTGGCCTCTATCACTACTGCTACTGTCTTCTGCCCCTGACATGGTAATTAGGGCTGATGGCGGGCAAACTTGGGCAAGAGGAGTAAAATGAAAATGATGGTGTGCAACTTTTGCAAATGAGGGTTATGGAGGTTAGGTTTATTATTGAGTTGCCTTGAGCTAGATGAGGGATTTTACATGAACATGAAGTGTAGCTACCCTAATTCACTCCCCTTAACTGATGATCTTATCTTGGAGGTCAGAGGAGAGTGGAAATTATGACGACTTAGGGTTTGTTTTGGCACTAGGGTTTGATAGCTTCCCCTTAATTATCAAAACACAAAAACACTTGGAGGATGATGAGAACAAGGCCACCTACCTGATTTAGCTCCTTTGTAGGCCCTTGAAGGAAACTTTGAGGATGTCCTTAAGCCTTTGGGGTAACTTTTTGCAAGTTTGGAGGACTTATGCATTAGCACAACGCCCTGCCCGCACTTTCGGGTTGGTCTGTGGGCATAGCGTCGGGCGGGTCATGCCTCTGTCCGAGCGTAGCGCTGGGTAGAGTCGGGTCCTGGGCGTGTTGTTTCGCCTGTCCGTAGCGCCACCCTCTGAGCACAGTGCCACCCAGTGTATGCGTAGTGCCGAGTAATTTCGAACTATGGAGGAGGCTATTCACGCAGCGCCAGGGCTTGTGAGCGTAGGACGAGGTATTCGCACAATGCCAGGGACTTGGCCCAGAAACTGTCCAATTTCTCCGAAATTTCACCTAAAGTGTTTCTTTCTTTCTTCAACCACAAAATGAGCTAAAAGGTCATGTGGGATGCCTTTATACTTTTGAAAAATAAATCAAAATCAAAAAGAAAAAAAACCCACTTTTTCTATTTTCTGTTACTTTTTCATTGGACTGATATCCTTTTGACCTTTTTGCAGGTGTTTTAAAAACCTTTCAAGGTACTTCTTCTACCTTTGGTGATAGCACCCTCTTACCGAATTTTGACAGTGATATATCCAGTTTTTGACAAATGTTATAAATCAGGCCTGCTATGTCTCTTCTAGGCCATTTATGGTTTTTTGTAGATGACACGACACAATTGCTTTGGTCTTTTTTGTCATTGTTTGGATTTTGAAAACTTTAGTTACTTAACAGTGAACTCATGCTCATGTCAGTTTTTTACCTTATAACCCAAAACCATACTTTTATTTCTTTGACCCTTTGAAGGCAATTTTCTACACTTGAAAATCTGACCTCCCTCATACTGATACTGCTTTACATTTCTTACCTTTGATGCAGTGAAGCACTGTTACCTTGGAAAACCATGAAGGTGACCTTCTGATATCTTCTTCAACCTTCTGTTGTCATTATGGAGGCCCATAGTCTTCATTTTACTTACTTTTCCTATCCTTCCAAAATGTTAGGTTTTAGGGCTATTAGAGAAAAATAATTATTTTGTCTTCTAAGTTCTCTATAGCCCTTTCAAGTTCATCCATTTATGTTCATTTCACCTCACCCTTTTCCCTTATTCATTTATAACTTCTAAAAATCTTCAATTTTTCCTTGGTTGTGTTGATGTGCCTTTGTCCTTGTGGCCTTTTGCATTGGCTTTTTGTTTGGTAACATTGTTTAGCCAATCAATCCTAAAAACCCTAATTCTCTTTAAACATGGGCCTACTTCCCTTTCTTTGTTGTGGATGTTCTTTAGTGAGGATCTGGCCTCTTACCTTACCTACTTTTCTGCTGATAGCCATCTCAATCATTCCTGTAGAAATGTTTAAGATGCACAGTTATACCTTTGCAGAATGTTGTCTTGACCAAGGAGGCCTTCCTAAAGGGTTTTTGATCCATTTTGGACAATCAAGTGCTGACCCTCCTTTCCATTTGATTTCATCTTCTTGGCACATGTAAAGAAGTGATTCAGAATACCAAAACAATCCTATAACCTATGAAACCCTAAATGACCTAATGGGAGTCTCTTTGGGCCAGTATTTGGTTGAAAACTTGACTTGGGGTATTTAGGTGCAAAACAGAGCTTATGACAAAATTTATGCATTGCAGACCCAAAAATACTGATTTTGATTTATCTAAAGGGCCTAGAGAGGTAGCTTGAGACCACCAATGCTTGAGGCGCTTGGTGAATAATGGAAAAGGTTAGACCACTTGGCAATCTGAGGTGGAAGTGGGAAGGTTATAGGTAGGAAAAACAGAATATTGAGGTCATGAGTGTAAAAATGGGACAAACATGAGTGGCATGAGCCCATGATGGGTCTTCTGAGAGTGATATACTGACCATGACTTGATAGAGTAGTGAAATAGTGAAAAATTTATCCTAAGGATAATGAAAGCAGTGAGATTTCTAGAACTCACAATATTCATGAATTTTGTTCTATAAAAAGGAAAAAATTACTGATGACTAATAGTGGCTCCACATGGGGAGGGAAGCTCCTTTTCAGGAGATGTCTAGAACCTCAGATCTCTGGTTTTATGAAGACCAGTGCCTCATCCATTGGGCAGATTTTTCTTTCTTTTCATTTGCTGATGCTTCTATAAAGTTGTGACCTCAATAATCTGAAAAAAATGATTAGCTCACTTCATCTATACCTACCCAACCAATTTTCCTAGCATTTTGTCTTCCTTGGGTGCACTTGAACTGGAAAACCCTTGACATTTTCTTCTTTTAAAAGCAAAACAGACTATCTACTTCTACTCTTATCACTTCCAAGAGTTCATATTAGGCTAGTGAACTCTTTTTATTCTCTACTTAGACTATTTGACTGTCAAGATTAAGCTGTATGACAAACCTTATTCTCTAAGCTATTGACATGAAATTGAAAACATGGTTTAAATGAGGATTAGGAAATCTAAATTACCATGGGTTGTGGCATTAGGACAAGCTGCATACGAACATTATTTTCTTACAAAAAAAACTAGAAAAATAGGGGCTATGATTTATCATTTGGTATGTATCCCCATATTCCTCTTTGGTTCAATTTTGAGCATGTGGAACCAATATCTTTCATTCCTAATCTATCCTTTTTGAAGCTTGGATCCCCAATATCTGGATAAAAGCATGCCATATTTAAGGGGAATGTCAGCAACAACTATGTCCATGAATAGGTTATTAGCAGGTATTTGTGCCAGATTGACACAAAGATCCTTGATTAGGCCCAAACACTTGACTCTAATCGAATCAAATGAGTACAAGTCTTTGTAAGGTTTAGTAATTGCTAGGCCTAATCTCTCCATCACAACATTAGGCATGAGGTTGTGAGAGGCACTGGAGTCTAGCATGGCATTATGTAAGATTTTTTCATGTATGTTTAAGCTAAGATAGAAAGTGGGAATGTCTCCTTCTTGGTATTTTCCTTCTACTTCAGGACCAAAAAACAGCTTTGGTTTGTCATCTGTCAAGTTTAAAGTATTAGTATCATTTCCTATGTTTAGGACCTTTAAAAATTGGGACCTATACACTTCTTGAGTAACCAGTTCAGTGAGGGGTATGGTTATCTTGATTTTGGCAATCTCTCCCTCAAAGCTGAAAGGTATTTGTGTTTTGGACATATTTACATCAGTTTTATCAGCCATGAACTTTTCTACATTTTTAATTTGCTGATTCTGATTTTGGGAATTAGACAATAGATTTTTTTTAGGGCCACTAGTTGATGCACTAGGCCAGATTGGGTCATTGTTTTGCAGACTAATTTTTCCTTTGTTTGGATAAGTTTTCTTAGCGATAGTATTGACATTGTCTGCTATCTTCTTAGGAGTGATTTCAGGAGCTTTCCTAATAGTAGTTTCTATTTGGTTTTTCTTGGGGGAATCTTGGTTCTTTTTGCTCCTAAGGTCATATTGCCTATATGCCTCCATTATGGCATTTTCAAATACTAATCGGTAGTCTTCAGAATCCTCATGGTTTATTTTAGTTTGATCCGAAGAAAATAAATTTTGTTCTTCTTCAGTGAGAAAAACATCATCTTCATTATCATGACCTATTAAGTTTACATGGCTTTCTTCAAGTTCTTCATTCTCTCTTCCATATTCATCAAGATAATTGTCTTAGAAAGGAGGCCTAATTTTTTGGTCATTGTCTCATGACCTATTTTGGGGAGGGTCTCTTCTGAAGTTTTGAGCTCTATTTCTATTTTGGGGTTTTCTTGGTTCTCCCTAGGAGGTTCCCTTTCATTCGAGTTTATCCTCTCTATCATTCTCTCCATTGTTCTCATTAGGCTGTCCATTTTGGCATCAGATGAGGAGGTTGAGGCTATGGTTTTATCTTTATAAGTGACTCTTTTTTCCGACCTCATCCTAGCTCTCTTTTAAATCAAGTTGGCTTCTGCACTAATAGCTGCCCTTTGCATTTCTTCTAAAGTTGTGGGGTATCTCTCCCTCAATTGGTATGTCCTATATGGATCAAAGCCTTCAGGAAATTTCACAAGTGTTAGGCCTTGTGGGGGTTTCATGTGAGGTGGGAGGGCATTGTAGACACTGTTAAACCTGATGCAATAATCTTGTACACTTTCCCCTACATTTCTCTTAAGATTGTTATATTCAGAAAGGATTTGGAGGGGGTTTTTCTTGATTTCCCACTTGTTTATGAAAGTTTGGTAGAGGGAAGGGAGATCATGCATGGTGTTAGGAGTTAATGCTTTGAACCATTTTTTGGCTTCTCCTCCTAATATTTGTGCAAAGTTCCTCATTTTAATGGTTTCTTCTTCTATTTCCATGTAATCAAAGGAATCATTTATCCTATCTACATGCTGTTGGGCAGTGGTAGAGTCAGCTCCTGTGAAATGCTGGATCTTGAATTGGTAGTCATTTGGAAAAGGTACCAGAGGTTGTGGTAAAACCAAGGGGGCATACCGAGCTGCCAGGATGGGAGCTAATGGAGGATTTACAAGAGGAGGGTTTGTGAAAGGAGGTGTAGGATGAAGTGGAGTGGTTTGCACAATGGTGGTATGGATGGGTGTGGTGGAATTACTTGGACCAGCAAACTGATTCTGAGAAGATTTGGTATGGAAAGGGCTAAAGTGATGGAGAAGCTAAAAGTCAGGTGGAGTGGAAAAAGAGGCTTCTCTACTAGAACTCTGCTGCAAATCTATGGGCTCAAGGTCAGCCTGGTTAATATCACTTTGTGACTTGGTTCTGAAAATGTTCTTTGTATGTTGCAAGTCAAACTGGGAATCTTGCAAGGCTGTAAGATGTTCAGAGATAGAGCTTGATCTATGAATGGTCCTAACAGTAGTTAAGTCTCCAGATTTAGTAGTTTGCCACAAAATATTTTATGGGTCATCAACTATGATGGGAGGGTTTGGGTACGGATGAGATCTAGTACTGATCCTTTGTGAAGCTAGATTTCAAACTCAAATGTAGAGAGGCTGAAAGTTTAGGACTCTTTTCGGACGGCTGACCTCTCTTAGTGCTTGGTAAACTCACATAGTATGGGACTAGGCTTCTAGACTTCTCAGGGCTGATTTGACACAATCCTTGGGAATTCTAATGAGAACTAGTGAAGTAATAGGCCTACTGGAGGCTAGTGGAGTCGCCAGGTGGATTTTTTTAGTTGTTTTGAGGATATGTGTGTATGGTTCACCACCAATACTGAAAAAAACCAATCTAGGGATGTTTTTTGGGTTTTCTGAATTCCTTTTATTATTGACTCAAAGGTTCCATCATGATCACCATTATTTTAGTGATAGTGATGAGGTGGCTATAAATCAATGGATACTCTTTAACGATCGCCAGAATGTTAGGGTACCGTGATTTAGCAGATTGGTAGACCAAATGCATAGGGTAACATAAGACCAGTCTTTGGAGTCCTAGGACCTAGCCTTCCTAGACTCAGAGAGGGCTCTCTCTATTGTATGAAAAGGATGTGAACTTGTTTGTTGTTAGGGTTTGATTTTAGGCTAGTTGTTAGGTGTAGGGTTTGTTGTTTTTTTGGTTGGGTAAGATGGTCCAGTAAAATAGGTGGAGTGAGAGGTCTTCAAATAATTGGGCTATGGAGTCTATGAAAGTCATGGATATCTCAAAAATGAAAGAAGATGCATAACAGGGCAAATCTAGCATGGTCAAATGGATCCTTAAGGTATGTGTGAAGTGAAATGAAAAATAAGTTTGTGAACATAGTAGGTGTATAAGGGCAGTAAAGAATCCTTAAAAAAATAATTTTAAACAAGATAGTCTCAAATACTGATTAGCATGAAGAAGTAATCAATAGACAGGGAAATCCAGTAACTCTTTGATTCAACTTAGGAAAATAAGCATTCAAGACAAACATTCCAATGAAATATAAGGCGAGAAACTCATTTAACTTCTAGTGATTTCACCTACAAGGTTTAGAAAACATTCAAGATAACAAATAACTTTAATCAATGAAGAGGGAACGCCTAAACATCAATGATCTAGCTACAAAGAACTTTAAGGAAACTTCTTAAGCATGGACAAAGGACATGATCAAAACATGGCCTCTTTGGCTAAAACCTAACAAGTAATACTTCAAAGAGAGATTCCAAAACATAGTTTAAATAGCATCAAATAGGCAAGGCTAACCATAATACATATTTGAAAACTACAATATTGAACCATTTATGAAATAAACAAGCATAGGTAGATCTAAGGAGCAGCTAAGAATTCCTTAAACAAACCAAGTAGACGAAAAAATCAAGGCAATAGACAACCGGAAGGACTAAGGTGCCTCCAACAACATTTCTTAGCCTATACTCTTATGTTATACTGAAACATAGAAGGATGGATACATAATGAAAACATGAAAAAATAATAACATGAAAGAGAAGCACTTCACCAATAACCAAGCTTAGGGATCCTGCAAGTTATCCTCCTTCATCATCAATAAAAGCAATCCATTCAGAAACACCACAAGACCAATTTATTCTTCAAATTCAAGAAAAAACCGTGTATTTATCTCAAAACTCATCAAATGCCAACATTTACAATTAATCCCTCATGCTCTATTTATCATAGCAAGATAGGGAAAAAACCCTAGATAGGGTTGGAAAATGTCAAAATCACGCATAAATGTCATAAATGCCCAAGAGACCATGCAAGGCCCAAGGCACAAAATATCCCATGAAATAAATGCAAAAAATAACTTATAGCACCTAATTCTAGAGTGATTTTCCTCAAAAAACACTAAAATATGATTTTTCAATAAATGAATATGTTTTGTTGACTTTTTTCCAAAAACACACAGTGTTGTCCATAAGCGCATTGCCACCTTAGGCAGAAAATAGGTCTTATTGCAGCCATGTTTTGGGTTCCTTCCCGATGTTAGATTTTTCTCTGTGATGGCTCGTTGGAAAGATTGCCGAGTCCTATTTCTAGATATGCCTTTGTGTTTCTAATTGAGCACCTGTAACCTATTCAAAATTTCAAATCCCCAAGACTTCTTTGAGCGCATCGCTAGGCCTGAAAAGGAGGCAGAATGGTGAAAAATGAGGTGTTTTTTGACCTTTAGAGGGGAAAAAATGCTCCAATTTCTTTGAAATTTGGTGAGAATAGTGTGATAGTCATGAGAAATCCAAAAATGTAGAGTTTTCCCTATGAGGATTCTTGAGGAAAAAGCGTAGCACCAGTGGTGCTTCACTTATAGGCCTTCAAATTCTCATAAAACAAAAACTTGTCCAAATTCCTTCAAAATTGATGGAGGTCTCCTTCAAGGGGTTTGAGAGACTTGTAGGGAAGTGAATGCAAAAATTCCAAGTCTAGCTTGGTATTTTCATCTTTTAAGTGTTTGAATTTCAATGAGGGCCTCTTTGAGTTTGGCACAAGCAAGTTTGTTTTTCATTGCATAGTGCTTGGTCATCTTTTTCTAGAGATCAAGGCCCCTTTTTATATTCTCAAAATAATTGTGTTCATTCTTACAATACTAAATGATATGTTGTGCCATGGAAAAATCTCTCTCCAACTCCCTAATTTGTGGATATTTTCTTTGGAGCAGTATTCTAGAGGCCATCTTCTCATCTTCATTATCATTGTCTAGGTCAATGAATTGGGGATTTCGTTTAGTTTGCGTGCCTCTCTTACCTTTCTCACCTTTCTTAATTTTTTGTTTTCCCTTGTCAATATTTTGAGCTGGGGAAGATGGAATGGTCCCTTGCCTCTTGGAGGCAGCAAACACTAGCCTTGGCCCTCTTTGGTATGTGCATGCAAGAGGTGTGATGGTGATTTTGTTGGTCTCTTTGTCATGTCTGTGATCATCATTTAGACTATGAGCCTCTTCCCTGTTTTCACTGTCATCATGACTAGGATTACCTTCATCTTCATCTTCTGCAATGTCATCATTTTCATTATCATTAAGGGGTTGATTGTTGTCATGACTTTCATGACAGCTGTCATGATTGTCATGACTGTTTTCTTCTTTGCTGTCTTGTACCACACTGTCTTCTTGATCACCTGCCTCTTTGTCACTGTTTTTTACCTCCTCCTCACTGTGGTCTGTCTCATTTGCATCACTTTTGCCTTCAATTTCTACATTCTCCTCACTGTGTTTATTTTTATTATTTTCATCCTGTTTCATTTCTTCATTATCTGTCATATATTCATCATCATTTTCTGTCTTTGTATCATCATTTTCCTCTTCATTCTTGGTCTTCGTATCCTCTATTTTACTGCTGATATCCCCTCCATCAATTCTCATTTCATTTCCACTTTAAACCTCCTCGTCTTCTTTATCATATTCTACCACTTTGTCACTGTTTTGCTCACTGTCCCTTTATTCATCCTCTTTTCCTTCCTCTTCCTCTTCATCAATTTCTATCCCTACTTCATCATTTCCCTCTCCCTCCTCATCACTTTCTTCTTCTTCCTCATCATCTGCCTCTTATTCATTTGATGCATCAACATAAGGGGAGGTTTTCTTGTGGTGAGGGCACTTGTGTAGATGAAGAGGGAAAGCTAGGTTGATGAGGGAGCTGTGGGCTTGTGAAGACTCCATGTGTTATGAATACCTCCCAAGGTATACCTTGCTATTCCAACTGATGTAATGCCGCCATCTTGATAAAGGAATGGTGAAATAAGGATTACATTTGTCGGGAAGGACTCCTTATCTGGACAACAGAAGACATTTTGTCTATACTTCTATAAGGATAGTAGGGCAAGTTGAGCATTTTGACCCTTGTGAAATGCATGAGGAGTCTAAAATGGTAAGTGTTTGGGTGGAAATATGTTTGTTTAATTTTGTTGTAGTTTTTACCCAACTATTTAATTTGTCAATCCGAGGTTCAGAGGCTTACGAGGCACATACTATATATGGATCGAAGTGGAACTAATTTAATCTAAATTACCGAAATCAAATTAATCTATAAAGGCATTGAAACACTAACTAGGAAAAAGTAGGAAATTGCATAAAGGAAAAGCAATAATAAACATGTGAAGAATCTGAATGAAAAACAACATATGTGAGCTCACAACAATAAAGCTATCTCAAATTATATTACAAGAATCAAATTACAAATCATGAAAGCGTAACAATAAAAGCAATATGAATTCAAAACTAATAATTCCCTTCTCCTAATTACAAGACTATCTCTCCAAACTCAAAACTATCAACTAATCAACTTTTCCATTCCTTTTCAAATGAAGAGAGAGCAATTCCCCTCCCTTATATACATGAGGAAGATAACCATCTCATAATTACATATCCAATATTCTCTCAAGTACTATCAACTAATTTCCCATTATTACAAGATATTATCCCTTTGAATCCTCCACACATCTCTCACATATCTTGGATAAGATATGCCAACCAAATCCTCCATGATCTTCTTCTTAGGAATAGGCTTGAATAATTATCTCCTTAATATGGTGGAGGAGATATTTGAGACGTATCTTGGAATTAATCCTTCACATATTTCCTACACATTACAAAGCTCACATATTCTTGAGATATATATATAAAAATATGTATATTTTCTAATATTTAATCATAAATTCTCTTATAATACAAAAATGAATAAAATGGAAAATAAGAAGGTGAAACCCAAATGTATTTATGAAAATGATATGATAAAAGGTTAATGGAATGATGAAATGTAAGGAATAGTGAAGGAAAAAGGTGAATAAAAATATGACATTTCTGAGTCTCAACATCCTCCCCAACTGAACTTGTTGCATGTCCTCATGCAACCCTGCATGGGTCTCTCTAAGAACATTTGGCATCTTGAACTTTGGCTTTACATGATGATGTCTCTTAATAATGAATGTTTCCAGGATATGTGAAAGACATGAGTAACAACTTACATTTTATTATGGTTGGTTCTTGTGTGACAACCATGAATACAAAGAATGTTGGTTCTTGTGTTAGCAACATTCATTTTGTTTTCTGTTCTCTTTTCTTATGGTTGGTTCTCATGAATACAAAGAATGTTGGTTCTTGTGTTAGCAACATTCATTTCGTTTTCTGTTCTCTTGCTGCAATAATAATGTAAACATTCACTGGAAATCATAATGTGCATAAGAAAGCCCTTTTGTAATATTAATGAAGCATGCCAATATGTATTTTAATGCGTATGAAGCAAAGTGCAACAAAGTATCGTTGGAAAATAAATGTTGGTGAATGGTAAATGAGAAAAAATGGAGTGATGGTGGTGAAGAAATGGAATCATGGTAGTGAATATGTAGCGAATATAGTTCCCCCCCCCCCAACTAAATTAGTTGCATGTCATCATGCAACTTGACATGGCTCATGAAAGGAAATGTAGCATGGTGAGGGAATTTTCCAAAATATTCAAGTTAGCATATAGGGAATTTCATGATTAAAGATTAGAAAACAACATACCTCTACTTACCCAAGAATGATGAACTATGCAATAGGAATGTAGCTGCTGCTGCTGCTGGATCTGGAAAATGTGACTGATGTTGTTGTAACTGGATCCTGGGAAATGAAGGAATCTGAACTGCTGATGCTGAATCATGGAAAAGATAAACGCTGAAAGTGGAACTGTGGTACTGTCGTCGATCAGAATTCATACTGCGGTAACTGCTGAGGGAGTCGTGTAAAAGTGTATAGTCTTCACCCGCTACAAAAATTCTTGGTACAAGTCTAATCATGTGAAAGAATGTCTCGGTGTCGAGCATGAAAAGAAATCATTGGATTACCGGCCATTGATGCATGTCGTTAACCAATGCGAGGCAAACTCACCATTGATGTCAATGAGTGCCAAGGTACCCGGGTACATTTTGCAAAATGTGAATAAAGAGGTTGACGTCGAGCCATTTGCAAGATCTGACGATCAAGGGACATTGATGTATTCCCATGATTGTCAGCGAGAGAACTTGCCATTGAGGCATGCAAGTCTCAAGGTACCCAAAATGAACTCTAGTCTATTTCCCAGATAAGGTGCTGATGTCGATGGGGCAAGACTTGTTGAAAGGTGGGCCTTAAGGAATCCCACATCAGTCAACGCGAGTTTGTACAAAAATATTTGGTAGGACTATAAATGGAAAGAACTCACGGGCAAGTAGTGTGGATCAAACTCCCTAGCAACGACGCCAAAATGTTTGGGTGGAAATATGTTCGTTTAATTTTGTTGTAGTTTTTACCCAAATATTTAATTTTTCAATCCGAGGTTCGTCGACTTACGAGACACATGCACTATATATGCAGGACTGAAGTGGAACTAATTTAATCTAAATTACTGAAATCAAATTAATCTAGAAAGGCATTGAAACACTAACTAGGAAAGCAGGAAATTGCATAAAGGAAAATCAATACAACATGTGAAGAATTGAATGAAAAACAACATATGTGAGCTCACAACAATAAAGCTATCTCAAATTATATTACAAGAATCAAATTACAAATCATGAAAGCGTAACAATAAAAGAATATGAATTCAAAACTAAGAATTTCCTTCTCCTAATTACAAGACTATCTCTCCAAACTCAAAACTATCAACTAATCAACTTTTCCATTCCTTTTCAAATGAAGAGAGAGCACTCTCTTATATACATGAGGAAGATAACCATCTCATAATTACATATCCAATATTCTCTCAAGCACTCTCAACTAATTTCCCATTATTACAAGATATTATCCCTTTGAATCCTTCACACATCTCTCACATATCTTGGATAAGATATGCCAACCAAATCCTCCATGATATTCTCCTTAGGAATAGGCTTGAATAATTATCTCCTTAATATGGTGGAGGAGATATTTGAGACGTATCTTGGAATTAATACTTCACATATTTCCTACACATTACAAAGCTCACATATTCTTGAGATATATATATATAAATATGTATATTTTCTAATATTTAATCATAAATTCACTTATAATACAAAAATGAATAAAATGGAAAATAAGAAGGTGAAACCCAAATGTATTTATGAAAATGATATGATAAAAGGTTAATGGAATGATGAAATGTAAGGAATAGTGAAGGAAAAAGGTGAATAAAAATATGACATTTCTGAGTCTCAACAGTAAGATTAAAGCTTGGAGTATCTACCCTCACACGTAAAGTAATTCATAATGACTTTCATCACGGGTGAAAATATTTGTTTGAGGTGTGAGAAAGGAAAAATTGCCTTGCAGCCCATTCTGTACCTAGTTTTGACAAATGGCTCGTAATAGTTCTTGTCGAATTTGGCTTTCTTAAACCAGTTTTCACCCACAGTAGGGATACCAGTAGCATTAGTGATGGAATCTGCTGATAATTCAAAGTACACTCCTGCAAGGCTTGATTGTTTGTTGTGCAGGTTATGAATGAAAAGCCTTGTAAGCTCTGGGTGGCTTTGCACTTGCTTGACTTTCTCACAAAATTGGAAGCATCCCACATTTTGGAAACATGAGAGGATCATGGGAGATGAGGTGATATCCACTGTGCTCTGGGGTTCAAATCTATTTACTTTCCCTCCTTTGTGGTTTGGCGTCATAGGCCCTTGGCCTCTGTCACTGTTGCTATTGTCTTCTGCCCCTGACATGGTAATTAGGGCTGATGGTGGGAAAACTTGGGCAAGAGGAGTAAAATGAAAATGATGGTGTGTAGCTCTTTCAAATGAGGGTTATGGAGGTTAGGTTTATGATTGAGTTGCCTTGAGATAGAAGAGGGCTTTTACATGAACATAAAGTGTAGCTACCCTAATTCACTCCCCTTAACTGATGATATTAACTTCGAGGTTAGAGGAGAGTGGCAATTATGAAGACTTGGGGTTTGTTTTAGCACTAGGGTTTGATAGCTTCCCCTTAATTATCAAAACATAAAAAAACATGGAGGATGATGAGAACAAGGCCACCTACCTGATTTAGCTCCTCTGTAGGACTTTGAAGGAAAATTTGAGGATGTCCTTGAGCCTTTGGGATAATTTTTTTCAAGTTTGGAGGACTTCTGCATTAGAGCAGCGCCTTTCCCACACTTTTGGGTCAGCCTGTCGGTGCAAAGTTGGGCGGGTCGTGCCTTTGTCTGAGCGTAACGCCAGGCAGAGTCGGGTCCTGGACGTGTTGTTTCGCCTATGCATAGCGCCACCCTATGAGCGCAGTACCACCCAGTGTATGTGCAGCGCCGAGTAATTTTGAACTGTTGAGGAGGATATTCGCGCAGTGCCAGGGCCTGTGAGCATCGCGCTAGGATATTTGCACAATGCCAGGGACTTGTCCCAGAAACTGTCCAATTTCTCCGAAATTTCACCTGAAGGGTTTCTTTCTTTCTTTGAACGCGAAATGAGCCAAAAGGCCAGGTGGGATGCCTTTATACTTTTGAAAAATAAATCAAAATGAAAATGAAAAAACTTCCTATGTTTTGTTACTTTTTCATTGGACTGATATCATTTTGACCTTTTTGTAGGTGTTTTGAAAACCTTTCATGGCACTTCTTCTACCTTTGGTGATGGCACCCTCTTACTAAATTTTGACAGTGATATAACCAGTTTTTGATAAAGATTGTAAATCAGGCTTGCCATGTCTCTTCTAGCCCATTTCTGGTTTCTTGCAGATGACACGACACAGTTACTTTGGTCTCCTTTGTCATTTTTTGGATTTTGACAAATTTAGTTACTTAACAGTGAAATGATGCTTATGTTAGTTTTTTACCTTATAACCCAAAACCGTACTTTTATTCCTTTGACCCTTTGAAGATAATTTTCTGCACTTGAAAACCTGACCTCCCTCATACTGATATTGCTTTGCATTTCTTCCCTTTGATGCAGTGAAGCACCGTTACCTTGGAAAACCATGAAGGTCACCTTCTGATATCTTCTTCAACCTTCTGCTGTCATTATGGAGGCCCATAGTCTTCATTTTACTTACTTTTCCTATCCTTCCAAAATCTTAGGTTTTAGGGCTGTTAGAGAAAAATAATTAGTGTTGTCTTCTAATTTCTCTATAGCCCTTTTAAGTTCATCCATTTCTATTCATTTCACCTCACCCTTTTCCCTTCTTCATTTATAACTTCTAAAAATCTTCAATTTTTCCTTGGTTGTGTTGATGTGCCTTTGTCTTTGTGGCCTTTTGCATTGGCTTTTTTTTTGGCAACACTATTTAGCCAATCAATCCTAAAAACCTTAATTCACCAATAATCAAGCTCAGGGATCCTGCAATCTATCCTCCTTCATCATCAATCAAAGCAATCCATCCAGAAACACCACAAGACCAATTTCTTTTTCAAACTCGAGAAAAAACCATGTATTGCTCTCAAAACTCATCAAATGCCAACATTTACAATGAAGCCCTCATGCTCTATTTATCTTATCAAGAGAGGGAAAAAACCCTAGATAGGGTTGGAAAATGTCAAAATCACTCATAAATGTCATAAATGCCCAAGAGACCATGCAAGGCCCAAGGCACAAAATATCCCATGAAATAAATTCAAAAATAACTTCTAACACCTAATTCTAGAGTGATTTGCCTCATAAAACACTAAAATATGGTTTTGCAATAAATCAGTGTGTTTTGTTGACTTTTTGCCAAAAACACACAGTGCTGTCCATAAGCACAACGCCACCTTAGGTAGAAAATAGGTCCTGTTGCATCCAAGTTTTGGGGGCCTTCTTGATGTCAGATGTTTCTCCATGATGGCTCGTTGGAAATTTTGATGAGTCCTGTTTCCAAATATGCATTTTTTTGTTTATGATTGAGCACCTGTAACATGTTCAAAATGGAAAATCCCCAATACTACTTTGAGCATAGCACCAGGCCTAGAAAGGAGGCAAAATGGTGAAAAATGAGGTTTTTTTTGACCTTTTGAGGGGTAAAAAATGCTCCAATTGCTCTGAAATTTGGTGAGAATAGTGTGATAGTCGTGAGAAATCAAAAAATGTAGATTTTTCCCTCTGAGGATGCTTGAGGGAAAAGCGTAGCGCCAGTGGCGTTGCACTTATAGGCCTTCAAATTCTCAAAAAACAAAAACTTGTCCAAATTCCTTCAAAATTGGTGGAGGTCTCCTTCAAGGGGTTTGAGAGACCTGTAGAGAATTTTATGCAAATATTCCAAGTCTAGCTTGGTCTTTTCCTCTTTTAGTGTTTGAATTTCAATGAGGGCCTCTTTGAGTTTGGCACAAGCAATTTTGTTTTTCATTCCATAGTGCTTGGTCATCTTTTTCTGGAGATCAAGGCCCCTTTTTATCTTCTTAAAATACTTGTGTTCATTCTTATAATATTGAATGATATGCTGTGCCATGGAAAAATCTCTCTCAGAATCCCTAATTTGTGCATCTTTTCTTTGGAGTAGTACTCTAGAAGCCATCTCCTCATCTTCATTATCACTATCTAGGTTAATGAATTTGGGCTTTTGTTTAGTTTTCCTGCCTCTCTTACCTTTCTCAACTTTCTTCACTTTTTGTTTGCCCTTGTCAAGATTTTGAGCTGGGGAAGATGGCATGGTCCCTTGCCTCTTGGAGGAAGCAAACACTAGCCTTGGCCCTCTAAGGTATGTGCATGCAAGAGGTGTGATGGTCATTTTGTTGGTCTCTTTGTCATGGCTGTGATCATCATTTAGACTATGAGCCTCTTCCCCTTTTTCACTGTCATCATGACTAGGATTACCTTCATCTTCATCTTCTGCACTGTCATCATTGTCATTATCACCGAGGGGATGACTGTTGTCTTGACTGTCATGATAGTTGTCATGATTGTCATGACTATTTTCTTCTTTGCTGTCTTGTACCTCATTGTCTTCTTGATCACCTGCCTCTTTTTCACTGTTTTTTACCTCCTCCTCACTGTGGTCTGTCTCATTTGCATCACAGTTTCCTTCAATTTCTGCATTCTCCTCATTGTCTTTATATTTATTATTTTCATACTGTTTCATGTCTTCATTATCTGTGATATCTTCATCATCATTTTCTGTCTCTGTATCACCATTTTCCTCTTCATTCTCTATCTCTGTATCCTATATTTTACTGCTGATATCCCCTCCATCAATTCTCATTTAATTTCCACTTTAAACCTCCTCATCTTCTTTATCATCTTCTTCCACTTAGTCACTTTTTTTCTCACTATCCCTTTCTTCATCATCTTTTCCTTCCTCTTCCTCTGCATCAATTTCTGTCCCTACTTCATCATTTCCCTCTCCCTCCTCATCACTTTCTTCTTCCTCCTCATCATTTGCCTCTTCTTCATTTGATGCATCAAGGGAAGGGGAGGAGGGGAGGTTTTTTGTGGTGAGGGCACTTGTGTAGATGATGAGGGAAAGCTAGGTTGATGACGGAGTTGTGGGCTTGTGAAGACTCCATGTTTTATGAATACCTCCCAAGGTATACCTTGTTGTTCCAACTGATGTAATACTCTTGATCAAGGAATGGTGAAATAAGGTTTGCATTTGTTGGGAAGGACTCCTTCTCCAGACAATAGAAGACATTTTTTCCATACTTCTATAAGGGTAGTAGGGCAAGTTGAGCATTTTGACCCTTGTGAAATGCATGAGGAGTCTAACATCGTAAGATTAAAGCCTGGAGTATCTACCTTCACACGTAAAGTAATTCATAATGACTTTCATCACGGGTGAAAATATTTGTTTGAGGTGTGAGAAAGGAAAAATTTCTTTGCAACCCATTCTGTACCTAGTTTTGACAAATGGCTCACAATAGTTCTTGTCGAATTTGGCTTTCTTAAACCACTTTTCACCCACAGTAGGGATACCAGTAGCATTAGTGATGGAATCTGTTGATAATTCAAAGTACACTCCTGCAAGGCTTGATTTTTTGTTGTGCAGGTTATGAATGAAAAGCCTTGTAAGCTCTAGGTGGCTTTGCACTTGCTTGACTTTCTCACAAAATTGGAAGCACCCCACATTTTGGAAACATGAGAGGATCATGGGAGATGAGGCGATATCCACTCTGCTCTAGGGTTCAAATATGTTTACTTTCCCTTCTTTGTGGTTTGGCGTCATAGGCCCTTGGCCTCTGTCACTGTTGCTACTGTCTTTTGCCCCTGACATGGTAATTAGGGCTGATGGTGGGCAAACTTGGGCAATAGGAGTAAAATGCAAATAATGGTGTGCAACTCTTGTAAATGAGGGTTATGGAGGTTAGGTTTATTATTGAGTTTCCTTGAGCTAGATGAGGGCTTTTACATGAACTTGAAGTGTAGCTACCCTAATTCACTCCCCTTAACTGATGATCTTAGCTTGGAGGTCAGACGAGAGTGGAAATTATGAAGACTTAGGGTTTGTTTTGGCACTAGGGTTTGATAGCTTCCCCTTAATTATCAAAACATAAAAACACTTGGAGGATGATGAGAACAAGGCCACCTACCTGATTTAGCTCCTCTACAGGCCTTTGAAGGAAATTTTGAGAATTTTTATGAGCCTTTGGGCTAATTTTTTTAAATTTTGGAGGACTTCTGCATTAGCGCAACACCCTTCCTGCAATGTTGGGTCAGCTTGTGGGCGCAGCGCCGGGTGGGTTGTGCCTCTGTTTGAGTCCAACACCGGGTAGAGTCAGGTCCTGGGCGTGTTGTTTCACTTATGTGTAGCACCACCCTCTGAGTGTAATGCCACCTAGTGTATGCGTAGCACTGAGTAATTTTGAATTATGGAGGAGGCTATTCACGCAGTGCCAGGGACTTTGCCCAGAAACTATCCAATTTCTCTGAAATTTCACCTGAAGGGTTTCTTTATTTCTTCAAACGCAAAATTAGCTAAAAGGCCATGTGGGATGCCTTTATATTTTTGAAAAATAAATCAAAATAAAAAAGAAAAAACCCAATTTTGTTATGTTTTGTTACTTTTTTATTGGACTGATATCCTTTTGACCTTTTTGTAGGTGTTTTGGAAACCTTTCAAGGCACTTCTTCTAACTTTGGTGATGGCACCCTATTATTGACTTTTGATAGTGATATAACCATTTTTTGAAAAATATTATAAATCAGGCTTTCTATGTCTCTTCTAGGCCATTTCTGGTTTGTTGCAGATGACATGACACAGTTGCTTTGGTCTCCTTTGTCATTGTTTGGATTTTGACAACTTTAGTTACTTAATAGTGAACTCATGCTCATGCCATTTTTTTACCTTATAACCCAAAGCCATACTTTTATTCCTTTGACCCTTTGAAGGAAATTTTCTGCACTTGAAAACCTGACCTCCCTCATACTGATACTACTTTTCATTTCTTCCCTTTGATGCAGTGAAGCACTACCTTGGCAAACCATGAAGGTCACCTTCTGATATCTTCTTCAACCTTCTATTGTCGTAATGGAGGCCCATAGTATTCATTTTATTTACTTTGCCTATCCTTCCAAAATCTTAGGTTTTATGGCTGTTAGAGAAAAATAATTAGTGTTGTCTTCTAAGTTCTCTATAGCCCTTTCAAGGTCATCCATTTTTGTTCATTTCACCTCACCCTTTTCCCTTATTCATTTATAACTTCTAAAAATATTCAATTTGTCCTTGGTTTTGTTGATGTGCCTTTGTCCTTATGGCCTTTTGCATTAGCTTTTTGTTTGGCAACACTGTTTAGCCAATCAATCCTAAAAATCCTGATTATCTTTAAACATTGGCCTGTTGCCCTTTCTTTGTTGTGGATGTTCTTTAGTGAGGAGCTGGTGTCTTACCTTACCTACTTTTCCGCTGATAGCTATCTCAATCATTCCTGTAGAAATGTTTAAGATGCACAATTATACCTTTGCATAATGTTGTCTTGAACAAGGAGGCCTTCCTTGAAGGGTTTTTGATCTATTTTGGACAATCAAGTGCTGACCCTCCTTTCCATTTGATTTCATCTTCTTGGCACATGTAAAGCAGTGATTTAGAATACCAAAACAATCCTATAACCTATGAAACGCTAAATGACCTAGTGGGAGGCTCTTTGGGTTGGTCTTTGGCTGAAAACTTGACTTGGGGTCTTTAGTTTCAAAACATAGTTTATGGAAAACTTTATGCATTGTAGACCCAAAAATACTGATTTTGATTTATCTAAAGAGCCTAGAGAGGTAGCTTGAGACCACCAATGCTTGAGGTACTTGGTGAATAGGGGAAAAGGTTAGACCACTTGGCAATCTGAGGTGGAAGTGGGAGGGTTATAGGTAGGCAGAACATAGTATTAAGGTCATGAGTGTAAAAATGGGACAAACATGAGTGGCATGAACCCATCATGGGTCTTCTGAGAGTGATATACTGACCATGACTTGATAGAGTAGTGAAATAGTGAAAAATTTATCCTAAGGATAATGAAAGCAGTGAGATTTCTAGAACTCACAATATTCATGAATTTTGTTTCTAGAAATCTAGGATAAGCATTTAGTCATATATAAAAAGGAAAAAATTATTGATGACTAACAGTGGATCCACTTGGAGAGGGAAGCTCCTTTTCGGGAAGTATCCAGAACTTCAGATCTCTGGTTTTATGAAGACCAGTGCCTCATCCATTGGGCAGGTTTTTCTTTATTTTCATTTGCTGATGCTTCTTTAAAGTTGTGAACTCAATAATCTGAAAAACATGATTAGCTCAAATTCATCTCTACCTACCCAACCAACTTGCCTAACATTTTTTCTTCTTTGGGTGCACTTGAACTGGAAAACCCTTGACATTTTCTTCTTTGGAAAGAAAAACAGACTATCTACTTCTACTCTTATCACTTCCAAGAGTTCAGATAAGGCTAGTGATCTCTTTTTATTCTCTACTTAGAATATTTGACTATCAATATTAAGTTGTATGACAGACCTTATTCTCTAAGCTATTGACATGAAATTAAAACATGGTTTAAATCAAGATTAGACAATCTGACTTACCATGGGTTGTGGCATTAGGACAAGCTCCACCCAAACATTATTTTTGTACAAACAAAACTAGAAAAACAAGGGCTGTGATTCATCATTTTTTATGCATCCCCATCTTCCTCTTTGGTTCAATATTGAGCATGTGGCACTATTATCTTCCATTCCTAATCTATCCTTTTTGACAAGTCAAGTTTGAATGGTTTGAAAAGCTCTCTTTCACTAACTTATCAACACAAAATTTAAAGCATGTTCAACCATGATTAGGCTAGATGACTGAACAAGATCTTCCTTTTGAACAAGTAGTGGCATTTAGGCTTGCACACTTTCAACATTACTATTTTTTGGGTATGGGGCTGTACCTATTTTCAAATCTACCCTCTTTTTCCTCTCTCTTTTTTTTTCTATGTTTTTGTGTTTTTTTTTCTGATTTTTCTCATGCAATGTTATATACAATGAATGAAAGCTCTAAACTAGGGATTTTTGATAACCATGGTACTTGAGTACCCTGTCATCAATAGGGTATCCAAACAACCCCTTTTCATTCAGCTCTTGTAAACAGAAAACATGGTTACATCCATTTGATGGCATGGTGTAAGGATTTTTTCAAAAAATTTCAAACAGGCCATGTTCTCCTTTGTATTTCTTCTTTGAGTCTTGCTTCCAAACCTTGATTTTGTAAAAGATCCTTCTTAGGTAAAAAAGGTATTCTTCATTAGCTTCAAAATAGATGAAGATGTCATCAATGTATATCATAGTCAAGGAGTTGAAAACAGGGACCATGACTCTTTGGAAGGTAGCTTCCGCACTCCTTAACCCAGGAAGCATTGGATCAAACATGTAGGTGCCCCAAGGTACTCTGAAAATGGATTTATGCTGATTGATTGGAAGTGCTATCATCTGATGGTAACCTGAAACACTACCATGCAATGACACCTTCTTAGAAACTCCTACCCTTTGTAGAGTATTATTTATCTTGGGAAAAGGGTATTTTTCCTTCATGGAGGTTTTTTCTAGGTACCTAAAGACTATACACTGTCTACATCCTTTTTCTTTCTTTGTTAGTGACACAATTTTCCCAAGGGTTTCATGGTATTTCTTGGAGGGAGACCTTCTTTGAATAATCTCTGTGTCACAAGGCTTTAAACTTTCATCACCATATACAAAAGCCCCTGAAAATTTTTGCACAGTCTTAGGTATTTCCGTTTTATGTGAAGGGGTAAAGTCTTGGATAATTTAATCATTTTGGGTCTTTCTAGGCTGCCTATGTTGTATTACTCTATATCAGTCTCAGTAAGTACTAGTTTAGGCTCCTTAACACCATTTTTGGGATCCAAACACTCTTCCAAAGTGGCAGAAACTTTTAGTGATGGATTTTATTTGTATGGAAAGACTTTAAGTTTCTTTTGATCCAATTCCTTGGAAGGTATTGCTTTATGAAATTTTCCTAGTATTTTAATGTTGACAGAAGGAAATATTTCTATTTTTGAAGTTAGTATTACACTTGAGAAAACCTGTTAAGATTTTAAGCTTAGTTTTAGTTTTGAAGTCTTACTTTCAATTTGTAGGAAACTAAGTTCAGCTTTGCCATCATGTCGTTGTTGGGGATTGCTAGAGTTTTTTCTATGGATTTTTTCATGCAAATATTGCTTTGACTATTGTAGTGTGCCTATATTTGTCTCAACTTCACCTACCTGCTCATTAATGTCCTCTTCGTTACACAAGATGAAAGAATCAAGATCTCAATGAATGGAATAAAGAGGTGTGTTGTTTGGCCTCCCTTGACTACTAACCATATAATTCATGTGTGAATCTCAGTATTGTCTCCTTTTCTGGTTAAAATATGGATGGTAGCATAGGAAATGTCTAGTTGAAGGTTTCCCTGAAGCATGGCTCCCCAAGATCTGGATAAAAGCATGCCATACTTAGGGGGAATGTCAGCAACAACTATGTCCATGACTAGGTTATTAGCAGGTATTTGTGCCATATTGACACAAATATCCTTGATTAGGCCCAAACACTTGACCCTACTATTAGGCCCAAATTAAGGTATGTTCTCACCCTGTAAGTACTTCAAATTATGTTACAATTTCGGGGGAATTCCTCTTCATATTAACAATAAAGAGAATTAAAGATTATAAAAACGAGAAAAAATAGACTAATGATGAAAAGGATGTTTTTGTAACAGAAAATTGACTTCTCTTATCTCCGCATGCAGGAAGGCAGAATGGTTGGACCAATATGAAACGAAAGCTAACCAACAGACACAAACATATGAGATCCCGGTAACTCCTAGCAGCTGGCAGAAGGCAGACAGAAGAATTCGAGGCCAAGAACTCAAACAATAGCCACGTGTAGCAGGCTGTCATCTAGAAAATAATTTCACATTTTTGAAATCTCCTTTAAAAGTGTGAAGGACGAAGGAGAAAGAGAGTCGAAGAAAGGATAGGAAATTCATTCTGTAATCGACGCATCATAAATAGTTTGTCTAATCTTATTTTTGTAGCATCACTAGATGTAATATAGAGCTTTGAACAATAATATTTTGAATTTTTTACTGCACTAGAGCTTCTGGTGGTCTGGGCTCAACCTCTGGAAGTTCCTCGCAAATTTTCATACTTTGTGTAGTTGCAGAACCAATGCTTAAGTATTTGATGCAATTGTAAAGTATATCTCCATTCAATAAAGCTACAGGTCTCTTTCTTCAGGATTTTTAGAAATCACGTTCTTGAATTAGGACAATTGCAATCGTATTTTCCAACTTATGGAAATATTCCATTAGAAAGTTCTAATTCTTTTAATGCCATTGCATTTGAGTTACAGATCGTAGAATAAGCTGATTTTGATGTTGTCTGTTTTTATGAATTGCATTCTTTTAGCATAACGAAGTGTTAAACCGTCGATCAATGTTGATTAATTAAGTCATAAAGAGAATTCCATTGAAAAATTACTTAAATAATTGTTGTACGATTTATTTAAATTGCTTCAGTTATACTGTTGTTCCATTATTGCTCAGTTAGTTATACTGTCGTTCCATTACTACTCAGCTAGTTATACTGTTGTTCCATTACTGCTCAGTTAGCTAGACTGTTGATTTAATTCAATTCCATTACTATTCAACTTAGTTAGACTGCTATTCCATTCAATTCCATTGTTGTTCATTTTATTTAGACCATTGTTTAATTCCATTCAATTGCTGCTTGATTTCTCTAGATTGTTGTTCATTTCAGTTAGAATGTTGTTTAATTCAATTAGATATCTGCTTAATTTTGCTGCTCAATCTTAGGTTAACAGTCAATCCAAGCCACCCCTTGTAGGATAAGAAAACTTAGGAAGTTAGAAAATTCTTCCTCACAAGTGACAAGGAGTGACTATTAGATGACCTGACTCGCATATATTGTGCCAACACTCTTGAAATAAGAAGAGTTACCCCAGGTTGATAATTAAATGAGAAAGAAATAGAGTTGTCAATAATAAGCCACCTCTTTGAGCACCAACATTTTGGCGTCATTTCCGAGGAGAGTGTTAAGAGTCATCTCCTATATTCATCTTTATCCATTGCTGTGAATAATTGGGTATTGAAAACGAGAGGTAAGAACCTGCGTACTAGCAAGAAACATGTTTGCCCTCTAGCCTGCTTATGAGAAAGTTGTGCAAAGAACCGTAGGATAGGTGCTCTTGTTTTATGTCTAGAAAGAAAAAGATAGAAACAATCCAAAATCATTCACAACCATCCTCACAATCCAAAGGACCGGTGATCCTTGGAAGAACAACATATATAGATGAAATCATTAAGAAAGCTGAATCTCAGGCATCTATAGGACCCAGAACTGTTTCCATTCAAAGTCCTAATACACTCCCTCAAGCGGCAGCCTCACCATCTGTAACCTATGCCGAGATTCACTACAAGACAGAGGGGTTCGAGCAAAGCCTGCAGACTAATGTTCATATAGGCACTGACCCTTCAAAAGAGGGAGGCTCTTGCAGCCTACAAGGAGGGGGAGAAACTAGTGGAGGAATTCACATAGAAATATCAGAACCTAAGTCCCCTAAAGAAGTGATCGAAACAAAATTACTTAGGATCCTATACTAGCGACGTGCTGTAAAAACCCCATCGCTTTCACCTCCCAAACCTATTACAATCACTCCTCCAGATCAAGAATTTCTCTAAGATTTCTGGCACCTCTTTGATCAGATGGAAAATAATCAAAATCAGAATCAGAGGTAGACATCAACATTAGAATACCCTATTGTTGATCATGCTACCAATGCCCCTATGAAAGCCATTCCCTTGCATAACGTCCCCACCTTTCATGGATTAACCACAGAAGATCCTGATGCATTCCTATTTGAATTTGATGTCTTATGCAGAGGATATGACTACACCACTGATCCCCAGAAACTAAAACTATTTCCCTCTACCTTACAAGGAACTGCACTCAGCTGGTTCATGGGATTAGGAGGGTGAACTATAAACAAATTGTACCAAATGAAGAATATTTTTCTTACCAAATACCAAGACTATTGTTGAACCCAAGATCTAAAAGATGAAATCTTCAACATGTCCGCAAAAGACAATGAAAAACTAGAGGAATACGTAGAAATATTTCAATACAATTTACAAATATCCCCATATACCACGCTGTCCAAGGAAATTTTAAAAGCCACGATGCTTAAAGGGATGAAGGAATAATGGGTTGAGATGTGTAAAATAATTGGGAAGGGAGATATTTACTAGGAAGAATACAATGAGATTATTTCCTTATGTATTAGATGCTCCCAGGGTAGCTCACGCAATAGACCTGTTGGGCATGATTCTATGAAGAAAAACCTTAAGCAGACCAATGGCAATGTAACCAGAGCAGAATTTGGAAATCTGTTGGAAAATTTCAAAACTAACATCCTGGTTAGTTTGACAACACAATTTGATGTTTTACAAGACAAACAGAAACAAGCTATAGCAGAACAAAACCTGGCCATCTTTTTCCCAAGATGTCGGAAGAAGCACAGCCAGAGGGAATGTCCTTTAGACATGGTTCATACTTGTGCTATCTGCACTAAGGATCATACCACGGACTAGTGTCCTTCACTTCCTGGGCTGAAATCCATCTACAAGGAAGCATAAGAAGAAATAGAGCTAGTCTATTTAATGAATCAATGTTAGCAATGGCAAGCACGACCTGGCATACCGCAATACCTACCTCAATAATTTCCATCACCGCAGTTTAGCCAGCAAAACCATGAAACAACTTGGAAAACCCAAAACTCCTTCCCAACATGGCCAAACCAAGCATTTCCTATGCCACCCTAGCCTACACAACCTCCATCAGGGAATAATTGGCAGAAATTTCCTTGCTCTTCCCCTTATTGGAAAAATATCCCATATCAAAGCCAGTGGCCAAACCCCCCTACTCAAAACACCAATTGGAATTGGAAATGACCCATGGGAATGGCCAATCTACCAATAGGATCAGGGACCCAAAATCAACCTACGTTTCCAGCTCCCTACCCAGTTAAGCATAACCAAAAGCCTGCCATACGCCCTCAATTGTCAGCCCAACCCATTCCTAATCCCAATAACAGACCGGTTAAACTAATTCAGATCATAGAAAATCCAAAACCCAATGCCGAACAAAAATGGTGCAACGAATTTAGGTTAAGATCAAGACATACCATCTTACATATCGAAGCCACAACTCCACCTCAGTCCCAAGTTGAAACCTCAACAGAACCTAGCTTAACGAATATAACAAAAATAGGTAAAGATAAGGAAACAATTGATCAACAAATACCTAAAGAACTTAGGGTGACTCTGCTTCCATTTCCTGAAATATTAAATCTACCCAGGCCTATAATCACTCCAGATTTTGACATCCTGGGGGAATTAAGAAACTTTTGTATCAAAATTCCTCTTCTCTAGGCCATCTAAGACATTCCCATCTATGCAAAGACAATCAAAGAATTATGTGGAAAAAAACAAGTCAAGAAAACAAAGGCTGCACCCACCGTTCATGTGGTAGGAATGCTATCTGACTTTTTGTTAGGTAGGGAATCACCTGTGAAATATGATGACCCAAGAAACCCCATTGTAACTGTGCAAATATCTTATCACTCATTTCCAAACACATTGGTTGACCTAGGGGCAACCATTAACATCCTAACTATTGGAGCTTGCGAAAAACTAGGCATATCAGCTTTAGAACCTATGACCACACTTCTGGAGCTAGCTGACAGATTTGTTATCAGAGCGGAAGGTTACACAAGGAAAATTTTAAGGATGGAAAATTATTTTGAAGTTTAAAAAATTGGCGAATCTCACTATTCCATAATATGCAAACTATAAAAATTTTATTGATGTATCTGTAAAATTATTGAAATTTATAATGATATTATATATTTTTTCTATATAATGTTGGCGATTTTTAAGGTAAAATAATTTTATATTGTAAAATTTGGGCGAATCATTTTTATAAAAAAATGGGAATTGGCGAATATTTTTTTTGGAAAAACCATGGAAAATTATCCCACCTGCGAATATTAGCCCCTAAAATTTTCCATGGGAAGGTATAGTACAAGACATCATGGTCTCTGTGGACTCATGGGAACACCCAACTGATTTTTTAGTCATTAATCCAAAAAACAGGATGGAAGGGAACCCATTGATTCTTGGACGACCTTGGTGGGACACAGTAGATGCTTACATAGGCTGTTGAGAAAGTAGCATGACTATCACTAGAGGAGATTCTATAAAAAATATCATTATTTATCTGCTTGCCAAACCAAGCTTTCCCGCGGTAAAAATTCACAAACATCCAGATACATATTGGAAGCAAAACATCCGTCCACCTCTGACACTAGTAGAAGCTCTTGAATTCAAGGATCAAACTAAAGATGATGTAATCAATAATTTTATGAATCAGTCACCCACGCCTGAAAACATAAAATGCCAAATGTTGAAAACAATCCTCGACCATGAAGATCAAGAGGATCCTATGACAGACTTCGAGACTCAACATATCTCCACAACTGTTGTTCGTAACATCATACCTATTACGATCGAGCTAGGAAAGGTTCTAAATATTAATGGCAGTTTCGATGACAACGAAAAAAAAAAACTCATAAAAGTCCTCCGGAAGCACCAAGGTGCATTTGCGTGGGACTACCAAGACATGAAGGGTTTGGACCTACAACTATGCACGCACCACATCTATACTGATAGGGAAACATGCCCCGTTAGACAAACCCAACGAAGATTAAAACAACATTTAAAAGATATTGTAAAAGAGGAGCTGCAAAAACTGTTAGATGTAAATTTCATTTATCCTATTTCAGATAGCAAATGGGTCTCCCCTCCAGCAGTTGTCCCTAAAAAGAATGGGAAGTGGAGAATCTACGTATATTACAGATAATTAAATAATGCAACACATAAATACCATTTCCCCCTACCCTTCATTGACCAAGTACTTGATACATTGGCTGGGAAATGGTTCTTCTTCTTTCTTTATGGATTCAATGGATACAATCAAATCCAAATAGCTCCCGAAGACCAAGATAAGACAACCTTTACTTGCCCGTGGGGCACTTTTTCTTACAGAGTTTTACTGTTTGGATTATGTAATTCCCCAGCAACATTTCAGACAGCCATAATTAGCATTTTTTCTGACTTAATAAATGAAGGACTTGAAATCTATATAGATGATTTTACACCCTATGGGGAAGACTTTGATCAAGCTCTAGAAACACTAGAAAAAGTGTTAGAATGATGTATTGCTACTAGACTATGTCTAAGCAATGAAAAATGCCACATGATGATGACTGAGGGGGTAATCCTAGGTTACTACATTTCTACAGCTGGAATACATGTAGATCTGGCTAAAATAAAGGTAATCCTTCTGTTGTCCACACCTTGTACACAAACAAAGGTGTGTAGTTTTCTGGGATATGCAGGATATTATCACAGATTTATAAAAAATAATTCACAGATAGTTGTACCTCTGTATGCATTGACTGGGAATGTAGAATTCCACTAGATTGACAAATATGACACCGCTTTTACAGACTTGAAGAGGTTGGTCTCAACAACACCAATCCTGCGAGGTCCTAATTGGAAACTGTCGTTTCACATCTCTTCTGATGCATCTGATATAGCAATAGGAGTAGTTCTTGGCCAAGAAGAAGACTGAAAGCCTTATGCTATTTATTATATCAGCAAAAACATTACTCCTACCGAATTTAATTATACAGAGAGCGAAAAAGAATTCCTGGCTGTCATTTATGCTATCAATAAATTTAAGCACTATATAACTGGATATCAAGTGTTCTTGTATATTGACCACTCTGCTATTAGATATTTAGCTAATAAACTAATCACGAATGGGAGAATAACTTATTGGTTACTGTTGTTGCAGGAATTCGATATAACGATCAAAGACCATCCAGGGAAGGAAAACGTGGTCACAGACTTCCTGTCCAAAGTCCCCAAGACAGATGACACACTAACAGTTGACGATCAATTCCCTAATGAACACCTGTTTTTTGTAGCGGTAAAAACACCATGGTATGTAGATGTGGTAAATTATCTGGTAGTGGGGAAGCTACCCAAACACTTAACATCGAGAGAATGAAAATTGATTGTACAGCGCAGCGTAATATTCTCTTGGATTGGGGGATACCTATTCCATACAGGGGCCGATATGCACATACACAGATGCATAAGGGAAGATGAAATCTATGACATCTTACAGGACTATCACGATGAACCCTGTGGTGGCCATTTTTCAGACCAACAAACTTGGAAAAAATTATTTCAATTAGGCTATTATTGGCCTACAATTTTCAAATATGCAAAGAAGTATGTCCAGGCCTGTGATAGCTGCCAAAGAATAGGCCGCCCAAGCCAAGCTGATGAAATGCCGCTACAACCACAATTGGTGGTGGAACCATTTGAACGGTGTGTTGGGAAAAATACTGAGAGGGGGGGGGTGAATCAGTATTTAGGGCTGAACAATTTTTCTTTTCCTTCTCTTAAAAACATATGTTACAGTAATGCATCCAACAGGTATGACCTAATATCTTATTATGTCTTTACTTAGAGCATTGCATCAGATAAGCATTAAGCATGAACAGAAATAACAGAACAAACCATCAAACATAAACAACACATATGAACACCAGGATTTAAGGTGGAAACCCAATTCGGAAGAAAACCACCGCTGCTGTAATCTCAGTCTTCAAAATTTATTATAGAGAAAAACTCTTTACAATATATGCTGGTGCAGACTTATACCAGCACGCAGGCACCCACTTGCAGAAGGCTACAACCTTCTCTCGTTTACCAGTTACCACTGGAAGGGAGCAAAAACCTCCTTTCTGAAGGCTTCAACCCTCAGCACTACTGTAGACCACGTTTCATCAATTTTCATACTGGATCCACCAGTTTCCATACGACATACATTTCCAGTCACCAGTTTTATTTATTTTCTATATACTCACACAAACCAGAGATTTGTCATCGTCAGATCATTCTATCCATGGGTGCATCGTAGTTTCAGATTTATCAGTTAAGACATGAGCTCGCCCATATAGATATTCCTTGGAGAAATTGTTCATTCACAACCCTTATAATGCACACCCTTCGTTCTTTATTTTTCTTCTCCTTATATAGATTTCCCTTTATTAAAACCATGGGTTAAAACCACAAACCGCTGACAGTATTTCATTTAGTTTATCCCACGGGGATTTTGATATTTAATTTTAATTTTATTTATCAATTTAAAGAAATTGATAAATAAATAATTTTGAACAGAAATTTAGTATTACAGTTAACCCTTCGCATTTTAATCCTTCCAAATAATATGGTAAACCTTTGACCCCGGGCCCACAAATAAAGTCAATAGCCAATAAAATACGCGCATGGTACCATAGTTAAACTTCGCGCAAGTGCGGCGTTCGATCACCGTTAGATTAGCAAGCTTCCAGAACAATGTTGTATATGCATATCGCTTGACCTCCAATACCGATCGTTAACGTGCGATGGCCCGCCATTCCTGTGTTAATCTCTGCACACCTTCAACAAATGACGACCGTCCGATGACCCCTTCCCAGATCAACGGCGCTCAACGATATCGCTGGGCATCCTGGGTCGAAGTATAACGCGTGATGGCGCACGGTGAAAAGTGGTTTTGTGAAGTTGTACAGGGACGCATGTCGAGCATTCTATGGAATTGCTCCTCACCAGGAAATACCACTTGCCCGATGAGAGCAGTGCGATAAAAACCGGAAACTGCCATTACTATTCCTCTCGCAAGGTTCCGCCTTCTTCGCTCAAGATTCCACTCCGCCTGCTTGATTATTGTAAATTGACTTATTTACTATGACATCGATTGCGCTCTTCATCAACAGATTAACCCATTATTTTGATTATTGAGGCTTGAAACCAGTTCGATGCAATCTTCGTAACATCCATAATATATAAAACAAGAAATTCACACCAGATTCGTTTGCGACCTTAAATTCGTTCTTTGTTCTTTGTTCCGCCTTTTCATGCTCCATTCTGGTTGCATAAGCACCAATGTACAATTTCCATACCATGTTTCATTGTTCCAGGCAATTTTCCAACATATCTCTTTTTTCGCTTGTTTCTGCTCTTTGACCGATACTTCCTCTGTTCTTTTGATCAATCGATACTTCCTCTATTATTTTGATCAAATGTTATGCCTTTGCCATCAATGAAAATATTCCAAAAATCTCCCCCTTTGGCATTTATGGCAATATTCTTCCTCCGTAATAATATTTCTCTATTTATCTTATAGAAGCCCTTCTTTGCTTTTCCTCCCCCTTTGACATCAATGGCAAAGGGTTGATCGAGATCCTTTGTACTGACAATACCATGCTACCCTTGAGATCATGCTGCATCATCAAACAAAAATTCATCATTTTCATATGACCAATGCTCCCCTTGAGCCTGTGCATTCAGAGATGTCGAACATCACCTCATAACCAATTTAATCTTTTGTGTTTAAGTAGACCCGATCCTCTGCATGGCAGAGACTACTCCCAGTTTCTGTCTGAGATATTCGAACGCTTCCATGGGTAGAGGTTTGGTAAATATATCAACAACTTGTTCTTTGGAGGAAACATACTCCGATTTCACCTTTTGTTCAAGCACTTGTTCACGTAAGAAGTGATATTTGATGGGAATGTGCTTGGTCTTGGAATGCATAACATGATTCTTTGAGATACTGATAGCACTTGTATTATCACACATAATGGAGATAGGAGGTGAGCATTTGATTTGAAAGTCTTGTAGGGTTTGCATCATCCAGAGAAGTTGAGTGCAACATGATGCAGCGGCCACATATTCTGTTTCTTCTGTAGATAAGGCAATGGAGCTTTGCTTCTTGCTGAACCAAGATACTAACCAAGGCCCCATATAGAATGCACCACCACTAGTGCTTTTCTGATCATCAACACTTCCAGCCCAATCTGCATCAGTGTATGCATGAAGAGTAAGATCAACATTCTTTGGATACCATAGTCCAAAGTCTTGAGTTCCTTGTAGATATTTGAATATTATTTGTACAACCTGAAGATGAGACTCTTTTGGATTAGCTTGGAATCGTCCAACAATCCCAACTACATGAATGATGTCTGGTCTGATCCCTGTGAGATAAAGTAGACTTCCTATCATAGATCTGTATTCAGGTTGATTCACCGTGGGGGAATCATCATTAGAACTGAGATTACATCCGGTTATCATTGGTGTACTTACAGGTTTGCAGTCTTCCATGCCATAATTCTTCAGGATTTGCTTGAGATATTTTTCTTGTGACAAGAATATGCCATATGTTGCTTGTTGCACTTGCAGGCCAAGAAAGAATGTTAGTTCCCCAAGCAAAGACATTTCAAATTCTTGCTTCATATCAGAAGCAAATTTCTGACTCATAGACTCTGTATTACTTCCAAAAATGATATCATCAACATATACAACCACAATCAATAGTTTGTCATTTTCAGTTTTTGTGTATAAGTTGCTATTAGCAGACCCTTTTGAAAATCCTTGTTGATGAAGATATTTGTCAAGATGATAGTACCATGCCCTTGGAGCTTGTTTGAGACCATATAGAGCCTTTTTAAGTCTACAAACAAGTTTTTCATCATTTCCCAAAATGAATCCTTCTGGTTGTTCTCTATAAACTTCTTCTTCTAGATCACCATTGAGAAAAGCAGATTTAACATCCATTTGATAAACTTTGATTTGTTGGAAGCTTGAAAAAGCAAGAAACATTCTTATGGTTTCAAGTCTGGCTACAGGAGCAAAGGTTTCTTCAAAGTCTATACCTTCTGGTTGAGCATACCCTTTGCACACAAGTCTAGCTTTATTTCTTATAACATCCCCATTCTCATTTAACTTGTTTTTGAATATCCATTTAGTTCCAATGACATTTTTGTCACGAGGCCTTGGTACTAATTCCCAAGTGTGATTCTTTTCAATTTGATCAAGCTCTTCATTCATGGCTTGAATCCAACATTCATCTTTGCTAGCTTGACTAACACTGTGAGGTTCAATAGTGGACAGAAATTCCAGATTGCTACAAGATCCCACAAGAGTCCTTATTGTTTGTACACCTGATCCCTTTTCTCCCAAAATTTGAGATTCTGGATGATTCTTTTGAACATATCTAGATGGAGCCTTTTCAGACAAATCCTCTTCAGGTTCTTCACTAGGTGCACTGTTTGTATCATTACTATTTGATGTAGAAGGATATGTGTCATCATCATCTTCATCTGTTGTTTTCTTTTCTTCTTTTGGAGTTGCAGGAGACTCATCAATAACAACATCAATACATTTAACAATATTTCAAAGTATTTTATTGTAACATTTATATGCCTTACTCCTAGAGGAGTAACCAAGAAATATTCCTTCATCTTCTCTGGGTTCAAACTTGCCAAGTTTTTCATCATTATTCTTGATAAAGCATTTGCTCCCAAAAATTCTAAAATGCTTTATAGTGGGAGGATTACCATAACAGAGTTCATATGGAGTTTTATCACTATTTACATGAATATGTGCTTTGTTGAGAATGTTTGCTGCTGTATGTGCTGCTTCTCCCCAAAATGTGTCAGGTGTTCCGGAATCATCAAGCATAGCTCTAGCCATTTGTTGAATTGTTCTGTTCATTATTTCTGCAACACCATTCTGTTGTGGAGTGCCAGCTATAGAGAACTGTCTTTTTATGCCATGTTGTTCACAGAATTCAAGAAATTCATTGGATGTATATTCTCCTCCTCGATCAGATCTGAGACACTTGATTTTTAGATCTAATTCATTCTCAACTAGTGCTTTGAAGATCTGAAATTTCTCAAATGCTTCATCTTTATGTTTAAGCAGCCCAATCCAACACATTCTAGAGAAATCATCAATGAATAAGATATAGTATTTTTCACCACATGATGAATTTTTCCTCATAGGTCCACATATGTCAATATGAATGAGTTCAAGAGGCTTAGTTGATGATCCTTCCTTGGCATTAAATTATACCCTGGTTTGCTTGCCGAATTGGCAAGATTTGCATATGATATTTTCAGGTAGAGTAATATTGGGAAGATCACGAACAGCTTTAAGTCTGCTTGATTTGTTGATTTGAGAGAAGCTCAGATGCCCCAACCTTCTATGCCATAGCCAATTTTCTGAAGATTTACTCAAATAACATTTTTCTTTGGGGTTCTTCAATATATACAGGTTGTTTGGAGTTCTTTTTCCTTTTATAATTGCTTTACCTGTATCAAGATCACGTACCACACATTCTTTTCAACTAAAAACAACTTCAGTTCCTTGGTCACACATTTGAATTAAACTTAACAAATTATGTTTTAATCCATCCACATACATGACTTCATTAGCTTTCACCTTTTCTTTTAGAAAAATAGACCCTTTTCCCTTAATGACCGCAAGAGTATCATTCCCAAACGTAACATTTTTTTCTTTTTCTAGAGTACTATATGCAAGAAGCTTGTCTTTATCACCTATCATGTGTCTTGAGCATCCACTATCAATGTACCATTGGTTTTCTTCATCTTCTGCAAATAACGCTATGCCACAATTTTCAACTTGTAATTCCTTCTTTTTCCATACTTTGGAGCTTGAAGGTACATGTTCTTTTGGCTGAACTTTGCTCCTGCATTCAGATTCTTCATGGCCAAAGTTATTGCAATAAGCACATTCAACTTAATTTTGAAGAGGAGAAAAGTTGTTATATGTATTCTTCTTTGTTCCAATATCAATCCTTTTCTTTCTTGCTTCTCTTTTCATGATGGTTTTATATGCAACACATTGAACAGCTTTATGACCAAAATTGTGACATGAGAAACATTGTCCATTGAAGAAGAAATTTCTGTGATCATAAAATCTTCTATATGAATTTACTTGTTTATTGGTGTTTCTTTGAAAGACATTCCTGTTAGTGTTCTTTGAATTGAGATGATCATGCTTTATCTGTAAAGATTCTTTATTCCCTTGCTGAGTGGTAGCATGTTGTAGACCAGCTGTAACTACTTTTAGATAATTTGGTGCTGAAACTTGAGAAGATTCTCCAATATATCCAAGACCTATCTTTATAAGAGGAGAACGTTGTACCTTGATAATCTCATCTAATGTTTCAGATCCTCTAGCAAATCTAAGATTCATAGTTTTTACTTTCTCAAGTTATTTTCTTAGACTTACTACCTCACACTCTAATTTCTCATTGTGTTTCTCCTTTTCTTCAAGCTGATTTTTCAGAGTTTCTATGATTATTTTACTTTCTTCTAAGCAAGTCTTGAGTTTAATGTTTTCATCAAGAAAATCAATGTCTTCTAGAGCATCCAAAAAAGTATCTTTTTCTTCTCTAGATTCCTTTTCAAATGCCATGAGAAGTCTAAGATCTTGTTCACATTCTTCCTCACTATCAGATAACCCATCACTATCTTCATGAGTGTAGTAACTCTTTCTAGTGCTAAAACGATTCTTATTCCTTTTTGCTACTTCCTTCCCTTTTTTATGTGTTTCTTTATAAGGACACTTAGCAGCATAATGACCAACTCTTCCACAATCAAAAAAATTGAAAGGAAGCTTACCTCTGAACCATCCTGTGCCAATTTGAAGTTTCTTTACAAAGTTGATCTCATCTTATTTTGAGATATATCCTGATCCTTATATTTTTTGTACTTCCTTCCCTTTTGTAGAAGTTCTAAAGACTGCTTCTTTGACTTTAGAAGGTCCTCCTCTTCTCATTTCATATGCAGTTAGTATGCCATGAAGTTGCACCACAGTAAGGTTTTGAAGATCCTGCTTTTCTTCAAGGGCAGAAACTTTTGACTCAAATTTTGTTGTTAGTGATCTTAAGAATTTCTCAACCAAGGTAGATTCGGTTATTGTTTCTCCCAAATTTCTCATACGATTTACAATATCATCAAGTCGTAAAAGGAAATTGGCAATTCTTTCTTCATTATCCATTTTTAGATTCTCATGTTGAATTCTGAGAGTTTGGAGTTTAGCACTTTTTACCTTTGCATCACCTTCATAACTTAGAATGATTTTGTCCCATATTGTCTTGGCTGTATTCATCTGCATGAATTTTACAAATTCATATTCAGTTAGACTTCCCAATAGAGCATTGACCACCTTTGCATTCGTTTCATAGTTCTTTCTTTCCGTCAGATCTGTTGGTACTGCAGCTGGGTATTGATATCCTTGTTCAACAATTGCCCATACCTCTGCTCCCAGAGACTGAAGATAGGATATCATCCTTTTTCTCCAGAAGATTAAATTGTTTCCGTTAAAAAGCGGAGGCCTGATAGATGCTATTCCATCTTGATTGCTCATCTTGCTTGATCTTCCTTCTAGCGGCTAAGCTTTTTCAGAAGGATCTGCTCTGATACCAATTGTTGGGAAAAATACTGAGAGGGGGGGGGGTGAATCAGTATTTAGGGCTGAACAATTTTTCTTTTTCTTCTCTTAAAAACATATTTTACAGTACTGCATCCAACAGGTATGACCTGATATCTTATTATGTCTTTACTTAGATCATTGCATCAGATAAGCATTAAGCATGAACAAAAATAACAGAACAAACCATAAAAACATAAACAACACATATGAACACCAGGATTTAAGGTGGAAACCCAATTCAGGACAAAACCATCGCTGCTGTAATCTCAGTCTTCAAAATTTATTATAGAGAAAAACTCTTTACAATATATGCTGGTGCAGACTTATACCAGCACGCAGGCACCCACCTGTAGAAGGCTACAACCTTCTCTCGTTTACCAGCTACCACTGGAAGGGAGCAACAACCCCCTTTCTGAAGGCTTCAACCCTCAGCACTACTGTAGACCACGTTTCATCAATTTTCATACTGGATCCATCAGTTTCCATACGACATACATTTCCAGTCACCAGTTTTATTTATTTTCTATATACTCCCACAAACCAGAGATTTGTCATCGTCATATCATTCTATCCATGGGTGCATCGTAGTTTCAGATTTATCAGTTAAGACCAGAGCTTGCCCATACAGATATTCCTTGGAGAAATTTTTCGTTCACAACCCTTACAATGCACACCCTTCGTTCTTTATTTTTCTTCTCCTTATATAGATTTCCCTTTATTAAAACCACGAACCGCTGACAGTATTTCTTTTAGTTTGTCCCACGGGGCTTTTGATCTTTTATTTTAATTTTATTTATCAATTTAAAGAAATTGATAAATAAATAATTTTGAACAGAACTTTAGTATTACAGTTAACCCTTCGCATTTTAATCCTTCCAAATAATATGGTAAGCCTTTGACCCCGGGCCCACAAATAAAGTCAATAGCCAATCAAATACGCGCATGGTACCATAGTTAAACTTCGTGCAAGTGCGGCGTTCGATCACCGTTAGATTAGCAAGCTTCCAGATCAACGTCGTATATGCCTATCGCTCGACCTCCAATACCGATCGTTAACGTGCGATGGCCCGCCGTTCCTGTGTTAGTCTCTGCGCACCTTCAAAAAATGACGACCGTCCGATGACCCCTTCCCAGATCAACGGTGCTCAATGATATCGCTGGGCATCCTGGGTCGAAGTATAATGCGTGATGGCGCATGGTGAAAAGTGGTTTTGTGAAGTTGTATAGGGACGCGTGTCGAGCATTCTATGGAATCGCTCCTCACCAGGAAATACCACTTGCCCGACGAGAGCGGTGTGATAAAAACGATAAACTGCTATTACTGTTCCTCTCGCAAGGTTCCGCCTTCTTCGCTCAAGATTCCACTCCGCCTGCTTGATTATTGTAGATTGACTTATTTACTGTGACATTGCTTGTGCTCTTCATCAATAGATTAACCCATTATTTTGATTATTGAGGCTTGACACCAGTTCGATGCAATCTTCCTAACATCCATAATATATAAAACAAGAAATTCACACCAGATTCCTTTGCGACCTTAAATTTGTTCTTGATTCGTCGTTCCGCCTCTTCATGCTCCATTCTGGTTCCATAAGCACCAATGTACAGTTTCCATACCATGTTTCATTGTTCCAGGAAATTTTCCAACATATATCCTCTTTTGCTTGTTTATGCTCTTTGACCGATACTTCCTCTGTTATTTTGATCAACCGATACTTCCTCTGTTCTTTTGATCAGATGCTATGCCTTTGCCATCAATGAAAATATTCCAACACGGTGGGAATTGGACTTCATTGGACCATTCAACCCACCATTGAACCAAAAATCAAGAGCCATGGAAGAATCAATAATTAAGTTTCTCTTTGAACTATTCATGGGATACAACTTGCCAAGGGAAGTAATAACCAATGGGGGGGCACAATTCACAGGCAATAAGATCACATACACCTTAAGAAATCACCATATCATCCACAGAGTTACGTCTCCTTACCACCTACAAGCCAATGGGCAAGTCGAAAACACCAACAAAGTCCTAGAGGCAATCCTTACCAAGACGGTAGCATCACACCTTCGGGACTGGACCACTAGACTACTAGAAGCCTTATGGGCTTATCATACAACTTAGAGAAATACCGCTGGATATTCACCATATCAGCTAGTATTTGGGAGAGAACCTATCTTCCCTATTGAATTCGAAATTAAAAATCTGAGAATAGCCCCAGAAGTGGGATTGGACTTAAAAAAAGCTCAAGCTAAGAGACTAGCAAATAAATGAACTGGATGAAATTCAACTGCTAGTCCTGCAACGCACAATGATCATTCAACAACAGCAAGCCAAGTGGCACGAAATCATAATAAAGAAGAAGTTATTTCAAAAAAGAGATTGGGCACTCCTCTATGACTCCAGATTCCAAGACTTTCCAGGAAAACTATAAACAAGGTGGCTCGGTCCATATGAGATTCAAGAAGTATATAGAAATGGTATCATCACCTTGACCACCATAGATGGGTCTGGTTCAAAATTTCGAGTTAACGGACATAGAGTATGCCGCTATCGCAAACCTCTCATGAAATAATATTTCTGTCAACAGGTACGAAATGATCCCACCATCCAAGTTGTGGTGCAAGGGGGTGATAACCCCACAAACTCAAGTACATGAGAGGTTTTCCAACATCACTTGTACATAATGTATATAATTATCTTGTCTTGTTGTACATTCTTCACATTTTCAATTTATTTTCCTTGTAAGATTGTGTTTTTATTGCTGTTCAATTCGAGAACAACTGTTGTTCTATCTTTGAACGGATTTTGTTTAGTCGAATTGAACATCCATCCATTTGCTATGTTTTTATTTTTGATGTTCAATTCTTGGACAACTACTGTTCAATATTTGAACGGCTGCTATTTAGTCAAATTGAACAGCCATTGGTTGTGTTTTTCTTTTTGTTGTTCAATTTGTAGACAGCTACTGTTCAATCTCTGAACGACTGCCGCTCAATTGAACAACCATTTGTGGTGTTTTTACTTTTGTTGTTCAATTCATGAACAACTGCTGTTTATTCTTTGAACGACTACTGATTCAACCAAAATTGAACAACCATTTTTACGTTTTTTACTTTGCTATTCAATTTGTGAACAACTATTGTTCAATATTTGAACGACTGCTGTTCAGTCGAACTTAACAACTGTTCGTTGGTGTTTTTTTATTTTTGCTGTTCAATTCGAGAAAAAATGTTGTTCAATATTTGAATGGCCGCGGTTCAACCAAATTAAATAGCCATTTGCTGTGTTTTCATTTTTTTGTTCAATTCGTGGACAACTGCTATTCAATCTTTGAACGATTACTGCTCAGTCGAATTGAACAACCATTTGCAGTGTTTTTATTTTTGTTGTTCAATTCGTGGACAACTGGTGTTCAGTATTTGAAAAACTGCTAATTCAACCACAATTGAACAATTTTTTTCACGTTTTTAACTTTTCTGTTTAATTCTTGAACAACATTTGTTCACTTCTTGAATGACTGTTGTTCGGTCAAACTGAAAAGTTGTTCATTGTTGTGTTTTTATTTTTGTTGTTCAATTCGGGAACAACTGTTATTCGATCTTTGAATGGTTGTTGTTCATTCGAATTGAACAACTATTTTTGAGCATTTTTTTAATTGTGTTGAGCAATCTTTGAACAACTACTGCTCAATCTCTGAACAAGTGCTGTCCAACGAACTTAAATAGCCATTCTTTTTGTGTTTCTCTCAAATTGAGTAACCTTGAGTAGGTAATGGCAGTTGAAAGAGAGAGGGAAAATGGTAAAATTACAAATATGATGGCCCTTTGACACTATAATTCTTAAACAGGAAGCGGACATTATGCACACATGAAATGAAAGGCTAAGTCACCCACAGTTCAAATATGATATCAGACAATACATGACCTTATGATGATATATCTTTCTGCACTATTTGAGTATTATGTCCCTACAACATGAAGAAATGGAACAAGGGGTATTAATGGTATTGGCATTTTTTTCCGCTTCTTTCACCATCCCTCACTCTTAAGGAGTTAATGAGCCTCCCTCTATGTATAAAAATCAATTGTCTTTAAGAGGATAGGGGGTCTCATTATGAGATAGCCTACCATGATCATAGGGATTTAACAAGTGACATGCCCACAATGGCTACCACACCAGGGTAATGACCTTCTCATCTACTATAAGGAAAAGAGGTCTCATCACGAGCCGGCCTGAACACTCTGTTACAATTCTAGTGAATGGCATTGTGACTATCTGGCTACCACACTAGCACAGTGACCTCCTTATAGATCAAGATGTTACAATTCAAAAGGAAGTACTACACTTACATGCAAATCTTAAGAGAGGATAGGGAGTCTCATCACGAGCCCGCCTACCACGTTCATAAGGGTGTAGCAAGTGACATTCCCACTATGGCCACCACACTAGGGTAATGACCTTCTTAACGACTTGAAGGATAGGAGGTCTCATCATGAGCCGGCCTGATCACTTTGCTACAAAGCTAGTGTGTGGCACCATGGTTATCTGGCCACCATACCAGCATGGTGATCTCTCCATAAAATTGGCAAAACAACTATTCTTACATAAGGATCCTGGCTCATTTTTCAGGTTAATCTAGCAACCCTGTCGAGGCTATGAATGCCTGCTGGCAACAATGGCTCTGATTATGGTATGAAAGTATGCTCCTTCAATAGCCAATTTCTTTTATATACATCTTGTCTTCCATTATTCGGCCACAAGCTATTACTCGAATTAGTAATAATCATGACCTGCCATAAGAATAATTAACAAAGATATGCTTACATATTTTGAACTTCGGGATGACAACGCCAATCATTACTTGACTCAATCTTGCTTCCCTAATAACTTTTCAATTGTATAAGGACACCATATCACAATAATGTCTATGTTATTTCCTCTCTCTTTTTGGTCACTTCCGCATAAGATACAATTATAAAAACTTCTAAATATGACCTTTATACCACATATGTTAGAAATTACTCAACTTCCCGCTCCTTCACACGCAGATTATCATTACCGAATTCTGACATTCCCCTATCTGCATTCATGAGCGACCAAATATCTCTTGTACTTGAGGGAGTGGGTGTCCTTTATTTGAGGGAGGGGCTATAATTGGCCTTAATTCGGAAAGCATGTGAAATCCCTGCACAAATCTCATTAGACGCATCGATCAGAACAGAGGAACACTACAATTAAGACATCAATATTATTTTTGCAGAACCACAATCTATTTTTCATTTGTATACAACATCCAGTTGAAACAATAGAGCTAAGAAGAAAAACAATCAGAGGAAAATAGCATATCAACTATGGGAGAAAATACCCTTCGAAGCGAGCCTGCAAACTTTCCAATTTCAGAGGCAGCGAGTGCCATCCTCCAATGAGTTGGATGGTTGACATATGTACACAGAATACAGGGATTCAACACAAGAATTGCAATCTAATTTCTGCAAAATCTTAAGGAAGGGAAAACCAGAGTCAAAGGTTGAACTATACTAGTTACAGAGGGAATTATTGTGGAAGTTTCTGGAATACCAGCGCAAGGAGAAAGATGGGAAGAGAAGCATCTCCTCCTGAGAGAAGCAGTAGCAGCATACCAGGACCCGGGGGAACCGTTGGAATGAAAAAATAGAGGGATTAACCCTACCTCTTTACACCAGCCATGGCAGGAACTAGCAATATTCATCCAAAATTTTATTAGATGTGAAGGACGTCGGGATGTGGTAAAACCTCGAAAGCTCAAGATTTTAGCTTCACTTAAACAAAATATTTCAATTAATCTGCCTGCCTTTTTGAATTCCGTATTGCAATATACTGTTGTTTGATTGAGGAAAGCCAAGAATCCCGAAGCAGTGGTTAGTCACCAGGGGTTAATAAAACTAATCATCATTCATGAGCTAGATAGGCAACAGATAGCCTGGGATAATTTCGTTAACCCTTAGGCACAGGAAATAGAAATAAACCCTGGCGGAACTTAAATTAAGCCCCTCAGGGTAAATATAACAAGAAGAAAAAGGACCTAAACCTCAACGTCAGAGCCAAGCAGGAAAAAACAGTCCAAGACACTCCAAGGAACCTCAAACCTCATGGAGGAAGTAGAACCATCCCATGCACCCTTGCAAGATTTTGAGGAAGAAATGGCTCAAGTCCTAGGACAAATAAGGACAAAATATGAATCAAGAAACCCATTGGGAATAGGGGATCAAGAGGAACCTTTTGATAAATCCTCCACCCCCAGTAGCTCTGGTCACACTAATGTCCTTCCAGACCAAGAGGAACCATGAGATGATGAGGCTCTGTCCCCTATTGATAATTATGGGTTGTATAGTGATGGACAAACATACGAGAGAATGGAATCACAAGATCATTCAGGTGACACTGTCCTTGTGGAGCATAGCACACACACAGAGACAACCCCTTTGTCACCAGGAGGTAGCATCGCTCCTCCTAGTCAGGACCCTCACATTGAAGTAAATTCCGAAGACGTAATCAGAAGCACCATTTTAGACACCATCCCTGAAAAGGGGAATTCCGCTCCCCTACCACTTGTTGAAATAAGGACAGGTGAAGATAAATATGAAAGGAGAAGTGAGAAACTAAGAAGGACCTACAAGAGATTGAAAAAATTGGTAAAATATTTGTGAAAACAACTGAAGAAATAAAGAAGGGCTTGGAAGCCAAAGTGATCAGGAGATCAAGTCCCTTGTAGAAAAATGCTCAAAAATGAAGTTGCTAAAAATTGTTCCAAACTAGATTGACTGGAAAGAACTCGGAAAAAATATCCTGTAGACGTGAATGGCACTGAAAACCGACGTCGTATGAGGAAGATATTCAGCTGTGAAATTTGCCAATTTCAGTTAAAAAATGGTCCAAATTTGACTTTAGAAAAAAATATTTTTATTAAAAAAATAATATTCCACAAAATATTATGGAAATATTCCATAGAATATTCTGTAGAATATTCCAGTAGCAGCCAATGAAAGGGTGCCACGTGGCTAGCCCGAAGGCCACCACATGGCCCCAAGGTGGAACGAAATGGCATTTAAAATTTTATTATGAACGCGGCAGGATTTGAACACGGGTCGAGCGGAAGACAACCCAACGGCCTAACCAACGGGCCACGGTTGTTGTTTGTTAAAACATTGCAAAGCAGTTTAATTTGAATGTTGGTTTGGGCGCACAACAAACTCCGACGGTTATGTTAACATTTATTGTTACCGTTTCAACATGTGGCCACGCGTTTGCACATTAAATGCTAACCCTCATTTCAGCGGGAATTTTGGCGGCCTCCACCTGTTTTGGTGCCACTCCTAATTTAGTGGCCTTATCTACAGTTACTCCACAATTAGTGGAGGATTTTTAGCCCTAACTGAGCAAACTTCAGTTAGCCATAACTTTGGCTAGGGAAGTCCATTTGGGACAATTTTTTTTATTATTATTTTGGGGTATTGAAGCATTCTGGAGCTGTTGGGACAGGTTGCAGAGCCATCAGGGTGCTCTATTAGTGATTTTACCAGCGATTTTGGTTGTAGAGCCACCAGGGCCTAATGAAAGATCACCTGTGTTGAACTATACGCATCCATTGGAGGTGAATGAATAGTTGATTTATACTTATTTCAGTCTTCTGTTTCTGAATTTGCAGCTTATTTTGCATTTTGAGGCTTTCTACATAGTGTATTTATTAATTTGAGCATTAATGAAAAAGGGAAAATCCTAATTAGAGGCTTTTGGACCCAGCAGAGGTAGCCCAAGAGAGGGGTGAACTGCTTAAACAAATGCTTACTGTTATGCTGTGCATTTTTGCTGTTATATTTTAGATTCTACTCCATTAAACAGTAACTTTTCATAAGTACACTTTTCCCAAGCAGACTTATACAGTGAAAAAAACTCATTAGTTCAACTTCAAACCACATTACTTCATTTGTAGAATACTTGAACTTGCTTATTCACACATAAAATTTTGATTAATGAATACTTTGCACATAAACAAATACTTTCATTGATCGAATCTATTTCAGTGTTTACATTTTATTTCTTTAGGCAGAGCCAGTTTGTGGGCCAGAAGCTTCTGGTTTCATCCTTTCTAGTAAAGGTGAAATAACCAATAAAAGACCCCTACTTTCAATCTTTGTATAAGAAATACTTTGTTCTCACAATTTTAGTGGAGGTTGGTATCAGAGCTCTAGGTTTTGCTTAAGAGTTTGTGAAATTTGTGCAAGTAAATTGTGTTGTTCTGCAAAATTTGATGCTTACTAGGCTGAAATTGAAAAGAGGGGAAGGTCAATTGGTTAGAGAACAAGTTAATCCTCAACCAAGGAGGGCTAGAGTTCCATTATATCCACCTTCCATTTCATCCTCATTAGCCTTAGAATCAGCCACAAACATGTATTCCAGAGAAGGAGAAGTACATGAGGAAATGGATCCCAAGGAAGAAGAAAGAGTCTTTAGAAAATCTTTCTTGGACATGACTGAGATGGTTAGGATCCTATACCAGGAGAGAAATGATAGGGTTGCTGGAGAAGGGTCTAGAAACCAAAGAGAAGAAGGAGATTGTTCAAGAGGGAAGAAAGACAAAAATGAGTCTAAGAAAGGGAATGGAGGAAATGGTGATCCACCATCTCCATCGTCATCCTCTTCCTCCACATCATCCTCTTCAACTTCTGTTAATCAGTCACACAAAACAAAAAGATCTCTTAAAAATCCTTTGTTAAAGCTTGATGTGAAGTTTGAGTTGCCGATGTTTTATGGTGATGTGAATGCAGAAAAATTGGATAACTGGATTAGACAGTTGGAAGTCTATCTAAGAATTCAGAATCTGCATGATGATGACACAAAAATCCAATTAGCCTCTTTGAGAATGGATGGAGCAGCTTTGGTTTGGTGGGAAGCCAAGACCAAGGAGGAAATTAAAAAGCATGGTAAGATAACTCTAACTTGGAATGAGTTTATTACAACTATTAAGAAACAATTTTATCCTCTTGCTCATATTCAGAAAGCAATCATGAATTGGCAAAATTTTAGGCAACTTAAGGGTCAAAATGTGCAAGATTATACCCAAGAGTTTAGAAGGAGAGCACTTCTACTTGGAGTAGACTTACAAAGTCAAGACACCTTGTTGAAATACATGGGAGGTTTGCACAATTACCTACAACATACTATTCTAATATTCAATCCTACTAGCTTAGATGAAGTCTGTGTGCAGGCTACACATTTAGAAGCTAGAGGAAAGAATACTTTTGATGAGAATAGTAATTTTAAAAACAAAGGAAGGAAGAGAATTGCAAATTCAAGAAAAGAAAAAGGAAAGTTCTTTTGCAAGAAATGTTTGAAGACAAGTCATGGTGAAGATCATTGTTGGAAGCTTCATCCTGAACTGAAACTAGAAAAACACAAGAACAAAAACAAGACCAAAGAAAAGGAGAAAACTGTAGCAATAGTTGAGCAAGACTTAGGGTCAGACTCAGGAGATGAGACAAAAAGCATAGCCATGGTTTTAAAGAACATTAAGGGGAAAGAAGTGGTGAAAGACACAATTCCCAGTTCTAGCTCTTTGAATTGTCACAAAGATACTCATGAAGAAAAGAGGAGGATAGAGCTCTTCCATGTGAGGGTAATTTCAAAACATACCAAAATTAACACACTATTTGACAGTGGGTCACAAGCGAATCTCATATCTGAAGACTTGGTCAAGCAGCTTAAACTTGAGACCATTCCACATCCAAAGCCTTACCCACTTGGATGGATATGCAAGGATGCCAATTTGCAAGTCTCAAGGAAGTGCATATTGCGCTTTGCAATAACTGCACACTTTATTGACACGGTGGAACTTGATGTGGTGCCGCTTGATATCTCAGGTATTTTTTTGGGAAGTCCTTATTTATTTGACAGGAAGGCTATCTTTCATCGCCATGAAAACAAGTATCACTTTTTCAAAGATGGTAAAGAGTACATTGTGAGAGCTCACAAGAAGAATCTGGAATCTTCTTTAATCCATGTAATTCAATTGAAAAGACTGGTTAATGAAAGTCAAATTCTAACTTTGTTAATGTTGAAACGACCAGATTTTGAGCATTCGCCTTTTTATGATGTTGCTAATGATTTGTCTCAGTTTGATAACAATTTGTCTTTGAAAGAAGATGATGTTATGTTGCGCAAATTACCTTTTGGGTCAGCCAATGCAGAGAATGACACACCATTCAACATGGGAAAAAGTTGGTTTCAGAATGGTAGAATTCGCCATGGGAACAGTTTGAAAGGTGAAAGTTATTTTAAGTCTTCTGGGAAGTTTGATCAGTGTAGAAAAAAATTATTTTCTACAAATTACAATTGTTGTTCTGCAAATTTTAATCATTTGCATCATGACTCCGTCAATCTCAGCAAGGGTCGATCAGTTGATTCCAGAGACAGTTTATCTTTTTCTCAAAAGCTCCATTTGATGAAATCAGGTAGATTTCAGTTATTCAAGGGTGGAAGAGTGGAGAATCAGTCTCCACATCATCAGTTTCAGTAATCAGAGAGATTTTGGGGTCCAAAATCTTCCCATTTGGGAGGTGTGATCAAGAGATCAAGTCCCTTGTAGAAAAATGCTCAAAAATTAAGTTTCTCAGAATTGTTCCAAACTAGATCGACTGAAAAGAGCTAAAAAAAATGATCCTGTAGACGTGAACGACACTGAAAACTGACGTCGTATGAAGAAGATATTCAGCTTTGAAGTTTGCCAATTTCAGTTAAAAAATGGTCCAAATTTGACTTTAGAAAAAAATATTTTTATTAAAAAAAGAATATTCCATAGAATATTCTGGGAATATTCCACAAAATATTCTATGGAATATTCCAGTGGCAGCCAATGAAAGGGCGCCACGTGGCCAGCCCGGAGGCCGCCACGTGGCCCCAAGGTGGAACGAAATGGCATTTAAAATTTTATCATGAATGCGGCAGGATTTGAACACGGGTCAGGCGGAAGACAACCCAACGGCCTAACCAATGGGCCACGGTTGTTGTTTGTTAAACCATTGCAACGCAGTTTAATTTGAATGTTGGTTTGGGCGCACAAAAAACTCCGATGGTTATGTTAACATTTATTGTTACCATTTCAACATGTGGCCACATGCTTGCACATTAAATGCTAACCCTCATTTCGGCGGGAATTTTGGCTGCCTCCACCTTTTTTGGCGCCACTGCTAATTTAGTGGCCTTATCTGCAGTTACTCCATAACTAGTGGAGGATTTTTAGCCCTAACTGAGCAAACTTTAGTTAGCCATAACTTTGGCTAGGGAAGTCCATTTGGGATGAATTTGTTTTTGATTTTGGGGTATTGAAGCATTCTGGAGTTGTTGGGGCAGGTTTTAGAGCCACCAGGGCACTCTATTAGTGATTTTACCAGCGATTTTGGTTGTGGAGCCACTAGGGCCTAATGAAAGATCAGCTGTGTTGAGCTATACTCATCCATTGGAGGTGAATGAATAGTCGATTTATACTGATTTCAGTCTTCTGTTTCTGAATTTGCAGCTTATTTTTCCTTTTGAGGCTTTATACACAGTGCATTTCTTAATCTGAGCATTAATGAAAAATGGAAAATCCTAATTAGAGGATTTTGGACCCAGCAGAGGTAGCCCAAGAGAGGGGTGAACTGCTTAAACAAATGCTTACTGTTATGCTGTGCATTTTTGCTGTTATATTTCAGATTCTACTCCATTAAACAGTAAATTTTCATAAGTATACTTTTCCCAAGAAGAATTATACAGTGAACAAAACTCATTAGTTCAACTTCAAACCACATTACTTCATTTGCAAAATACTTGAACTTGCTTATTCACACATAAAATTTTGATTAATGAATACTTTGCACATAAAAAAATACTTTCATTGATCGGATCTATTTCATTGTTTACATTTTATTTCTTTAGGCAGAGCCAGTTTGTGGGCCAGAAGCTTCTGGTTTCATCCTTTCTAGTAAAGGTGAAATAACCAGTAAAAGCCCCCTACTGTCAATCTCTGTATAAGAAATAATTTGTTCTCACAATTTCAGATCACAAAGAAAGAAACCTCTATTGCAAGAACTCAAATAGAACCAGTAAATACTGTCAAAGGAAAAATGAAAACTGAATTAGCCGACACCGTGGAAACTGGAATACAAACCAATTTGATAACTACTACTGAGGCTGAAATACAGACCAACCTAGCAGACACCACCGAGGCTAAAATGTAGACAGAACTGGGAAACACCATCAAAGCCTCCACCCAAACTAAGAAAAATGTTATAGAAGAAAAGGGGACCCAAGCAGAGGAAGCCCTTGCCTATGCCCATCTAGTAGAGAAAGCTACCAACCAAAAATTACACAATGAACTAGTGCAAGTGCGGCATGAACTAACACAGTGCAGAAAGGAGGTGGTGCCATTACAAGAATATCAGGCACTTCTAAAAAATTTCACTGACCTCTCCTCCACAGAAGATGAGACATTCGCTCAGCTTAGAGGAGAACAGGAAAAGGTTAAAATGGTACAAGAGCAGGTGGAGCAACCTAAGAAGCAAATCTCTACAATTTTCTCTCTATATAATGATATGCTATCATGCAGAGCTCCGACAACCAACTATGCCTTGTTCCTAATAGAACGATATTTACTCTTGAAATTTAAAGCTGTTAGGGTAGGAAAATCCACTACTTTTAGGACCATAGAAGAATTTTTCCATTGTTGTAAGGATCAGGATGATTAGGTCCAGCGCCCCTTGTGTGAAATTTACATGCATAACTTCTTCTTAGAATAAGACATAGACAACAACCCTAGCCCCTTCATAGGGGATGTGCAGCTGCAAGCCTTCCTTTCATTTTCTAAAAACCAGATCAGGTGGGCCAAAGCCTATGGCATCTTCCAAAAAAGAGAGCATAGCCTTGATTTATGGATCAGAGGGGACCCTACAAAACCCCTGCAACTAATCATCCAACACAAAAACTTCATGAGAAGGCAAGGTGTGAGGACTAGGCTGGGGCCCATCCATAAATATATCATAGAAAATGCACGAGAATACTTTGGGGACATTCGTGAAGTGGCCTTAGCAGCAACCAAGCAAATATGGATGGCCTCCACGAACAATGTGAAGAATAGGGAGCCATTCAGTTACAGGAATTTCAAGGCTGCTACCTCCAGATTCCTCTCATACACTAGCCTGGTCTACAGCATGGGGCTTGCCTGGTTGGGATGTAGATACATAAGCCCTCTCCTTTGGTATCCCCCTAAGGATTATAATCACAATTACGAATTACCAGAAGGATCCACAGGCACTGCCTTTTCACTCATGAAATGAAAACAAGGTTTCAGAGAATACAACAAAAAGGCCTACCCTGCCTACTCCTTAACACAACTACATCTCAATCATCTATTTGCATGAGGACATGAAATTAGGTAAGCAGGGGAGTATATTGGGCCCAAATTAAGGTATTTTCTCACCCTGTTAGTACTTCAAATTATGTTACAATTTCGGGGGAATTCCTCTTTATATTAACAATAAAGAGAATAAAATATTATGAAAATGAGAATAATTAGACTAATGATGAAAAGTATGTTTTTGTAACATAAAATTTACTTCTCTTATCTTCGCATGTAGGAAGGAAAAATGGTTGGACCAATAGGAAACGGAAGCTAACCAACGGACGCAAACATATGATATCTCGGTAACTCCCAGTGGCAGGCAGAAGGCAGACAGATGAATTCGAGTCCAAGGACTCAAATGATAGCCACACGCAGCGGGCCGTCATTTGGGAAATACTTTCGCATTTTTGAAATCTCCTTTGAAAGGGCGAAGGATGGAGGAGAATGAGAGTCAGAGAAAGGATAGGAAATTTATTCTATAATTGACGCATCAGAAACCCGAGTCTGTATAATTGTATTTTTGTAGCATCACTGGATGTAATATAGAGTTTTGAACAATAATATTTTGAATTTTTTACTACGCTAGAGCTTCTGGTGGTCTGGGCCCAACCTCTAGAAGTTCCTTGCAAGTTTTCATACTCTGTGTAGTTGCATAACCAATGCTTAAGTATCTGATGCAGTTGTAAAGTATATTTCCATTCAATAAAGCTACAATTCTCTTTCTTCAGGATTGTTAGAAATCACATTCTTGAATTAGGACAATCGTAATCATATTTTCTGACTTATGGAAATATTTCATTATCAGTAGATAGTTCCAATTCTTTTAATGCCATTGCATTTGAGTTACATAACGTAGAATAAGCTGATTTCGATGTTATTTGTTTTTATGAATTGCATTCTTCTTTTAGCATCATGAAGAATTCAACCATCGATCAATGTTGATTAATTAAGTCATAAAGAGAATCCCATTGAAAAATTACTTAAATAATTACTGTACAATTTATTTAAATCGCTTCAGTTATACTGCTGTTCCATTATTTCTCAGTTAGTTATATTGTCATTCATTACTGCTCATCTAGTTATACTATTGTTCCATTACTGCTCAGTTAGCTAGACTGCTGATTCAATTCAATTCAATTACTATTCAGCTTAGTTAGACTGTTGTTCCATTCAATTCCATTATTGTTCAGTTTATTTAGACCATTTTTTAATTCCATTCAATTGCTGCTTGATTTCTCTGGATTATTGTTCAGTTCATTTAGACTGTTGTTTAATTCAATTAGATAGCTTCTCAATCTTGCTGCTCAATCTTAGGTTAACAATAAATCTAAGCCACCCCTCGTAGGATAAGAAAACTTAGGAAGTTAGCAAATTATTCCTCACAAGTGACAAGGAGTAACTATTAGACGACCTGATTCGCATATATTGTGCCAACACTCTTGAAATAAGAAGACTTACCCCGGGTTGATAATTAAATGAGAAAGAACTAGAGTTGTCAATAATAAGCCACTTCTTTGAGCACTAACACCTCCTCAAATCGAATGATTACAAGTCTTTGTAAGGTTTAGTAATTTCTAGGCCTAATCTCTAGATCACAACTTTAGGCATAAGGTTGTGAGAGGCACCAAGTCTAGCATGGCATTATTAAGATTTTTTCATGTATGTTTAAGCTAACATAGAAAGGGGGAATGGCTCCTTCTTGGTATTTTCCTTCTACTTCAGGACCAAACAATAGCTTTATCATCTGTCAAGTTTAAAGTATCAATATCATTTCCTATGTTCAAGACCTTCAAAACTTGGGACCTATACACTTCTTGAGTAACTAGTTCAGTGAGGGGTATGGTTATCTTGATTTTGGCAATCTCTCCCTCAAAGCTAAAAGGTATTTGTGTTTTGGACATATTTACATCAGTTTTATCAACCATGACCTTTTCTACATTTTTAATTTTCTGATTATGATTTGGTGCTTTAGACAATAGAATTTTTTTAGGGCCACTAATTGATGTACTAGGGCAGCTTGGGTCATTGTTTTGCAAGCTAATTTTTCCTTTGTTTGGATCAGTTTTCTTAGCCATAGTGTTGACATTGTCTGTTGTCTTCTTAGGAGTGTTTTCAAGAGCTTTTCTAACAACAGTGTCTATTTGGTTTTTCTTGGGGGCATATTGGTTCTTTTTTCTCCTAATGTCATATTGCCTACGGACCTCCATTATGGAATTTTAAAATCCTAATCGGTAGTCTTCATAATCCTCATGGTTTATTTCAGTTTGATCTGAAGAAAAGAAAAATTGTTCTTCTTCAATAAGAAAAACATCATCTTCATTATCAGAACCTATTAAGTTTACATGGCTTTCTTTAGGTTCTTCATTCTCTCTTCCCTCTTCATCAAGATAATTGTCTTGGAAAGGAGGCCTAATTTGTTGGTCATCGTCTCATGACCTATTTTGGGGAGGGTCTCTTCTAAATTTTTGAGCTCTATTTCTATTTTGGGGATTTTCTTGTTTCTCCATAGGAGGCACCCTTTCATTCAAGTTTATCCTCTCTATCATTCTCTCCACTGTTCTCATTAGGCCGTCCATTTTGGCATCGGATGAGCAGGTTGAGGCTATGGTTTCATCTTTGTAAGTGACTCTTTTTTCCGACCTCATCCTAGCTCTCTTTTCAATCAAGTTGGCTTCTTCACTAATAGCTGCCCTTTGCATTTCTTCTAAAGTTGTGGGGTCTCTCTCCCTTAATTGGTATGTCATGTCTGGATCAAAGCCTTCAGTAAATTTCACTAGTGCTAGGCCTTGTGGGGGTTTCATGTGAGGTGGGAGGGCATGGTAGACACTGTTAAACCTGGTGCAATAATCTTGTACACTTTCCCCTACATTTCTCTTAAGATTGTTATATTCAGAAAGTATTTGGAGGGGTTTTTTTCTTGATTTCCAAATTTTTTATGAAAGTTTGGTAGAGGGAAGTGAGATCATGTATGGTGTTAGGAGTTAATGCTTTGAACCATTTTTTGGCTTCTCCTCCTAAGATTTGTGCAAATATACTCATTTTAATGGTTTTTTCTTCTATTTCCATGTAATCAAAGGCATCATTTATCCTATCTACATGTTGTTGGGTAGTGGTAGAGTCAACTCCTGTGAAATGAGGGATCTTGGACTGGTAGTCATTTGGCAAAGGTACCAGAGGTTGTGGTAAAACCCGGGGGCATACCAAGTTTCCTGTGAGCTAATGGAGGATTTACAAGAGGAGGATTTGTGAAAGGAGGTGTAGGATGAAGTGGAGTAGTTTGCACAGTGGTGGTATGGATGGGTGTGGTGGAAGTAATTGGACCAACAAACCGATCCTAACTAGATTTGGTATGGAAAGAGCTAAAGTGATGGAGAAGCTTAAAGTCGGGTGGAGTGGAAGGAGAGGCTTCTCTACTAGAACTCTGCTGCAAATATATGGGCTCAAGTTCAGTCTGGTCAATATCACTTTGTGACTTGGTTCTGAAAAGGTTTTTTGCATGGTGCAAGTCAAACTGGGAATCTTGCAAGGGTGTAAGATGTTCAGGGACAGAGCTTTCTCTATGAATGGTCCTAACAGTAGTTAAGTTTCCAGATTTAGAAGTTTTCAACAAAATATTTTCTAGGTCATCAACTGTGGTGGGAGGGTTTGGGCCCAGATGAGATCTGGTACTGATCCTTTGTGAAGCCAGATTTCAAACTCAAATGTAGAGAGGCTGAAGTTTTAGGAATTTTTTGGACGACTGACCTCTCTTAGTGCTTGGTAAACTCACATAGTATGGGACTAGGATTCTGGGTTGATTTGACACAATCCTAGGGAAGTCTAATGAGAACTAGTGAAGTAATAGGCCTACTGGAGGCTAGTGGAGTCGCCAGGTGGAATTTTTAGTTGTTTTGAGGATATGTGTGTATGGCCCACCACCAATACTAACAAAAACCAATCTAGGGATGTTTTTGGGGTTTTCTGAGTTCCTTTAGGGATACTAAGATTGTTACTGACTCAAAGGTCCCATCATGATCACCATTATGTTAATGATAGTAATGAGGTGGCTATAAATCAATGTATACTCTTTAACAAGGGTTTCTAAAGTCCTAAGGGTGTCTAGGATGTTAACTTACTTAGAAGGTCCCATCGTGATCACCAAAATGTTAGGATCCCGTGATTTAGCATATTGGTAGACCAAATGCACAGGGTAACATAAGACCAGTCTTTGGAGTCCTAGGACCTAGCCTTCCTAGACTTAGAGAGGGCTCTCTCTATTGTATGCAAAGGATGTGAACTTGTTTTCTGTTAGGGTTTGATTTTAGGCTAGTTGTTAAGTGTAGGGTTTATTGTTTGTTTGGTTGGGTAGATGGTCCAGTAGAATAGGTGGAGTGAGAGGTCTTAAAATCATTGGGCTATGGAGTCTATGAAAGTCATGGATATCTCAACATGAAACAAGGTGCATAACATGGAAAATATAGCATGGTAAAATGGATCTTTAAGTTATGTGTGAAGTGAAATGAACAATAAGTTTGTGAACATAGTAGGTGTATAAGGACAGTAAAGAATCCTTAAACAAATACTTTTAAACAAGATAGTCTCAAATACTAACTAACATGAAGAAGTAATCAATAGACAAGGCAAACCAATAATTCTTTGATTCAACTTAGGAAAATAAGAATTCAAGACAAACATTACAATGAAATATAGAAGGCGAGAAACTCATTTAACTTCTAGTGATTTCACCTTCAAGGTTTAGAAAACATTCAAGATAAAAAATAACTTTAATCAATGAAGATGGAACGCCTAAGCATCAATGATCAAGCTATAAAGAACTTTAAGGAAACTTCTTAAGCATGGACAAAGGGCATGATCAACACATGGCCTCTTTGGCTAAAACCTAACAAGTAATACTTTAAAGGGAGATTCCAAAACAGAGTTTAAATAACATCAAATAGGTATGGCTAACCATAAAAAATATTTGAAAACTACAATATTGAACCATTTATGAAGTAAAAAAGCATAGGTAGATCTAAGGAGCAGCTAAGAATTCCTTAAACAAACCCATTAGAGGAAAACATCAAGGAAATAGACAACATGAAGGACTAAGGTGCCTCCAACAACATTTCTTAGCCTATACTATTTTGTTCTACTGCAAAATAAAAGGATCGATACATAATGAAAACATGAGAAAACAATAACATGAAAGAGAATCACTTCACCAATAACCAAGCAAAGGGATCCTGTAAGCTATCCTCCTTCATCATGAATCAAAGCAATCCTTTCTGAAACTCCGCAAGACCAATTTCTTCTTCAAACTCGAGAAAAAACCATGTATTACTCTCAAAACTCATCAAATGCCAACATTTAAAATGAAGCCCTCATGCTCTATTTATCTTAGCAAGAGAGGGAAAAAACCCTAGATGGGGTTGGAAAATGTCAAAATCACTCATAAATGTCATAAATGCACAAGAAAACATGCAAGGCCCAAGTCACAAAATATCCCATGAAATAAATGCCAAAATAACTTCTAGCACCTAATTCTAGAGTGATTTGCTCAAAAAACACTAAAATAGGATTTTGCAATAAATGAGTGTGTTTTGTTGACTTTTGGCCAAAAACACACAGCGCTATCCATAAGCATAGCACCACCTTAGGCAGAAAATAGGTCCCGTTGTAGCCAAGTTTTGGGGGCCTTCCCGATGTCGGATTTTGCTCCGAGATGGCTCATTGGAAAGCTTGCTGAGTTTGATTTCTAGATATGCCTTTGGTTTTCTGATTGAGCACCTATAACTGGTTCAAAAGGTAAAATCTCCAAGACAGCGCTGAGCACAGCTCCAGGCCTGAAAAGGAGGCAGAATGGTGAAAAATGAGGTGTTGTTTTACCTTTTGAGGGGTCAAAAATGCTCCAATTGCTTTGAAATTTGGTGAGAATAGTGTGCTAGTAATGAGAAATCCAAAAATTTACAGGTTTCCCTCTGAGTATGCTTGAGGGAAAAGCATAGTTGTAGTTGTGTTGCGCTTATAAGCCTTCAAATTCTCAAAAACAGAAACTTGTCCAAATTCCTTCAAAATTGGTGGAGGTCTCCTTCAAGGGGTTTGAGAGACCTGTAGGGAAGCTGATGCAAAAATTCCAATTCTAGCTTGGTATTTTCCTCTTTTTAGTGTTTTAATTTCAATGAGGGCCTGTAATATTCCAAAATTTTAGCCTCCAAGCTAAATGGAATATTAGAGTTGTTTTATCACTAGGAGGATGAATAATTTTGTAGGGAGGTACATTAAACTCTTTAGAAGGATCAATAACACCATAATGTGAAAAAGGGTAAGAATAAGCAGCTAATTTGAGCACCCTTAGGTGTGAACAGAGATGGGGACATGCTGATTCAGTCAACTTTGACCAAGTCAACTAAGCTGTCCAGATACATTGAATCTCCTTTGGACAACGCAGTTTTGGTGGAGGACAACTTGCATGAGCTTGATGGCACATGTGAATGGGACCCAATTAGGAAAGGTTCACTTGCTATATATGAAGAATATGGAGGCCTTTGTGATGCATGCTTTTGTATTTCGATCTATTGATCTTTTCTGTTTAGACTTGGCTTCACCTTGCTGTTTAGCAAGGTAGCATTGGGTGTTCCTGGGCGGGAATCCCACCTCTTCCCTTGAGAGGCCTCTTGGGAGAGCTTGTTAAGTATTTCCCCACATCTAGGCTCAAGGCCAAGCATAATTCTTTAGTCCTAGCGTTATTTATGTAGTATAATATTGCTGAGTTACAAGGTGTTGCAGTGGAGGATTCTTACACCACTTCCAGGTCTGTTTCTCAGTAGAAGGTGCTTCCCTCCTCTTGAGAAATAAACTAGGAAGATTTCTAAGTATATTTCACATCTTGGTAGTAGGACAAAGTGGTTATCATCTCCCATAGCATAGTCCCTTTCAGGAACTGCGTCATTTTATGCAGAGTTGCTGCAGTAGGGTTAAGACCCTTGTTTTTGAGCTAGTTTTCTAGGGAAAGGGCCAACCCTTCTCCCGGAAAGCTAGAGGAAGGGATTCTCATCCCTCTCTTGTAATATTCATCTATATTTCTGTAATGTTGTAGTAAGATTGCATTTTCTTAGCTGAATATTCAGATCTACTTTTTCTTGTACATGTGTTTCATGAAACCCTTGCCGGGTTAGCTTTATAATGCAATAAGGAGGCCATATCTTTGTTTTCTTGGCATATTATTCCATGTAACTATAGATCCATATTATTTCATTATTTTATTGTAGAAACCCTCATAAAATAATGTTGTCTATGATTCATTATTTTTCTACAGAACTCAAGTCACGGGATTTGGTTGTTTTTAAGCTGTGAGGTAGTCGGGAGGTCTGTTTAACATATCAAAAGGGATTTATTTCTGATCCCCTTTTGTATATGAGACCCTAACAGCATATTATAAGGGAACCCAGCATTATTTCACCTAGAAATAATGCAGTTCTTCAGAAATAATGTTTCCAGGGTATAATTATTGCATTTTCCCCACTTGGGAAGGTGTAGGCATTCTTCTGTTGTTGTTGTTTCACTCATTTAAGGGCTATGTGTTTTTGAACACATCATATAAGCTATATTTTTTCATCTCCAACTTAAAAATATGTTAAGATATTCTTGTTGTTGTAGAAATTCCCTATTTCGGGATATTATAGTGGTATCGAAGCTTCAATATTGGCTCATCCTGTGGAACTCAGCCATGCAACTATCCAGAGAAGGAGAGATGAACATAATTAAGACTCCATTATGTGGAGGAAAAAGGGAATATAAGCTTACAAATCTTATTCCAAAATATGTGCACTGCATTAATGAAAAACTTAAGAAGATGAGAGGAGAGATGGAATCTCCTGATGAGTTTGGATCTAGAGCCAGATCTAGACTGGTACATGATAGGTGCGAGCATGTAGCTATACCCTATTATGCACAGCACAGTCAAATGCCCATGGTTTCTATGAGAAATATGAAAGAAGGAGAAATGCCGGAGGAGGGAACTCTTAGCAATTTCTTGCAAGAATATGAATCTCAAGCTGAGAAGTTTAGAGATCATATTACTTTCAAAGAGTTCTACAAGATCAAGGTGGAGAGGAGTCAGCTGCATGACATAGATAGATTTTCTCTATATACCTCCGATGGATCCCCAGCTTGCTTAGCCAAAGCTTGGGTGGATTAGTTGTGTATTTATTTGCAGCAGCACCCAATTTCTGAAGGAGAATCCATCAGAGTTGCAGTGCTGCACTTTGGAGGTAAGGCCTATGCTTGGTGGGTATTTGAGTCATTTTCATTGAAAAATGTTAATACTTCTTCTTTTTCAAAGTTCACTAAAATATTGGTTGAAAGATTTGATGCAAAACATGAAACAATCAAACCAATGAACTTTTGCATAAGTTGGGAGAACCTGCAAACTCAAAACCACTTCAGAAACCTATTGGAGGAGATCATATCTTGCAGATACCTTGTTGAAGGCAAGATATTTATTTCATATCCTTGGACAAGAGGGCATGAAGGGTCCTTTTGCAAAGGAGGATCCTCTTATTGAGAATTTACCTCCTATTCATATTGAAGATAAAGAGAAGGATGGGGGTTACATCGCTGTCACATCTAGAGCACATCTAGTGCCTCATGTAGAGGAAGGAGGAGCACATGCTCCAAAAAGAGGATTTCTTGTGACATTGCAAGAAGTTCCCCAGGATCTCACATGTGGGAGGAAAAGTAAAGTCAATGAGCAGCTTGATTGTGAGATGATATTGATGGGAAGAGAAAGTAGGGAGGAAGGACATCATCACTTAATGAAGAGCACACACCCCTATCTATTTCAGAGAACTGGTGCAAGGGGGAAGGAGGCTGGTTTTCACTGTGAGGGCAAGGGAAAGGTTTCCCAACCATATAGACACTCTTTTCTCTTGCCATGGATGTCTCACTACATGGAGGCTTTCCACCGGGGTGGCCACCAGATTTGGAGTTGGTAAGAGAAATCTTGCCATTTGGTTCACCACTCTTGGATTCTGGAGAGGTGAAAACTTTGGAGGAATCCAGTGCAGTGCAAAGGGTTTTGGGTAAAATCAATGAGGAGGAGGACATCCTTCCATTTTCAACACCACCCACTCTCACTACCTGTACTGCGCTGACAGAGGTTACTGCAGTCATGGAGGATGGCACCTTCATGGTGCAAAGGAACTGCTCCATAGGTTTGGAGAGACAGAGGGTACTTCCTTGGAGGAAGGAATCCTCCATACATTGGAGTAGATGGAGGCCACTCATGCTTTCTTTGGCCAAGATCGGGAGATTCTTTGTGGATGAGAGCTTTTCATGGGAGGCCAACTTCCAAGGTCACTACTTATTTTTAAGCATGAGCAGCTACATGATGGGCATAGAAGAAATATGGAGGATAACTTTGGCATGAGGGATGTCAAAGGAAAGGACAATAGAAAATGTAGAACTTCACATTGCAGATCACCGGCACTGTCCCTTAGGAGGATTGATCCTTATTGGAGGTCTCAACTCTTGGTAGAGTACTCCAAGGATCTTGGTGCTTGCATGATTCTTGATGATCCTGATGGAGATGATAGATATATGGTAGATGATATGGTCATCTATTCTTATGGTATATTCTTCTTGAATAGAGCTTCTAAGCTCAAGGAGAAGCTGCTACATGCAGCACATGAGGACTTGTTTTCCATGCATTTTGATGCATACCTTGCCTTAGCAGAGGAGTTCATTTGGGAGGGCATTCAGCAAGACATATTTCAGCATATGGAGAGATGCATAACCTAGATGATGATGGAGAGGATGTCACAACCACCTTCCTACTCATTGGGAGTAAGGGAGCATTTTTAGTTGATCCATTTTAGCTCCAATCATCAAGTGCATGATGGAGAATGTACAATCTCACCTTATGTTTTGTACTTCTTGTCTTTTTATGAGCAGCATATCGTACCAAGGAGGATTATTCCTTCTTGCATATTGTATAATGATGTACTTGAAGCCATTTGTGGCATTGAGATTGGATATATCATTGGTGGTTTGTGGGGAAAGCCACATGATTTTTGGTGTGCACCATTGACACCCTTTTGTACTTTCATGCTTATATCTTGTAAAATTATTGTGGAAGCAAAAAAGTGGCTGGAAAAGCATTTTTTTTTGTTTGATTTGATGTAGGCAAAGAATGCATTGTGCTAGTTCCTTGTATGGGACCTTGATCCACTTTTCGGTTTTCATATGACAACTTGTTTCTATTAGTTTCTGCTTCCATGTATTGATGATATCTCTATGTTCAAGGGAAGCTATGATTGGAGAGTGGGATATGAGTTAAAGATACCCATTGGGAGGATGATTCTCCCTACTTTACATGATGCATGTTTTCAGAGGAGCAATGGGCAGCCCATTATTTCCAAATTACATCTCTCTTCTTCATATGGGAGAAGCCATTTGGAGAGTTTGAGTTTTTGGAGGAGGCACTTCATGGTTTATTTGTTTGATGGGGTAGCTTGGGCCACTTTTGGAGGTCATGATATTTCAGCCCAAGATCAGTAGCAGCCCCAAACTTATCATATATGGAGAGAGAAACCACTTGGTTGGGAGGATCCAATCTCTCCATGCAACCCCAATACATTGTATAAATAGGGGGTTGAGGATCTTTTTGAGCTAAATAGATTGGCTCATTTCATTTGGATGATAGCATGGGTGTCGGAGTCACTCCTTGGGAATAATATTTCCCATGTTCATCATCACTCCTACCTTGAGGAGGCCATTAGACAACAGGGAGGTTTTCACTTACATCTTCCACCTTTCTATGATGTAAGCCATATGGTTTTGCATGCTTGGGAGGAGACATTGGAGGACAGATTTGTAGCAGATCATGTTGAGCAGTGGTGGAGACTTTCTGTTGAGGATGCCATAAGAAGAAGAGGGGAGGATTTTTCTCTCCTTGTGTAGTTGCTTGAGGACAAGCAACATTTTGGAGGGGAGGACTGTAATATTCCAAAATTTTAGCCTCCAAGCTAAATGGAATATTAGAGTTTTTTTATCACTAGGAGGATGAATAATTGGGTAGGGAGGCCCATTAACCTCTTTATAAGGATCAATAACACCCTAATGTGAAAAGGGGTAAAAATAAGAAGCTAATTTGAGCACCCTTAGGTGTGAACAGAGATGGGGACATGTTGATTCAATCAACTTTGACCAAGTCAACTAAGTTGTCCAAATACATTGAATCTCCTTTGGATAGTGCAGTTTTGGTGGAGGACAACTTGCATGAGCTTGATGGCACATGTGAATGGGACCTAATGAGGAAAGGTTCACTTTCTATATATGAAGAGGATGGAGGCCTTTGTTATTCATGCTTTTGTATTTCGATCTATTGATCTTGTATGTTTAGACTTGGCTTCACCTTGTTGTTTAGCAAGGCAGGGCAGGAATCCCACCTCTTCCCTTGAGAGGCCTCTTGGGAGAGATTTTTCAGTATTTCCCCACATCCATGCTCAAGGCCAAGCATCATTCTATAGTCCCCGCATTATTTCTGCAGTAAAATATTGCTGAGTTGCAGGGTGTTGCAGTGGAGGATTCTTCCACCACTTCCGGGTCTGTTTTTCAGTAGAAGGTGCTTCCCTCCTCTTGAGAAATCAGCTAGGAAGATTTCTAAGCATATTTCACATCTTAGCAGCAGGCCAAAGTGGTTCTCATATCCCATAGCATATTCCCTTGCAGGAACTACGTCATTTTATGCAGAGTTGCTGCATCAGGGTTAAGACCCTTGTTTTTGAGCTAGTTTTCTAGGGAAAGGGCCAACCCTTCTCTCGGAAAGCTAGAGGAAGGGATTCTCATCCCTCTCTTGTAATATTCAGCTACATTTCTGTAATGTTGTAGTAACACTGCATTTTTTGAGTTGAATATTTAGATCTACTCTTTCTCGTACATGTGTTTCATGAAACCCTTGCCGAGTTAGCTTTATAATGCAATAAGGAGGCCAGATCTTTGTTTTCTTGGCATATTATTCCATGTAACTCCAGATCCATGTTATTTCATTATTTTACTGCAGAAACCCTCATAAAATAATGCTGTCTATGATTCAGTCTTTTTCTGCATAACTCAAGTCATGAGATTTGGCTGTTTTTAAGCTGTGAGGTAGCCGGGAGGTCTATTTAACATATCAAAAGGGATTTCTTTCTGATACCATTTTGTATGTGAGACCCTAACAGCATATGCTAAGGGAATACAATGTTATTTCACCCAAAAATAACGTATTTCTTCAGAAATAACATTTCCAGGGCCTAATTCTTGCATTTTCCCCACTTGGGAAGGTGTAGGCATTCTTCTGTTGCTGTTGTTTCACTAATTTGAGGGCTACGTGTTTTTGAACACATCATATAAGCTATATTGCTGCATCTCCAACTTCATAATATCTTAAGATATTCTTGTTGTTATAGAAATTCCCTATTTCGGGATATTACAGGGCCTCTTTGATTTTGGCACAAGCAATTTTCTTTTTCATTGCATAGTGCTTGGTCATCTTTTTCTAGAGATCAAGGCTCCTTTTTATCTTCTTAAAATACTTGTGTTCATTCTTATAATATTGAATGATATGCTGTGCCATGGAAAAATCTCTCACCATCTCCCTAATTTGTGCATCTTATTTTTTTGAGCAGTATTCTAGAGGCCATCTCCTCATCTTCATTATCACTATCTAGGTCAATGAATTGGAGCTTTTGTTTAGTTTGACTGCCTCTCTTACCTTTCTCACCTTTCTTAATTTTTTGTTTGCCCTTGTCAATCTTTTGAGCTCTGGAAGATGGCATGGTCCTTTGCCTCTTGGAGTCAGCAAACACTATCCTTTTCCCTCTCTACTATGTGCATGAGAGAGGTGTGATGGTGATTTTTTTGGTCCCTTTGTCATGGATGTGATAATCATTTAGACTATGAGCCTCTTCTCCTTTTTCACTGTCATCATGACTAGGATTACCTTCACCTTCATCTTCTGCACTGTCATCATTGTCATTACCACTGAGGGGCTAATTGTTGTCATGACTGTCATGACAGCTGTCATTACTGTCATGACTGTTTTCTTCTTTGTTGTCTTGTACCTCACTATCTTCTTGATCACCTGCCTCTTTGTCACCATTTTTTACCTCCTCCTCACTGTGGTCTGTCTCATTTGCATCACTGCTGCCTTCAATTTCTGCATTCTCCTCATTGTATTTATCTTTATTATTTTCATCCTGTTTCATGTCTTGATTATCTGTCATATCTTCATCATCATTTTCTGTCTCTGTATCATCATTTTCCTCTTCATTCTCTGTCTCCATATCCTCTGTTTTACTGCTGATATACCCTCCATAAATGCTCATTTCATTTCCAATTTCAACCTCCTCATATTATTTATCATCTTCCTCCATTTTGTCACTGTTTTTGTCACTGCCCCTTTCTTCATCATCTTTTTCTTCCTCTTCCTCTTCATCAATTTATGTCCCTGCTTCATCATTTCCCTCTCTCTCCTCATCAGTTTCTTCTTCTTCCTTATCATCTGCCTCTTCTTCATTTGATGCGTCAAGAGAAGGGGAGGAGGGGAGGTTTTCTTGTAGTGAGGGCACTTGTTAGATGATGAGGGCAAGCTAGGTTGATGGGGGAGCTATGGGCTTGTGAAGACTCCATGTGTTATGAATACCTCCCAAGGTATACCTTGCTGTTCCAACTGATGTAATACCACCATCTTGATCAAGGAATGGTGAAAAAAGCTCTGCATTTTTTGGGAAGGAATCGTTCTCTAGAAAACATAAGACATTTTTTCCACACTTCTATAGAGGTAGTAGGGCAAGTTGAGCATTTTGACCCTTGTGAAATGCATGAGGAGTCTAACATGGTAGTATTAAAGCCTGGAGTATATACCCTCACAGGTAAATTACTTCATAATGACTTTCATAAAAGGTGCAAATCTTTGCTTGAGGTGTGAGAAAGGAAAAATTGCCTTGCAGCCCATTCTGTACCTAGCTTTGACAATTATGAAGACTTAGGGATTTGTTTTGGCACTATGGTTTGATAGCTTCCCCTTAATTATCAAAAAACAAAAACACTTTGAGGATGATGAGAACAAGGCCACCTACCTGATTTAGCTCCTATGCAGGCCTTTGAAGGAAAATTTGAGGATGTCCTTGAGCCTTTGGGCTATTTTTTGTAAGTTTGGAGGACTTCTGCATTAGCGTAGCACCCTACCTGCATTGTCGGGTCGGCTTGTGGGCACAACACTGAGCAGGTTGTGCCTCCGTATGAGCGCAACACTGGGCATATTCGAGTCCTGGGTGTGTCATTTCGCCTGTGCGTATCACCACCCTCTGAGTGTAGCGCCACCCAGTGTATGCGCAATGCCGAGTAATTTTAAACTGTGGAGGAGGCTATTCACACAACGTCAGGGACTTGTCCAAGAAACTATCCAATTTCTTCGAAATTTCACCTAAAGGGTTTCTTTCTTTCTTCAAACGCAAAATGAGCTAAAAGGCCATGTGGGATGCCTTTATACTTTTTAAAAATAGATCAAAATAAAAAAGAAGAAACCCACTTTGTCTATGTTTTGTTACTTTGTCATTGGACTGATATCCTTTTGACCTTTTTGCAGGTGTTTTGAAAACCTTTCAAGGCACTTATTCTACCTTTGGTGATGGAACCCTCTTACTGACTTTTGATAGTGATATAATCAGTTTTTGACAAAGATTATAAATCAGGCCTGCTATGTCTCTTCTAGGCCATTTCTGGTTTGTTGCAGATGACATGACACATTTGCTTTGGTCTCCTTTGTCATTTTCTGGATTTTGACAACTTTAGTTACTTAACAGTGAACTCATGCTCATGTTAGTTTTTTACCTTATAACCAAAAACCATAATTTTATTCCTTTGACCCTTTGAAGGCCATTTTCTGCACTTGAAAACCAGACCTCCCTCATACTGATACTACTTTGCATTGCTTCCCTTTGATGCAGTGAAGCACTGTTACCTTGGAAAACCATGAAGGTCACCTTCTGATATCTTCTTCAACCTTATGCTGTCATTATGGAGGCCCATAGTCTTCATTTTACTTACTTTTCCTATCCTTCCAAAAACTTAGCTTTTAGGGCTATTAGAGAAAAATAATTAGTGTTGTCTTCTAAGTTCTCTATAGCCCTTTCAAGTTCATATGTTTCTGTTCATTTCACCTCACCCTTTTCCCTTCTTCATTTATAACTTCTAAAAATATTCAATTTTTCCTTGGTTGTTTTGATGTGCCTTTTTCCTTGTGGCCTTTTTCATTGGATTTTTGTTTGGAAACACTGTTTAGCCAATCAATCCTAAAAAACCTGATTCTCTTTAAACATGGGCCTACTTCCTTTTCTTTGCTGTGGATGTTCTTTAGTGAGGAGCTGGCCTCTTACCTTACCTACTTTTCTGTTGATATCCATCTCAATCATTCTTGCATAAATGTTTAAGATGCACAGTTATACCTTTGCAGAATGTTGTCTTGACCAAGGAGGCCTTCCTTGAAGCGATTTTGATCTATTTTGGAAAATCAAGTGCTGACCCTCCTTTCCATTTGATTTCATCTTCTTGGAACATGTAAAGTAGTGATTCAGAATACCAAAACAATCCTATAACCTATGAAACCTAAATTACATAATGGGAGGTTCTTTGGGCTGGTCTTTGGCTGAAAAATTGACTTGGGGTCTTTAGGTGCAAAACAGAGCTTATGACAAAATTTATACATTGCAGACCCAAAAATACTGATTTTAATTTATCTAAAGAGCCTAGAGAGGTAGCTTGAGACCACCAATGCTTGAGGCACTTGGTGAATAAGGGAAAAGGTTAGACCACTTGGCAATCTGAGGTGGAAGTGGGAGGGTTATAGGTAGGCAGAACAAAGTATTGAGGTCATGAGTGTAAAAATGGGACAAACATGAGTGGCATGAGCCCATGATGGGTCTTCTAAGAGTGATAGACTGACCATGACTTGATAGAGTAGTGAAATAGTGAAAAAATTATCCTAAGGATAATGAAAGCAGTGAGATTTCTAGAACTCACAATATTCATGAATTTGTTTCTAGAAATATAGGATAAACATTTAGTCATCTATAAAAAGGAAAAAATTACTGATGAATAACAAGTTACAACTAGGAAAACTAACTTTAACTCACTTAACTAAGTTAAATTGATAAAAACCTTCATTAACTAATGCACCACTACACTTCGAACTCTGTTACAACTAGAATTACTCTGCATGCCTCACCAAATACCCTCAACTCAAAATTCATGAGCTAACTGAGTTTATCGCACCGATTTAACTATTACAAGTGATCATGATATAAGATTACATTTTTTTGTCCAATTTAATTAAGGGATAATTAAAATAGACATGCACCAAATTTAGCCCACACCAGTATAGATGCTGCGAAGACCTGTGGTCCCACACTATTGTAGGTTTTGTTTGGACCTCCTGGTCCCACACTAGTGTAGGTGCTGCTTGGACCTCCTAGTGTCACACTAGTGTAGGTGATGTCATGTTGCTTCCAGATGCCAATTTCATTGTTTCTTGTTGCAAACTTCAACATGCAGTGGGGTCCAATGAGGCACTCCTTCTGCAAATGTAGCCACACTTTCTCACCCACCTAGAATTTTTCTGGCACACTATGCTGATCATGTCGCTGCTTGTACTTAGGACTGACTCTGTCCAATATGTCATGAACATGTTGGCGGATATGCTGAATGTGCTCAATGAAGTTGTTCACCTTGTTAGCTTCAGACAAGACATGAAATGAATCTACCTGAGTAGCCGCAAATGACATGGCTACGTCAATGGGATATAGTGGTTGGAATCCCAAGCCCACCTGAAAGGGGCTATGGCCAGTTGAGATGTGGAGAGCACAATTATGGCTATGCTATACATAGGGGAGGCTCTCATCCCATTTTCATGGATTCTTTGAGTTATACATGCACATAATGTGTATGATCATCCTGTTGATGACCTCTTTCTGTCCATTAGTTTGGGGATGGAAAGTTGTGGAATTGGTGAGCTTGGTGTCCAACATCGACCAGAGGCTGGAAAAAAATTTACTTAGGAACTTTTTGTCTCGATATGAGCTAATAGACTGTGGGATCCCAAAGTTTACCCACACTCCTTCAAAGAAGAGTTTAGCAGTGGTTTATATTGTGATATTCTTCTTGTAGGCCGCCATAATGGCCATCTTTAAGAATCTATCGATGAATAAAAAAACATAGTTGTTTCCATGCTTAGTAGAAGGAAATCCTGCGATGTAATCCATGGATATGGATTCCCAAGGTCAACTAGGGGTATAAGGCGGAGTATAGAGGCCTTGCTTCTTGATGGTCAGTTTGGAAATGGCGCAAGCTGTGCAAGATATGATATATTTCCCAACATCCTGTTGAAGGTTCAACCAATATAAATAATAATGCAGTACTACCACTATTTTCTTGACCCCAAAATGCACAGAGACCTGAATGTAGTGCATTTCTGTAATATCCCCAAATGGGAACACTCAGCAATACCTACTGGAATAACGCAATTTTCAGAAGTATGTGCACTGAAATGAGTTTCTAGCCCTTGGATCCCTTATATATGGAGATCTAGCATCTAAATCCAAAAGGGGAGAAAAAAAAAATCAAACTAGGTGAGGTAAATAGACCTCCCACACCTAGTATAGCTTAAAAACACCCAAGAATGGGGCTGCAACAATATGCAACAATAATGCAGGAAAATAACATAGTTTTTGAGAGCATGAGCAGGAGACTAATAAGAGGTATAAAATTTCATAAATGCAGCAATAAATAAGATCCATAATGAGGCCCTTACAATATACAACAGAATGTAGAAGACAAGAATAGAAGAAATTCCTCAAGAAATAGGGCTGCAACACATGTATTGACTACAAAATAGCTTGACAACATTATTTATAAGAGATGCAACAGCTGTATATTACACTCCAGATCTAGAGCATATATGTGTACAAAAGATCAGATCTATTTCATATTTGTACACTAGAAAGGCTCCTTTATAAGATCCCCTTGGGGTTTTGATCAAAACATGCAACACAGAGAGTAGATCTGAGATCTAAAGTAGCAGATCTGCAGTAGTATTCAGAAATTTCTGAAGATGATTACAATAGAAGTAGATTGGATCTGTATAGAACATGGATCAGAAATCTAATCCATGGATCACCATAGTGAAGGGCAAAACCCGAACACTTGAGATCTCTCCTCAAAAAGTGTGTCAAAACACCCTACAACTTCCTTCTTGTAAATAACGTAGTCTTGGAAGGAAAAGTGTGATGTAGGTTGAAGCACTGGGTTGGCCTGATGCCAAGATCTGAAATATCAGCTCCAAAGGTTCAGAACTCTCTTGCCAATGGGATACAAGACTTTCCCAGTGAAAAGAGGCCCAGTAATGGCCTAGATCTGAGCAGATCTAGCCTCCACTTGCTGAAGCTTGTAAGGACAACCAAACCCTCATCAAGATCTGCATTTTAGTTGGAAGATGAGCTTAGCCAAATGCCTAATAGTGGATGAGATTAGCAAGAATCTTCCAAGAGCTCCTCAATGGAAGAGGTGGGATTCCCGAATAGGAACACCCTAGTGCTAAACAACACTATCCATAGCTAAACATAAGAGAATGATATATGTCTAAACAGATAATATATTCAGAAATATACACAATCAACAACCTTCTTTTGCTTTCCTCCTCTTCCTTTTATAGGATGAAATTCTTTTCAAACCCTAAACCGTCTCAATGATTTAGCTGCATTCACATGAGAAGCCTCCAACTAAAACAACGTTGTGCCTCTAGGAGACTCACTGTATGTAGACAACGCTGTTGATTTGGTCCTGGGTGACTTGGTCAAGTGCTCCAGTCTCTTTCACACGTAAGTGTGCTTATGTAAATAGCTCAGATTTGTCCATGTTCACATGTGGCATTGATTTATTTTGCTGATTAAGAGTTTTATTGATCCTCAATTACATTTTTATTCATGAAAAAAAACATTGAAACAAAATTTTGTATTCCCATTAGCTTGGTCTAATTGGGAATATTACAATTTCCCAAACCATCTTGGCATGCTCGCTTGAAGGAACATGTTAGCTCCCCATAATTTGCTAGATTGATTGAGATACAAATGGACAGGGGTAACATCAAACCAAGCTTTGGAATCCAAGGACCTAGCCTTCCTGGATTCGGAGAGGGATCTCTCTAGTAGATGCAAATATGTGAACTTGTTTGTTGGTTTAGGTTGATTTTAGGCTAGATGTTAAGTGCAGGGTATTTTGATTGTTTTTGGTTGGGTATGATGCTCAGATAGATTTATATATAAAACAAGGGAGATTTTTAAGTCATTGGGCAATGGACTCTAACAAGGTCATGATAAGTTCATCAATGGTTTTAAGAGCATTTGCAGGGAAATTTTAACTTGGTTGGTGGATCTTTTAAGGTTGTGAAGGGTCATTAGGTGAACATGAAGCTTGAGAACAATAAGCTAATAAAGGGAAAAAAACTGAATCCTTTATGTACTTGTAAAATGAGAGAATTAGAATATTTATGAGCATAGCAAGAGAATCAAAGGCATAAGAAAAACCTAATCCATTTGATTTTAGACTGAAAGCAGATAATAAACCAAGACAAACATTTAGATGAAACATAGAAAGGCAAGAAACTTATTTAAATTTCATAGATTTCATCATTAAGAGCTGGAAAAAATTTAAGATGCACAAGTAGCTATAACCATAGAAGGAGAGAAAACCCTAAACATCTAAAGCTACAGCTATGAAGGTTCCTTGAAACAAAATTAGCTAAGTAAAAGCAAAGAGCATGATTGAAACAAACTTCTTTGAAACCTAGGCAAAGATGCTTTTAAAGAGGTGATTCCAAAACATAGTATTTCAGTGGCAACAATATGCAGGGCTAGCCATAAATCATAATTGACACTAACTGATCTAAACCATTCAAGAAATGGACAAGCCAAGAAATTCTTAGGGATCAGAGATGGATTCCCTAACATATCTCAACAAAAGAAAACATTGAGGTAGTGAAGGGAAAACAGAAGTAAGATGCCATCAGAAAACATTTCGTAATCTAAATTTTTTGTCCTACTACAAAAAAGCTAGATGGAAAACATAATGGAAAACTAGAAAACATGAACATAAGAAACACTTCACCATCAACCAAGCTTATGGATCCTACAAGTAGTCTCTCTCCATCAACAAACAAACCATGGCATGCATGAGCTCCAAGACATCAAATTCTTATCAAAAACTCCAAGAGACTATGTATTGCTTTAGCATGAGTCATCAAAATCCAACTAATACATGAGAGCATCAGGCTCTATTTATGGATCAGCAGAGGAGGTGGGAAGCCCTAAGAGGATTCCAGAAACCCTAATCTAATCATAAATGCCACAAATGTGCTTAATGACCATGTAAGGCCCAAGACACATAGTTGATCGAAAATAAATAAAAAGAACCAAAACATAACTCCCCAATCAAATCAGGAGTGATTTTTCCAAGAAAATATTAAAAAACTCCTTTGCCATCAATCCATGTGTTTTGTTGACTTTTTGGCAAGAGGCTGCTCCTGTGCGTAACACATTTTTAGCAGAAAATAGGGTTTGTTGTAGCTGCATTTTGGACCCATTCCTGACATCGGATTTGGCCCCGTGATGGTGCCTTGGAAAGCTTGATGAGTATAATTTCCAAAAATACTTGAGTTGTGCTGAATGGATGCCATTTAATTTCTCAAAAGTCAAATATTCCAACACTGCTCTGTGCATAACACCTGCTCTGAAAAGGAGGCAGAAAGGTCAAATTTGAGGTGTTTTTTGACCTTTTGAGGGGGAAAATGTTGGGAAAAATACTGAGAGGGGGGGGGGGGGGGGTGAATCAGTATTTAGGACTTACTCAAAAATTTTTAATTTTTAATTCACTAAAACCCATACGCTATTTTGATGAAGCAAACCAGCGTATACACGCGGATATCCTTCACAAAACTCACGTATATACATAGATCTTATTATGCAGTTAAATATTTACTTAGATCTATGCAGCATTCATTCTTCTGATGTTTAATAAACAGTAAGCATGTGCAGTTATAACAAAATAAACCATGACACATAAGCATCACACATGAACACCAGGATTTAAGGTGGAAACCCAAGTCGGGAGAAAACCACCGCTGCCGTCGTCTCAGTCTTCAATATTTATTATATAAAGAAAACATGTTACAACCATGTACTAGCACAGACTCATACCAGCACGTAGGCACCCACCTGCAGAAGGCTACAACCTTCTCTCGTTTACCAGCCTCTCCTGGAAGGGAGCTACAACCCCCTGTACCCGTTTACCAGCCTCTCCTGGAAGGGAGCTACGACCCCCTGCTCTTGTTTACCAGCCTCTCCTGGAAGGGAGCCACTACCCCCTGCTCTCGTTTACCAGCTACCACTGGAAAGGAGCTACAACCCCCTCACTGAAGGCTTCGACCCTCAGCACCATCATGGACCACGTTTCATCAATTTTCATACTGGATCCAATAGCTTCAATAGATCACAACTTGCAGGCCACTTTTCATCATATTTTCAGACTAGACCCACTCCACACATTTAAGCTCAATCACACATCAAACTGAAACTTATACCCTTATCAATTCATTCAATTAATCATCAACCAATCAATCAACAACTTGATCTTTTCTCAACTTAGTCAGCAGCATAATCAGTATACAAAAAACTCAGATCTGTATGAATACATCATAAACAGATAGCAGTAATACAGCAGAATAGATCAGACATTTCATACCACATACTTCAGCAAACCCTAGTTTTCATACACGCTTTCCTTTCATTGAACCTGCGTATATACGTGCTTTCACAGAAACGAACCTGTGTATACATCTGCACTAATTTCACATTTCATACGTGCTTTTGCTGAAGACATCCCGCGTATACACGCGCCTTTGCAGAAGATAACCCACGTATAGATCTGTAACTCTTTCAGGACTTCTTCAGATCAGATGAATAGCTCAGACTTCATTCTTCATTTCAGCAAATATTCGCCAGATAGCAGATCTAAACAGATCTAGACAATATATACATTTCAGATCTAGAGATCCCTCTTCATCATTTTCTTCATAGGTGCATCATAGAATTAGATCTATTGTCAAACTGTTACCCTTTCCATTCAGACATACTTAAGAGTGAAGTATTCATTCAAACCCAGACTCATGCACACCCTTGCACTATGAATTTCTTCTCCTTATATAGGTTTAGCCTTTGTCAATACCATGAGCCAAAACCACATTACTTCCGATGGTATTCCTGGACGGGATCACATAGACAATCCAGCGCTCAATACAATGGGTCAATACCATGGTAGTAACCCCTGGTTTTATAACATTAGAGCGCAATTAGGCATACGTGACTTGGCACGTACTATTCCGCGTACATACGCTACTTCGCCTAAACAAACTCGCGTATGCTTTGTGTCACACACTTTTCATCATTGTTCTGGCCCTTACTGATATTTATTTCTTTGGTACTTCTGAGCTACTTGTAGAACATCAGATTTATATCATTAATAAACTCATCAAGCATCAAGAACAACTTCATTAAGTAGGTTGCCATCATCTTCATCAAGTGGGTTGCCATCAAGGACAACACTCTGCATCATATTGCCAACAATCTCCCCCTTTGGACTTGATGGCAACCACGATGGTGTTTGATCACAACAAATAGATACATTAAGCATAATGATATTCTCCCCCTATTCAAACACCATGTCACTCTCCCCCTTTGACATCAAGGGCAAAGGGCGGATCAAAACCCACACAAGTTTTTTCCCTTCATGTAGAAAGAAGAGCGTTGTAGAACTGATGTATACTGAAGTTACCATGCTCCCCCTGAGTTCATGCTCAATGTTCAAAACATATTTTCTAATGACGTACATGACTTTATGACCTTCCTATCACCAAGGACTCATACTTACATCAAAGATCCAATCAAGTGGATTTACATATGAGACCCAAGTACCCAACCAAGTGGGTTTGCACATTTTGACTCAACTACCGAACCAAGTGGGTTTACACATTTGAACAAGTCCTTACATGACTGAATATTACAATTTTACATCATAGGTCTCATCATGACCTTTTCATCAGATTACAAATATGACTTTTTATGACCACTACCAAAAAGACCTCAAGAAAGATCATATTTCAGAATCATCATAATGTCAACAATGCATTATGCTCAGCAAGGCTAATGCTCCCCATGAAACTGTGCATCCATGCATCCTTTCCATATGTCCAAGGCTCCTCCTTATCTTGTGCAACCTGAATAATTTTAACAGCAAGTCATCAGCAACAATCTCTACATGATCTGTTCGTATCTCTGAATCATAAGACTTCCATATCATTCATGTGTGAAAGAAAAGAATACTCTTCAGCAAAAAGAAAACAGGGCTCATCCATGATCTCATCACAAGAAACCATGTTTCATTTCATCAACATGAGTATAACCAGATACAATGTCAACAGTACAATCATTAACAGTTGGACTGATGCTCCCCCTGAACTTGTGTTCGTGATCTTCAGTTGTCATACTAATTTTCTTATCATAAATGAATACAAGACTGTCTCCACTGTAACTCGCGTGTATACGCGGATTTAGTTCATAGAACCCGCGTATGGAAAGTTAAATATAGAAAATTCCGCATTCCTTCATCTTCCCCTAAACTTGTTCCACCTGTACCTGTCTTCTTCTTGTCACATCAAATCCTCTGTCAGAAATAAGCATAACCAGAATTACCAAACCAATCATGAGAATCATCATACATTGCTCCCCCTGTGATGATACATTACTAATATCTATAATGTATCTCACATCATTCCTGCAGTCATTATGAGAAGTAAGCTTTAGAAGCTGATGACTGTAGTAGGGTCAATATTCCCTACGTTTCTGACCGGTCCTCCTTCTTTTTCCAGCTTTTCTTGAACGTTCTTATCGTGTGCTGGAAATTGTCCAATTTCTTAGATCTGTTCATCCTACATTCTTTTTCCACATGTCCATACTTGTTACAAGCATAACATCTTATGTGACCAGAAAAGTAAGCATAAGGATCATACTGTGTTCTTCTATTCTTTCTTCTATTGCAATCAGCTGCTTTATGACCAAACTTTCTGCATGAAAAACAATATCCCTTAAAGAAACCAGAGTACCTTTATGTGTAGAATCTATTTGATTGTGACTGAAACAATCTTCTTCTGCAATTTTCTGCATCATGCCCATAATTATGACATTTAAAGCATTTAACATTATTGAATGATTTCCTTTTAGTGTTCATGATTTTCGGTTGACTTCTTGTTTCTTTCAACTCTTCAGGTTTTGCATTGACATCCTTTGAGTCTTTAGCACTTCCTTGTGAACTAGATTATCCTTTAACAGTTTCATGAAAACCAAGACCAAGTTTAATAGCAGGTGATCTTTGATTACTAAGAATATTGTCCAGAATCTTATTACTATCTTGAAACCTCAAGAGTTTATCCTTTTCTTCTAATTTACCTTTGAGAATGTTTACCTCAACCTCCAATTTTTGGCATTGCTTCATCATGCTTTCTTCAACCCTTTTTCCTTCTTCTACTTGATCATTCAATTTTAAAATTTCTTCCTTCAACCAATTTTCTTGTTCTTCACATGTTTGTAACAACTCTTCATTCTTCTTATTTAATTTTTCCAGATCTTCTTTGAGAGAGATGATTTCTGCTTCAAGTCCTTCCTTTTCAAATGATAGGGGTTCTTCATTCTTCTTATTTGATTTTTCCAGATCTTCTTTTAGAGAGATGATTTCTGCTTCAAGTCTTTCACTTTGATTGGTTGCATAAACATACAACTTTTGATACTTGTCTATCTGTCCATTCAGTATTTCTTTCTGTTCATTCATTCTAGAGATCATATTTTTGTAGATAGATTCTCTCTTATGAAATTGATTCCAATCATTGCTTTCATCATTGATCTTGAGATTTGCTTCTAGACTTATACTGTTACTTTCACTATCTTCACCATTGCATGCACAAGAAGGTGAATCACAAGAACAACAATCAATACATGTTTCCTCTTCTTCATTTTCTGCTGCACATGTTTTCTGAGGTATCTCCTTTTGAGTAGCCTTCTTCTTTTGCTTCCTTGCCATGAGCACTTTCAGATCTTGGTTAAAATATTCTTCATCCTCATCATTATCTTCATTTGTATAATAACTCTTTCTCTTTTCAAATTGTTTCCCTTTATCATGATTTTCTTCATAAGGACATTTAGCAGCATAATGACCAACTCTCCCACAAGTAAAACACTTGAATGTTAGCTTACATTTGAATCTTCCAGTACCTGGTTGGAGTCTCCTTACAAAATTTGCTTCTTCTTCTTCTGATATATAACTTGATTCCTTGACAACTTCCTTTTATTTTCCTTTTACACACGCCTTAAAATCAACTTCTTTGATTTGAGAGGGACCTCCTTGTCTCATTTCATAAGCAGTCAGAATACCATGTAGTTGAACAATAGTAAGAGTTTGCAGATCTTGCCTTTCTTCAATAGCTGACACTTTTGTCTCAAATTTTGAAGTTAAAGATCTTAAGACTTTTTCCACCAGAGTAGTATCAGTTATGGTTTCACCCAAACTTCTCATACGATTTACAATATCATCTAGACGTAAAAGGAAACTGGCAATACTCTCATCACTATGCATCCTTAAATTTTCATATTCAATTCTGAGAGTTTGGAGTTTTGCACTTTTTACCTTTGTATCTCCTTCATAGCTCAGAATGATTTTGTCCCATATTTCTTTTGTTGAATTTAGCTGCATCACTTTAGAAAATTCTGGTTCAGACAGGCTTCCTAATAAGACATTAACAACTTTGGCATTGATTTCATATTTCTTCCTTTCTGCTGCATCAGTAGGAATACTTTCCGGATACTGATAACCTCCTTCCACGATTGCCCATACTTCTGCACCAAGACTTTGAAGATATGCTTTTGTTCGTATCTTCCAGAATAACAGATTATCTCCATTGAATAGAGGTGGCCTTATAGACATTACCCCTTCATGACTTCCCATTTCGATGGATCTCCTTCAAGCGATCAAGCTTCTGCAGAAGGACCCACTCTGATACCAATTGTTGGGAAAAATACTGAGAGGGGGGGGGGGTGAATTAGTATTTAGGACTTACTCAAAAAATTTTACTTTTTCATTCACTAAAACCCATACGCTATTTTGATGAAGCAAACTAGCGTATACACACGGATATCCTTCACAAAACTCACGTATATACAAATATCTTATTATGCAGTTAAATCTTTACTTAGATCTATGCAGCATTCATTCTTCTGATGTTTAATAAATAGTAAGCATGTGCAGTTATAACAGAATAAACCATCACACATAAGCATCACACATGAACACCAGGATTTAAGGTGGAAACCCAAGTCGGGAGAAAACCACCGCTGCCGTCGTCTCAGTCTTCAATATTTATTATATAAAGCAAACATGTTACAACCATGTACTGGTGCAGACTCATACCAGCACGAAGGCACCCACCTGCAGAAGGCTACAGCCTTATCTCGTTTACCAGCCTCTCCTGGAAGGGAGCTACAACCCCCTGTACTCGTTTACCAGCCTCTCTTGGAAGGGAGCTACGACCCCCTGCTCTTGTTTACCAGCCTCTCCTGGAAGGGAGCCACTACCCCCTCGCTGAAGTTACTGCCTACCACTGGAAGGGAGCTACAACCCCCTCACTGAAGGCTTTGACCCTCAGCACCATCATGGACCACGTTTCATCAATTTTCATACTGGATCCAATAGCTTCAATAGATCACAACTTGCAGGCCACTTTTCATCATATTTTCAGACTGGACCCACTCCACACATTTAAGCTCAATCACACATAAAACTGAAACTTATACCCTTATCAATTCATTCAATGAATCATCAACCAATCAATCAACAACTTGATCTTTTCTCAACTTAGTCAGCAGCATAATCAATATACAGAAAAATCAGATCTGTATGAATACATCATAGACATATATCAATAATACAACAGAATAGATCAGACATTTCATACCACATACTTCAGCAAACCCTAGTTTTCATACGCCCTTTCCTTTCACTGAACCTGCGTATATACGCGCTTTCACAAAAACGAACCTGCGTATACATCTGCACTAATTTCACATTTCATACACGCTTTTGCTGAAGACATCCTGCGTATACACACGCCTTTGCAGAAGATAACCCGCGTATAGATTTGTAACTCTTTCAGGACTTCTTCGGATCAGATGAATAGCTCAGACTTCATTCTTCAATTCAGCAAATATTCGCCAAATAGCAGATCTAAACATATCTAGACAATATGTACATTTCAGATCTAGAGATCCCTCTTCATAATTTTCTTCATAGGTGCATCATAGAATCAGATCTATCATCAAACTGTTACCCTTTCCATTCAGACATACTTCAGAGTGAAGTATTCATTCAAACCCAGACTCATGCACACCCTTTCACTATGAATTTCTTCTCCTTATATAGGTTTAGCCTTTGTCAATACCATGAGCCAAAACCACATTACTTCCGATGGTATTCCTGGACGGGATCACATAGACAATCCAACACTCAATACAATGGGTCAATACCATGGTAGTAACCCCTAGTTTTATAACATTAGAGCGCAATTAGGCATACGCGACTTGGCACGTACTATTCTATGTACATACGCTACTTCGCCTAAACAAACTCGCGTATGCTTTGTGTCACACACTTTTCATCATTGTTCTGGCCCTTACTGATATTTCTTTCTCTAGTACTTCTGAGCTACTTGTAGAACATCATATTTATATCATTAATAAACTCATCAAGCATCAAGAACAACTTCATTAAGTAGGTTGCCATCATCTTCATCAAGTGGGTTGCCATCAAGGACAACACTCTACATCATATTGCCAACAGAAAATATGCTCCAATTGACCTGAAATTTTGTGGGTAGACTATTGGTGATGTGACACATCCAAAAATGTAAAATTTAGCAGCTGAGGATGCCCCAATTTTGTGCGTAACACCTAGGGTGTTGCGTTCCTAGAGTTCAAAATTTGGAAAAAACAAAAAGTTTCCGGATTTGCCTCAAAATTGGTGTGTAGACCCCTCAAGGGTTTTAGATACCTGATGAGAAGCATTAGCCAAGATCCCGAGGCTTTCATGCACTTTGGTCCTTTTTAGCTCTTCTAGCTCCATGAGCACTTGCTTTAGTTTGGAATTAGCAAGCATGTTTTTCCTTGCATAGTGTTTGACCATTTTCTTCTGTAAGGTAAGGCCCCTCTTTACCTCTTTGAAATGTTTATGCTCCTATTTATAATAGTATATGACCCTTTGTGCCCTCTCAAATTCCTTTTCCCATTCCTGAAGCTGGGCATCCTTTTCTAAGAGGAGTAACTTAGTACTCATCCCTTGGTCCTCATTATCACTGTCTAGATCAACAAAAAGAGGCCCTTGAGAAGTATTTTTCATCCTTTTGCTCCTTCTTACTTGTACCTTTTGCTCAACATTTTCCATTTTTTCTTTGCCCTTGTCCAATGTTTTGGCAGTTTGAGAAGAGATGGCCCTTTTCCTTTTAGAGGTAGCAAACATATTTCTTCTCCCTTTGTGATATGTGAATGTGAGAGGGGTAACAATGGAAGTTTTAAAGGTAGTGCTATCATCATTTTGACTTTTAATTTGATTGATATCTTCTCCACTTGCCTCACTCTGATTTTCTTTGTCATCCATGGACTGATTTGTCAAGACAGTCATGACTGTTGTCATGACTGTCATGACTCTTTCCTTGAATGTATGGTGTACTTTGATGGCTATCCTCTTCATCATGCTTCTCTTCCTCATCATCTGGCTCCTCTTCTTCATAATTTGGCTGCTCTTCCTCATCATCATTTTCTTCTTCATCATGTTCAATGCCTTATCTATGTTGCTATTGGCCATTAATGCTTTCTTCTTGGCCATATCCCTCTTCTTCATTTTCTTCTTCATATTTATCATCCTCTTTCTTAATGCTTTCCTCGTGACCATCACTGCTATCTTCATGATCATGGCTGATTTCTTCAGGGCCACCACTGCTTTCTTCATGGCCATCATTATCAGTTCCCTCCTGATTGTTGCCATCTATTTGTTCTTCACTAGGGCTATTGTCAACCTCTTCACTTGGTAGATTAGGAGAAGAAATAAGAGGTGAAGTTCTTCGTGGAGAAGGAACATGGGGAGATGATGGATGAGTGGAGGTAGATGGTTGTGAAGTGGAAGGAAAGTCGGGGGTCTGAAAACACATCATGTGAGATGAAGGTTTCCCAAGATATTCCTTGTTACTCTAGCTGATATAGAAAAATCATTTTGATTAAGGAGTGGTGAAAAAGGCTCGGCATTTGGTGGTCATAGTTTTTCTTCTTGATAAGTGAGGCCATTTTGTCAATGCTCTGAAAAAGGTAGTATGGTAGATTCATCATCTTGACTTTAGTGAAGTGCATTAGAAACCTTATATGATATGAGTAGAGCCTAGAAAATCTCCCTTCACAGGTGAAATACCTGATAATTTGCTTCATTAGTGCAACATAACTCTCTAATAAGTGGGAGAAAGGAAAAACAACCTTGCAATTTTGTTGGTAGCTCTGTTTCAGGTAGGGTTCATAATAACTCAACTGCAACTTATTTTTTTTGAAACATATTTCACCAATGTCTAGTATACTGGTTTCTTTTGAAATATTCTCAGCTGAGAGCTCAAATTGCACCCCTGCTAGGTTAATTTGATGATTTTGCAAGTTAAAGGCAAACAACCTAGTCAATTTTTGATTACTGCCAACTTGTTTGATCTTTTTTCACAAAATTGATAACACCCTACATCCTTAAAGCATGAAAGGATCATAGGAGAAGAGGTAACCTGGATTGTGGCGAAGGGTTCAAATCTATTTTCCCTCCCTCCTTTGTACTGAGGCTTGGTAGGTGTTTGAACCTTATCACTGTTGGTGTAGCTCTCTGCTTCAGACATGGTGGCTGATTCTCTTAGCACATAAAGGTGCTTTTAAAAACTGTTTGAGGGCTTTTGGGTTTAAGAGGTTGTAATGAGTGAAAAGAGGGAAAAGCTGACTAAATGAAGACAAGATGGAAATATCCAAAGGTGTATTTAGTGTTTTTAGAGGTTGGATTGATGCCACTCACCCTCCTCTGGTATATATAACAATTTCCTCTTTCCAATCCTAAACAAAGTTATTTTTTTTTAGAAATAGATTTTAATGTAGCTTAGGATTTGGTTCATTTGAGACCTTTAAATATGCTTTTTATTAGAAAAATGGAGGTTTAGGAGGTACCAAATCACCAACCTTGCTCTCGTCCTTTGCTGAGGCCTTGAGGGTGAAGAAAATTTGAAATTTTGCTCCCTTTAACAATTTCAGGGAAACTCTGCCTGTGCATGACAGCCAGGAGTGTAACACCTGAGTTGGGTGCTGTGTGTAACACCAGGAGCATAACACTTGAGTCTGGGTGCTGTGCGTAACACCTGAGTTGGGTGTTGTGCGTAACAGTTGAGTCGGGTCCTGTCGGGCTCTGTGCGTTACACTGTAGGTGCATAACACCTAAGTCTGGGCATTTTCGGGATTTGTGCGTTACACTATGCCAGGTGCTTAACAACGGGTGATGGGTGCATAACGCAATGTTAAATAACACTGTGACCACCCCTCCTATGCGTAACACTGCAAGCCAGGTGCGTAATAGTGACCCAGAAGCATAACACCTGCAAACTTCCCCAATTTGCTCAGAAAATGACAAAATATTCTCTCAATTGCTCTTTGTGGTTTGTAGATGAAAAATGGTGTGGGGGAAGTATGCTCAAGGCCTTTATAACCCTTTTGAAAAAATAATTTTGAAGTTGAAAACCACTTTGATAATGTTTTTGTTTATTTACCTTTTCTCACTGTGCCTTTTTTACTGTTTGGTGTTGCAGGTGGCGCGTCTGATTGAAAATTTTTCTTTTCTCTATTTTCTGGGGGCCCCTCAAGGTTCTCTTTAATCTTTCCAATCTACTTGAAGACATCAAGACTACTCCTGTCCACTTTTTAGAAAGAAAAGGAACTTGTCTTTGGCTTTTTTATCATTTTATACAAACAACAAACCTATCCATTTTTGCCATTTATCCCTTTTAAAATGATATCCTTGGTATGCCCTCTGATGTTTATGAAGGAGGATTTGTCATCTTTATTTGACTTGTCTTGCCAATCTATGCAAAATCTTAGGTTTTTTAAGGATTTTCAGAAAAAACAAGGAGTGTTACTTTCCAAGATTCTCTATAGCCTCTCAGGACTTATTTATTATTTTGCAACAATCTTCAATGTGCACTTGATGGAGTTGAGGTAGTTTTTTCCCTTGTGGCCTTTGTGATGGTTTCTCGCCTATCACCACTATTTTTTTCCACAACCAAAAAAAAAAAAACCCCTGTTTTTCCTTTAAACATATGCCTGCTGCCTTTTTCTTGCTTGGGGATGTCTCCTAGTGAGGATTTTGTTAGCCATCCATAATTTTGACATATGCAAAGATGGCTAAAAGGGGTTTTTCGGTCTTCAAGAAACAAATTTCAGGAAAAATCTGTGACTTGTTGAAGCCTATACTATGTTCCTTATCCTTCAAAAGACCCAGCTATTTAATCTCTGCATTTAAAAGCCTCTTCTCCATTTATCCCTCATTTTCTCAAAAATCCCTTTGTTAAACCATAAAAATCCCTTATTGCTGTTTTAAAAAACCCCTCTGTTTACTCTATCAGAACCTATTAAAACCTTGAAAAACCCTTTTTCGGCCTTTAAATCCGAGTATTTTCATAAAACAAATTTTAAGCCCCTGCTAGCTTAGTTCTCAACCCCTTCCATTGCGTGACCAGGACTCGTGACCATCGGCTATAAGTTTAAGCCCCCTTCTCGCTATCGGAAGTCGCCCCGACCCCCTTTCCCTTTGTAAATTCATGTTTCTTTCTACGCGATGGCTGCACCTCGGCACAAATCTCCATCGTTGATCTCATAGATCCAACGGCCATCAGCAGATCTCCAATCGCAAATCGGAAGTTCCACCAGTCCCGCGTCCCTTTCCTTCTTTCTTTTCCGATGCAAAGTCTCGACTTCATCTCAGCCATCCATTCCCCCGAGATCTGACAGCCATCACTTTCCTCCATTGCATTGGCACATCGCAAGTCCCGTTTCCTCTTTCCCCTTACTTTTTTTTCCGCCGATCGCTGATGCCCGCTTTAATCCTAGCCGTCGATCTCGGTTCCGATCCGACGGCTCGCCCTCCATCGCATCGGTGTTTCCCACCACATCGCTCATCGCTCATCAGTGATTTCTTGTTCCCTGTCCCCAAACCCTTTTTTCCTCGCTGATGAGCGATTTGTCGAGTGAATCTCCATCGTCCGATCATTATCCCAATCCGACAGTCCTCCGCCCATCGCTCTAACCTTTCCCATTAGCATCGGCCATCGCAAAGTCTAAACTGCCTTAGACCTCGGACACTTCGCTCCTCTGATCGTTGATCCGCCGAGGTCAATCTCCTCTGTCCATCTCATAGATCCGACGGCCCACATCAATCCCTCTTCTTTCGCTCGCGAACATTATCAATGCATAAAATAACTTTTTAAGCACCCTGCTATGTGTATTTATTTCATTTCCATATTTTTCAGGCTGGTCCCACCCAACCATGCGGGGCCTTCCCATTGTGTTTCCGTGAGATCTCCACTGTTGATCTGCACCCTCCAGATCCAACCGCCCAAATTCCATTTCGCGTTCATTTTTCTCCTCCTCCCCTCCGTGCACTTTGAACGCGAAATGGGTGATTTTCAGGAGCATACTTGTCAGCCATTGAACCGTATCACGTTCCCCCCGCTCCAAACCACTTACTACCTTCACCTCACGCGAAAACTGCTGCCAGTTTTCTAATACCGCTTTCCCAAATCTTCGTGCCATAATTAAATTTGAACCCTGGTTCGTCACCACCATGGTCAAACCCATCCTTGCTGCATTCACTTGCTTCCTCACTACTCTATAACCCCCGCTAGAGCCCTCTGTTGTAGTTGAACCCAAGAAACGCAGGATTTATTAACAGTTTTTCATCGTGTGCAGGTATAATGGCAGATTTATCCACAAGTCTCTCGCAAACACCTTTACAAAGGGAATATTAATGAAGATCGGTGAAGGAAATGAAGGATTAAAGGCTAATGTAGTCAGAAAAATACAGAATATGTTTCGAAGAAGGTCTAATAAAGCTGTAAAACACAAATTGAAGGCAAATAAGTGTTTAAAGAGGCTAAGATAGACATATTAGCAAAAATCCTTCGAGTGTTTGAACATCAGGCCAGTTTAAGTCTCAAGAGATCAAGAAAAGGACACCTGCAACCTGCTTTACTTTCATAGGCACTTTGACAGCCATCCTGCCAACAAACCCTCTGTGAAACTGTCAGAACAGTCACTAAGCAAACGTGGGGCTACAAACCCAGAAAATTGACAAGTTGCTTATCCAAGAAGTCAAACAGGGTACTTCAACCACAATTATCTCCAAAGAAACACTTCGAAGTTATTACCTTACCTACCAGATATGCATTAAAACATGAGAAACTACCAAAATGGTACAAGTAGTCAATGCTATGTTTATTGAGCAGAATGGGCATTTGAATAGTTCTCCTATTATGTCTTAATTCATATTTATTACCATTTCTGTAGCACTCTTCCTCTTTCACCTATAAGTATTCACAGTAAATTCATTGTAAAGGGTTGGAATATTGTTAATTACTAAACCGTCATTTAGTTAGAGTTATTGAGTAGTTGTAATATAGTAGGCTGGGAAGAGAAGAATTGGACTGTAAAAGCTGTTGGGCTCAAATTATGTAACTGGTTTTGGACATCAATACACCATCAGATTCACTGGATCCTGATCTAAATCATTGGTGATGTGTTTCCCCATTGTCTTTGTTGATTTCCTTATGTTTTCCACTCTGTTCACATTCTTTGATAAAGAGCAGTAAAATATAGATTGGGATTTACTTCTAAAGTACCCTAATTCTAACTGGTAAGCTTTATCTGTATGTTTTACTCTAAATGTGTATTTAAGAGTGATATCAATAGAGTATAACCAGTCAAGAACGTTGGTGAGCCCATGTCTTGCTGAGTAGAACTTGAGATACTATTCTTAAATTTTATTTTCATTGCATGCTAAGTAGAGTCTTAAGAAAGGAAGTCTATGGTTAACCCTGTCCCTTGTTTGGTCTTAAAAGAGTTGCTTTGAAGATTTCCCTTAAGAGTTGGCCGAAAGCAGGAAAGGTTTAAAGTCCTTGCTTGATCTTAGGTCACTTTTTATGTTTATCTTATATGTTTTTCTCATGAGTGTATGCCAAAAGCAGGTTAGGTTAAAAGTCCTTGCTTGATCTTAGGCTGCCTTTGTTATCTTACATGTTGCTTCTTTCATTTCACTCCTTAATGTCTCATATCACAAATTCAACTTAAAAGATATTTTGATATAGATGACTTGCCCTGTGAAAATTCTTGGATAGTTGATGTGTGATTGAACCCTTTTATGACTCCATAGCCCAATGGTTTAGCACTCTTTGACCTATATTCCCACGCTAAAACATCCTTCCACTTGCTCCCTTCTTCACTTCACGTGACCTTTCTTAGTTAATGATTCCCAACTGAAACAAGACAAACAACCTCTTGAACTTCATAACTAGCCTAATATCATAACTAAGCATAAAGAAATATCTTTAAAAACCATGCTTACATAGATAGATCCCTCTATAAATCCAGGAGGGCTAGATACTAGGATTCCAAAGTGGTTCTGATGTTGCCTGGTCATTTGGTATGCCAGTATGCCAAATCACTAGGACCCCAACATAATGGCAACTCCGCTGGGAGCAACTCTGAGTAAACAACTATCTTAGAAATCCTGAGAACTAAGAAAACCCATGAAAGCCTTATACTGGTAGTTAATTACTGTGGTGGACAACAACTCATCTTGAACATTTGAAATCATCCACCTTGCGACTCCACAAATTCTAAAAAGATCAAAAGACTCCACTGGTGATCAGTAGGCCTGCTGATTATTCATGGTTTCATGAAGACTCCATTGGGGCAGCCCACACTACCATAAAAACATTGTTCACACCCATGATTAGGAAACTTTGAGGATTAAGTTTTCTCTGTTAAAGACTTGTTTTCCTCTTAAAGATTGTTATATCTGGCTAAATTTCTTCTCTTTTTGGGTCTGAAACTTAACATACTGGCTTCAAAAAGAATTCATACTAGAGCTTATCCTAACCCAAATCCTCCTGAAATATTTGATAATCCAGAAATCGTTATTAGGAAGTCTCATGTATCTAGGGATCCAACTATTGTCAGACCTATTCATAGAGCTAACTCTGTTCCCGAAAAACTTATAGCTCTATCAGATACTCAAGTTGACTTAGATTTACCAAGTAATTTACCCAAAAATAAATCACTTAGTGGTATAGATCAGATAGAATTTGAGCCTCCAAGTTCACCACTACATAGTGGTCAAAATATTAGCAGCAAAGAAACCCCTTCATCCACACCTCCGGATCTCCATTTCATTCATAACTTGGGTCTCTCTCACCCTAAATCTACTCAACAGTCTCTTGCTGGTCCAAGAACTTACACCACCCATATACCTATTGTTCAAGCCACTCCTTTAATCCCACAAAATACCGTCATGGCAGCATGGTATGCTCCCTTAGTGTTACCACAGCCTTCGGTTCCTCTACCCAATGAATATTAGTCTAAAATTCCCCATTTCACTAGAAATGAGTCCACTACTACTCAAAAACATGTAGACAAGATGAATGATGCCTTTGATTATATGGAAATAGAAGATGAGACCATTAAGATGAGAATATTTGCCCAAATTTTAGGAGGAGAAGCCAAGAAATGGTTTAAGGGTTTAAATCCTCACAATATTAATGATCTCTCTTATTTACACCAAACATTCACAAAAAATTGGGAAATTAGGAAGAATCCACTCTAAATACTTTCAGATTACAAAAACATAAAGACAAACCCTAGGGAGAGTGTGCAGAATTATTGCACTAGATTCAACAATGTTTATAATGCACTACCCCCAGACTTAAAACCTCCACAAGGATTAGCTTTGGCCAAATTCCCTAAAGGATTTCATCCTGAGATGGCCTATCAGCTTAGAGAAAGGGATCCCTTAACTTTAGAATACATGTAGAAAGGAGCTCTTAGTGTGGAAGCTAAAATGATTGAAAAGAGAGCCAGGATGAGGACTGAAAATAAAGTGACATATAGAGAGGACACTGCACCTTCTACATTTGACTCAAAATTAGACCATCTAGTCAAGAACATGGATAGGTTAGAAAAAATGATGGAGAGGTTAGTTGTCCAAACAAGTGCCCAAAACATGAGCCAAAATAAAAATCAGAACCAGAACATTAGGAGAAACCCCCCTCAAATGAAACAAAGAGACTCTGATCAACAAATCATACCTCCATTCCAAGAAAATTATGTTGATGAAGAGGAGGGAATGATAGAAGAGTCAGAGGGGACTACTATAAACATGTTGGGAGTTAATAATGAAGACCTTGCCTTTTTCATAGAGGATGACCAAGCCGCATATACATATTATGATTATGAAGGTTTAGAATCTGAATATTACAGGTAAGGATTTGAGAATGCAATCATGGAGGTCCACAAGCAATTTGACCTCAGAAGCAAAAATAAACAGGAAACTCCCCAAACAAAAACATCTGAGACTACTTGTTATGAATATTTTATTAATTATTAGTTAGATATAGTTATATTAGGGTTTATTAACTGAAAGGGCATGATCAAAGATCATGCCTCTTCACCAAGGGACACCTTGAGGCTATATTTAAAGCCCAGGCGATCCCTCATTTGTAATCATCTCTTATCTCATCTTTTCATCATTAATAATATATATTTATCAGTTTTACCAGAGTTTTTACACTCCATTGGTATCGGAGCCATCGCTCTTTGGGATCTGTGTGATCACCCAGAATTAAGGAATTACAAGGAAATTCCAGAATTGCAGATTTAAAAAAAATAATAAAGTGCTTGCGGGCAACAACATTTGTTTTTTTTTAAAAGAAGAAGGAAGATATATATATATAAAACATATATATATATATTAATAAAATAAAAGAGAGAGGGAAAGTTAATATAAAAGGGAAATAAATTAAAAGAAAAAGTAAAAAGAGAGATATACGTACATGGAAGACAGTAAAATTAAAAAGGAAGAGTAAAAGTAAAATTAAAAAAGAAGAGTAATAGCTCGTGGTTTTGGGGCCCATGGTATTAAAAACCCATTTCCCATTTTCAAAACAACGTGCCTTTTCAAAACAAAGTGACCTTTAAAAACAACATTATATATATATTATAATTACATAATTCATTTATATATATATAATTCTCATTTAATAATTATATATATAATAATTATATAATTAAATTATATATATATAATAATTATATAGTTTTAAAAAAATAAAAATTATTAATTAATTAATTAATTTAAAAAAAAAAATTTATTATTAATTAATTAATTAAATAAATATTAATTAATTAATTAATTAAAAAAAAAAAAAAAAATTAATTAATTAAATATTAATTAATTAATTTTAAAGAAAGGAGAAAAGAAAAACTGGCAAAAGAGTATTTCTCACCTCGTATATGTTCAGTATGTCTTTATCTACGATGACAATTGATCAGATCAAAAGCTTAGCAAAGCTAAAACGAAGGGAGTTTTTACACTCCATTGGTAGCGTTTCTGCAGATTCAGGGGACTCGGAAGAGCATCAAGAAAAAGCTGATTCCCCACATCCCCATGAAGATACAGATGTTTATAAACAACAGAGTGTTCTATCCCCAGAATTGAACGAAACATATGAACATCACCAACGGATGGAGCTCGAGAAGATTCTTCACGATCTTTTTAAAGTGTGGGACGCAAGAGCTCATCGCTTGAGAAAACCAGACATTCGTCAACATTGTCCATCATTACGTATGCTTTGAGGACAAAGCATCTTTAAGAGAGGGGCAATGTTATGAATATTTTATTAATTATTAGTTAGATATAGTTATATTAGGGTTTATTAAACTGAAAGGGCATGATCAAAGATCATGCCTCTTCACCAAGGGACACCTTGAGGCTATATTTAAAGCCCAGGCGATCCCTCATTTGTAATCATCTCTTATCTCATCTTTTCATCATTAATAATATATATTTATCAGTTTTACCAGAGTTTTTACACTCCACTACTGTTAAGAACATATATGAAAAAGTGGTTAAAAAGCTGCTGAAAACAACAAAACAACAGCTGAAAGTTCTGATAGAAACAAGGGCAAAGTCACTCCATACACTGATAAGAATAGTGTTGGCCCTAGCAGCACTAGTATTTTAGCTGGTGCCCCTGAAAAAACTGCTTTAACTAATGTACATAGTGAAAACCAGCAAGCTGATTTTTCTGGTAAATTAGTGACTAACAAGATAGATTTGAACCTTTCAAAGAGTTAGTTCCTTTTCAGTTTAGAAAGTGAAATTTCTAAAATAAAAATCTCTGTCCCCCTTACCGAGTTAGTCACTCAAGATGTATATAAATGTCAGGTTTTGAAAGCTTTAAACATAGAAGAGAATAATGATTCTGTCAACCTCAATGATGATCAGCCAACCCTTTTATTTGGTCCTAAAATTGAAGGGAAAATCCAAGAAGGAGTGGTCCCCCCTTTCTATGTCAGTTTGAATATCCATGACAAGATTTTACACAATGCTATGCATGATTCAGGGGCTTCTCATAATCTCATGCCCAACGTAATCATGGAGAGATTAGGCCTTGAAATAACCAGACCATATAAAGACTTGTATTCATTTGACTCCAGTAGAGTGAAATGCATAGGATTGATCAAAGATATGTGTGTAAACTTGACCCAAATCCCAACTAAATTCATGGTGATGGACGTGTTAGTGGCTGATGTGCCCCCCAAATATGGCATGCTTCTTTCAAGATCATGGGGCACTAAGCTGCAAGGTACCATGCAAATGGACATGACATATGCCACCATCTCGGTTTTTAGTCAACTTAGGAGACTGTATAGGGAATCACACATGAAATTTATGGTGAGCAATCCAGAAAAATCAGAGAATTCCCCTCTTTATTCTGTCCACATAGATCTAGACTCGTTCATTCTTTGCAATGATGAAAGCTTTGGTGAACTAAAGTTGGATGGTGAGAAATCACCCAGCATAGTAGAAATTAAGAAGTGAGAAGCTCTCAAATAGGGTGCCAAAGCTGAAAGTTGCAACAAACAAAATAGAGAACATGAGCAACCCACTATCCATCAAATTAGTGAAAATCACCGAAGTCGAGAAGAAACACTTGAACTCCATGAAAACCTTAAAGAACCAGTCCAACCCAAACATGCTGCAGAACCCAAAGAACTACATTATGACAGTTAGAACACACAGGACAAAGAGGAAAGCAATGAAAATAACACCAAGTCCGAAACTAGCTCTCTTTGGAGTATGAGTTTTGATGGGTCTTGCAACAGAACTGGTGCGGGAGTAGGTGTATGGCTTCACAACACTGAGAACAATTATGCTGAAAGCCATGCCTACAAGATAAAATTCCATTGCACTAATAAAATAGCAGAGTATGAAGCACTCCTCTTAGGACTACAGTTACTGAAGAAATTAGGAGCCAAGAGGATAGTTGTTCATGGAGATTCTGAACTGATCATCAAGCAAATAAATGGAGAATACACTACCAAACGTCCAAGACTAAGATCCTATAGAAATGATGCCATGGACCTTTTGCAAACCTTTGAGGAATATGAACTTGTTTTTGTCCCTAGAAGCCAAAACATCCTTGCCAATGGATTGGCTTGCGCTACCAGCTCATGTCAAAGACCCTATGACAACAAGTAATTCAATGTCAAAGTGAAATATAGGCCAGCTATCCCAGACAACAAAAAATATTGGTAGGTCTTTGAGGGAGATAAACAGATAGAGGACTTTTTGCAGTTCAAAAATGAGTTTGAATTGCCTAATTCAAACTCAAAGTGTGATAAAAACCATCTGGATGAGGAACAATGTAACCAAAAAGAACCTCCTCCCATTGCAGAAATAAATCTACTAACTAGTGAGTTCAAAAATCAAATGGAAGAATACATAAACTCAGAAAAATAAGACATAGAGGTATTATAGTCTAAAGACAAAGGCTTACCCAAAGGACTAGTGCCTCTATAAGACTTGTTTGATTTTAATGACATGGCCAAGAAACCAACAATAGAACCCATCGATTCTGATATCGAGGAATGCAACATAGGCAGTAAAGACAAATCCAAAATGATCAAATTGTCTAAAACATTGCCAACTCACATTAAACTAAGATATATTGAGCTATTTAAGAAATTTTCTGATGTATTTTCTTGGAGCTATGAGGATTTAAAGGCATATGACACAGAGACCATTTAGCACAAGATACCCCTTAAATAAAACTAGAAACCATTCAGGAAAAAATTGCGCAGAATAAACCCTGTGTAGTTACCTTTGGTTGAGAAAGAAATCAAGAAAATGTATGATGCTGGAATCATTGTCCCTATGAGATACTCAAAATGGGTGTCTAATATTGTGGCTGTAAGGAAGAAAACATGAGAGATCAGGCTCTGTATTGACTTTAGCAACTTAAAAAGAGCCTCATTAAAGGAAAACTATCCCCTGCCCAAAATGGAGCACATCTTACAAAGGGTAGTTGGTTCTAAGAGGATTTCCTTACTAGATGGCTTTTCAGGATATAACCAGATTTTGGTACTACCTGAAGATCAACTGAAAACAACCTTCACTACTCCTTAGGGTACCTTCATGTATGTGAAAATTCCTTTTGGATTAATGAATGCAGGAGCCACCTTTCAAAGAGCCATGGATATTTCTTTCTCAGAAGAAATAGGCCACTTCATTGTGATTTATTTAGATGACATCACAATCTATTACAAAATAGATGAAGAACACCTAGCACACCTCAGGAAAGTCTTTGAGAAATGTAGGAGGTTTGGGCTATCTTTAAATCCCAAGAAGACATTGTTTGGTCTCCAAGAAGGTAAATTTCTCGGTCATATCATATTTGAAAATGGGATTAAAATAGATCCAAAAAGGGCTGAAGGTATATTACAGATCAGTCACCCTAGAAAAATCAAAGAACTTCAATCTTTCATTGGAAAGATTAATTTCCTGAGAAGGTTCATACCCAACCTGGCAGAACTCCTTAGGAACATGACAAACATGCTAAAGAAAGAGATAAGAGTCAAATGGACATTGGAAGCAAATAAATCCTTTGAATTAGTTCAACATGCACTTACCCAATCACCGGTTCTCATTAGTTCTGATTTCACTAAGGAATTCCTCATATTTTCATTTGCATCAGAACATATTGTGGTTGTTGTCCTATTACAGAAAAATCCAGAAGGAAAAGAGCAGCCAATTGCATTTTTCAGCAAGGCACTGAGGGATGCACCTCTAAAATATAATATAATGGAGAAACATGCCTATGCATTGGTAAAAGCCTTGAAAGATTTTAGATTTTATATCTTACACTCTCACATTATTGCATTTGTGCCTCATGTAGTGGTGAAGGACATTCTATCACAAGACCCTGATGGCAAAAGAGGAAAGTGGATTTCTGTGATACTGGAATATGATTTGGAAATTAAACCCACTAAACTCATCAAGGGTCAAGGCCTAGCATAGTTAATGGTTGAATCTAACTTACAAGCACTTGATATAACCATGATAGATGCAAAGAAAGAATTACCAGCTCCACTTGTTGAAAATCATTTCCTCAATTCATCTTGGTATGCTGACATTTTGTATGTGCTTACTAATCTCAATGCTCCTCCTGGTTTTTCCAAAACAAAGGCTAGATTCTTAAAGCTAAAAGCTGTTAATTACTGCATTTTAGATAATTGTTTATATTGGAAGAATTCCAGTGGTCTATTGCTTAAATGTTTTCCTGAGGTTGATGCAGATAGGATCAAGCATGAGTTTCATGAAGGAGAATGTGGAGGCCACCTAAGTTGGAAAACCACTGCTAATAAAATCATTGGAGTTGGCTATTATTGGCCCACCCTCTTCCAAGATGTCCACAAGATGATAGTCTCTTGCCACAAGTGCCAAATCTTTGAAGGCAAGAGAAAACTGCTTCCCTTACCTTTGCAACCAATCACTATTGAAGCTCCTTTTCAACAGTGGGGCCTAGACTTCATTGGGGAAATCCACCCCGCCTCATCTTCCCAACATATATGGATACTCATAACCACTGACTATTTCACCAAATGGATAGAATCCATCCCTTCTAGGAATGACACAGACTCAGTCATCATAAAATTCCTTGAAGACCATATCCTATCTAGATTTGGCTGTCATAGGAAAATCATCACTGACAATGCTGCTGCTTTTGGTTCCAAAAATATGGTTGAGTTCTGTCACAGGAATCAGATTGTGCTAGGGAATTCTACAGCTTATTACCCCCAAGGTAATGGGTTGGCAGAATCTTCAAATAAGAGCCCGATTAACATAATAAAGAAGCTGCTTGAAGAAAATCAGAGATCATGGCACAACAAGTTGGTACATGCCTTGTGGGCCGATAGATTGACAACAAAGAAATCAATTGGAATGTCTCCCTATCAGCTGGTTTATGGAGCAGATGCAGTTTTTTCTACCAGCCTAGGAGTACCAGTGATGAAATTAGTCCAAGAAATACAATCAGAAGAAGATAGCATGATAAGAAGGATAAATCAGACCATACATCTTCAGCAAACCAGGGAGGAAGTTTATAACAGAGCACAGAAAGTACAAGAGGATATCAAAAGGCTATTTGACAAGAGGACAAAGGCCAGTGATTTCAAGATTGGTGACAAAGTACTCAAATGGGATTCCAGGAGAGAGGATAAGGGAAAACACAGCAATTTTGACAATTTATGGAAAGGCCCTTACATTATTCAATCAGTTAGTGGTCATAATGCATTTTTTCTATAGGAGATGGATGGTACAGATCTGTTTGGGGGTCCTGTCAATGGCATGAAACTTTTGTTTAAAGCTTTCATTTTCCATTGTAAATATCACTGCTTTGTTTTATTTTGAAAAATTGAAAAATACAAAAACAATAGAAAAAGAGAAAAGAGGGCAGATGAAAAGAAGAAAGGTATAGCCCCATACCAAAAAGAGAAAAATCTGAAAGTGCATAAGCCTAAATGCCACTACTTGAAGGAGCACTGATATTTAGTCATATAGCCTAATCATGACTAGATAGATTTAAATTTACTGCTAATAGGTTAGTGAGGGAGATTTTCCAAACTATTTAATATTGGCCTATCAGTAGAATAGATTAGGATAGAAAGGAATGGTTCAAACATGCTCAAAATCTGAACCAAAGAATCAAAAGAAGAAGAAAGAAAAAGATGGCTCTAACATGATAAAAACTTGAGCCAAAGAAAGAAGGAAAGGCTGGTTCTAATCTGCTAAAACCTGAACCAGGAGAAGAAGAAGAGGACATCTCAAAAGATCAAAATCAAAGCTGAAAAGGAAGGAAGGATGCTTACTATTTTCATATCTCAACTCTTCCTAGTTTTGTTTTAATTTTCTACAAATAAAAGTCTATGTGTAGCTGGTCTCTTATGCCATAGACACCACAACAAATCAAACAGTCTAATCCTGGTTTTTCTGTGTTTAAATTTCTATTTTAGAATGTAGAGAATGCAGATCAGCCAAACTGTTTAATCTTGGCTGATGGTAGATTAGGTAGAGAAACTATGAGTTCAATTGTTTAATCTGAACTCACGGAGGAATAAGGGTAGATTTAGATTAGTTTTTCATGCCTTCCAAAGAATGTGTTGATGTCTAAGGTTTGCAAGTCCAAGTGCACCTGATCAAGAAAAGATGTTAGGAAAGTAGGTTGGGTAGGTACTTGTTTGGGGAATGGATCATTTTGATTGATATATTCCTGATCATCTTTCAAAATAATATGGTCAAAGAAGAAAGGTTGTCAAGGATAAAGCACAAGTTTGCATTTCAGAGATAAAATTATGAAGTTCTTGACACCTCCAAGGAGCTTCCATCCTCAAGTTGGAGCCGCTGTTAGCCATCCATAATTTTGACATATGCAAAGATGGCTAAAAAGGGTTTTTCAGTCTTCAAGAAACAAATTTCAGGCAAAATCTGTGACTTCTTGAAGCCTCTACTATGTTCCTTATCCTTAAAAAGACATAGATATATGATCTCTGCATTCAAAAGCCTCTTCTCCATTTATCCCTCATTTTCTCAAAAATCCCTTTGTTAAACCATAAAAATCCCTTCTTGTTGGTTTAAAAAACCCCTCTGTTTACTCTATCGGAACCTGTAAAAACCTCAAAAACCCCCTTTTCAGCCTTTTAATACGAGTATTTTCATAAAATAGATTTTAAGCCCCTGTAGGCTTAGTTCTCAACCCCTTCTACTGTGTGACTGGGACCCGCAAACCATCGGCTATAAGCTTAAGCCCCCTTCTCGCTATCGGAAGTTGCCTCGCCCCCCTTTCCCTTTGTAAATTCATGTTTCTTTTCACGCGATGGTTGCACCTCCGCAAAAATATCCATCATTGATCTCATAGATCCAACGGCCATCGGTGGATCGCCCATCGCAAATCGGCAGTTCCACCAGTCTCGCGCCCCTTTCCTTATTTCTCTGCCAATGCAAAGTCTCGACTTCATCTCAGCCATCCATTCCCCCCAGATCCAATGGCCATCGCTTTCCTCCATCGCATCAGCACATTGCAGGTCCTGTTTCCTCTTTCCCCTTACTTTTGTTTCTGCTGATGGCTGATGCCCACTTTAATCCTAGCCGTCAATCTCGGTTCCGATCTAATGGTCTGCGCTCCATCGCATCAGCTTTTCCCACTACATCGCTCATCGCTCATCGACAATTTATTTTTCCCTGTCCCAAAACCCTTTTTTCCCCACTGATAAGTGATATGCCGAGTGAATCTCCATCGTCCGGTCATTATCCTGATCCGACGGTCATCTGCCCATCGCTCTTACCTTTCCCATCGGCATCGACCATCGCAAAGTCTAAACTGGCTTAGACCTTAGACACTTTTCTCCTTCGATTTCCGATCCGCTGAGGTCAATCTCCGTCCATATCATAGATCTGACGACCCACATCAATCCCTCTTCTTTCGCCCGCGGACACTATCAATGCATAAAATAACTTTTCAAGCACCCCGTTATGTGTATTTCTTTCATTTCCATATTTTTCCGGCTGGTCCCACCCGACCACGCGGGGCCTTCCCATTTTGTTTCCGTGAGATATCCACCGTTGATCTGCACCCTCCAGATCCAATGGCCCAGATTCCATTTCGCGTTCATTTTTCTCCTCCTCCCCTCCATGCACTTTGAACGTGAAATGGGCGGTTTTCAGGAGAATACGTGTCAGCCATTGAACCGTATCGTGTTCCCCCCACTAAAAACCACTTACCGCCTTCACCTCACGCGAAAACCGTTGTTGGTTTTCTAATACCGCTTTCCCAAATCTTCAGCGTCATAATTAAATTTGAACCCTGATTTGTCACCGCCATGGTCAAACCCATCCCCGCTGCATTCACCTGTTTCCTCACTGTTCCATAACCCCCGCCAGAGCCCTCTGTTGCAGTTGAACCCAAGTAACGCAAGATTTATTAACAGTTTTTCATCATGTGCAGGTATAATGGCGTATTTATCCACAAGTCTCCCGCAGACACCTTTACACAGGGAATATTAATGAAGATCAGTGAAGGAAACAAAGGATTAAAGGCTAATGCAATCAACAAAAGATAGAAGATGGTCGAAGAAGGTCTAATAAAGCCGTAAAACACAAATTGAAGGAAAATCAATGTTTAAAGAGGATAAGACAGACATATCAACAAAAAGCCTTTGAGTGTTCGATCATCAGGTCAGTTTAAGTCTCCAGAGATCAAGAAAAGGACACTTGCAACCTGCTTTACTTTCATAGGAACTTTGACAACCATCCTGCTGAAAAACACTCTATGAAATTGTCAGAACAGTTATCAAGCAAATGTGGGGCTACAAAACCCAAAAAATTGACAAGTTGCTTATCCGAGAAGTCAAACAGGGTACTTCAGCCACAGTTATCTCCACAGAAACACTTCGAAGTTATTACCTTTCCTACCAGATATGCATTAAAACAGGAGAAACTACAAAAATGGTACAAGTATTCAATTCTATGTTTATTGAGCAAAATGGGCATTCGAACACTTCTCCCATTCTGTCTTAATTCATATTTATTACCATTTCTGTAGCACTCTTCCTCTTTCACCTATAAGTATTCACATAAAATTCATTGTAAAGGGTTGGAATATTGTTAATTGCTGAACTGTCACTGAGTTAGAGTTACTGAGTAGTTGTAATATAGTAGGTTGGGAAGAGAATAATTGGACTGTAAAATCTATTGGGCTCAAATTATGTGACAGGTTTTGGACATCAATACACCAGCAGATTCACTGGATCCTGATCTAAATCATTGGTGATGTGTTTCCCCATTGTCTTTGTTGCTTTCCTTATGTTTTCCACTCTGTTCAAATTCTCTGATAAAGAGCAGTAAAATATAGATTGGGATTTACTTCTAAAGTACCCTAGTTCTAACTGGTAAGCTTTATCTGTATTTTTTCCTCTAAATGTGAATTTAAGAGTGATATCAATAGAGTATAACTAGTCAAGAACGTTGGTGAGCCCATGTCTCGCTGAGTAGAACTTGAGATACTATTATTAAATGTTATTTTCATTGCATGCTAAGTAGAGTCTTAAGCAAGGAAGTCTATGGTTAGCCCTATCCCTTGTTTTTTCTTAAAAGAGTTGCTTTGAAGATTTCCCTTAAGAGTTGGCCGAAAGCAGGAAAGGTTTAAAGTCCTTGCTTGATCTTAGGTCACTTTTTATGTTTATATTATATGTTTTTCTCATGAGTGTATGCCAAAAGTAGGTTAGGTTAAAATTCCTTGCTTGATCTTAGGCTGCCTTTGTTCTCTTACATGTTGCTTCTTTCATTTCACTCCTTAATGTTCCATATCACAAATTCGACTTAAAAGATCTTCTGATATAGATGACTTTCCCTGTGAAAACTCTTGGATAGTTGATGTGTGAGTAAACCATTTTATGACTCCATAGCCCAATATTTTAGCACTCTTTGACCTATCTTCCCACGCTGAAACATCCTTCCAGTTGCTCCCTGCTTCACTTCACATGACCTTTATCAGTTAATGATTCCCAACTGAAACAAGACAAACAACCTCTGGAACTTCATAACTAGCCTAATATCATAACTAAGCATAAAGAAATATCTTTAAAAACCATGCTTACATAGAGAGATCCCTCTCTGAATCCAGGAAGGCTAGATCCTAGGATTCCAAAATGGTTCTAATGTTTCCTGGTCATTTGGTATGCCAGTATGCCAAATCACCAGGACCCCAACAAATTTCATCCTATTACTTTACTTCTCCTTTTGCTGATGGCAACCCTGATCATTTATTTGCAAAAATATGAACAAGGGCAGTTGTACCTTGTAATATTTGTGTTCTAATCTAAAGAGACTTTTCTTGAATGATTTTTAACCAATCTTGGGCCAAATTTCTTGATTTTATTCCTCTTTGAATACAATTTCTTCATACAGGAAAGCATAGTTTGCAGGGCACCAAATCCATCCTATGACTGAGTGAGACCTTTGGTGACCTAATGGGGCTTTCTTAGATTTGGACTTTGGACTGAGATATAGTTTTAGGGTTCACAAGTGTAAGATAGAATCCATGCTAAGCTTAGTGTATTCGAAGACCTAAGGTCCAACATACTTGACTATCCAAAGGGCCTACAGAGATAATCAGTGTTTGAGAATATTATGGAAGAGACAACGAGGTTATTTGATTGGTAGGTTTAGGTAGTAGTGGGGAATTCTGTAGGTAAACAAAATAGAGGATTTGGGAAAAAAGGCAAGACATGGTGAGAAAAAAAATTGGGTGACAAGTTAGGTTTAAAACAAATGGCTTGAGCCCATGATGGGTCTTCCGGGAGTGGTGGGCCAGTCATGACTAGATAGGATGATAAAATAGTGAAAATTTTATCTCAGGATAATGAAGGCAGTGATATTTCTAGAACTCACAATGTTTATGAATTTTGTTTCTAGAAATATAGGACCAATACTTAGTCATCTTCAGATAGTGAAAATTATGGATGACTAACAGTGGCTCCACTTGGGGAGGGTAGTTCCTTCTTAGGAGGTGTCCAGAACTCTAGATTTTTCTGGCTTTTGGAGACCAATGCATTTTCCATTGGGCAGATGTGATGTTTCTTTATTTTTTGATGTTTGTTTTGAGTCTGTAATCTCTAATATTTGAAAAGACATGATTCATATCAGCATCAACTCTACCTACCCAATCTACTTGCCTAACATTTTTTTCTCCCTTGGGTGAACTTGAATTGGAAAACCCTTGACATTCCTCTTTTTGGAAACAAAAATCAAACTGTCTAATTGTACCCTGATTTCTTCCAAGAGTTCATATTAGGCTAATGAACTCTTTTTATTTTCTACCTAATCTACTCATTTTTCAAGATTAAGCTGTTTGACAAACTTTATTCTCTATCCTACTAACATGAAATTGAAATCACGGTAAATCAGGATTAGGCAATCTAACTCACCATGAGTTGTGGCATTGAAACAAGCTGCACACAAGTGTTATTTTTGCATAGACAAAGCTTAGGAAACATGAGGGAAATATATGTCATTTTTTTAACATCTCCATTTTCCTCTTTGGTTCAGATTTGTGCATGTGGAACCATCATCTCTCATTCCTAATCTATCTTCTGACAAGTCAAACTTGAAAATTTTGACCTACTCTTTTTCACTAACTTATCAACCATAAATTTAAAACATGTTCAACCATGATTAGGCGGGATTACTGAACAAAACATTTTTGAAATAAGTAGTGGCATTTAGACTTGCACAGTTTCAGCATTTTTTTTTTTTTTTTTAGGTATGGGGCTGTATCTCTCTTTCAAACTCTGCCCTTTTTTCTTTTTATATTGTTTTTTGAGATTTTCATTTCTATCAAAAAATGGTACATACAATGAATGAGAAAAAAAAAACTAAGTTTCTTGACAAAAGTAATGTTTAAGCATCCCCCCATTGACCGGACCTCCAAACATTTCAGTTCCATCAAGCTCTTGCAAAAAGAAAGCATTGTTGCCTCTAACTGAATGAATGATGTAAGGGCCTTTCCATATATTTTCAAACTTTCCATGTTTTCCCTTGCCTTCCCTTCTTGAATCCCATTTCATAACCATGTCTCCAATCTGGAAATGATTGGCTTTGGTTCTCCTATCAAATATTATCTTGATATTGTCTTGTATAGCTTGAGTCTTTTTTTAAAATTCCTCTCTTGACTACTGTAAATGAATGGTTTGGTTCAGCCTTCTCCGCATGTAATTTTCTTCTGATTGTACTTCTTGAAGAAGCTTCATGACTGGGACTCCCAAAGAGGTGGGGAAGACTACATCCATGCCATACACTAGTTGATAGGGAGACATACCAATAGATTTCTTGGTGGTTAGTCTATTAGCCCATAGTGCATGAACTAATTTTCCATGTCATGCCTTTTGATTTTGTTCTAAGAGCTTCTTAATGATGTTTACCAAGCTCTTGTTAGAGGACTCAGCTAGTAAATTACCTTGTGGGTAATAAGCAGTGGAGTGGCCTAGGATGATGTGATATTTATAGAAAGAGTCCACCATTTTCCTAGATGTAAAGGTAGCAAAATTATCAATGATGATATTTCTAGGGCAACCAAACCTGGACAAGATGTTTGTTTCAAGGAATTTGATGATGAATGAGTCAAGGGAATTTCTAGAAGGGATGGCTTCTATCCATTTGGTGAAGTAATCAGTGGCAGTGAGGATCCACTTACGTTGGGCATATGAGGTAGGATGGATCTCTCCTATGAAGTCCAAACCCACTGCTGAAAAGGAGCTTCAACATTGATGGGATGCAAGGGCAGAGGTAGGAACTTTCTTTTGCCATCAAAGATTTGGCATTTATGGAAAGTCATGACTAGTTTGTGAGTACTGGGAAATAGGGTAGGCCAATAGTAGCCAGATCTAAGGATCTTGTTAGCTGTGGTCTTCCAATAAAGGTGACCCCCACATTCTCCCTCATGTAATTCATGCATGATTTTTTCTGCATCATCTTCAAGCAAACATTTAAGTAGGAAAACAACAAAACTCTTCCAGTACAACACTCCATATAAAATGCAAAAAATTAATGCTTTTTGTTTTAAGAATCTATCTTTGGTTTTTGACAAAGAAGGGGGAGCATTGAGATAAAGAAGCACATAAATAATATCAGCATACCAAGATGAATTTAAAAACATTTGTTCAATGTATGGTGCTGTAAATTCTTCAATTTCTTCTAACACATCAACCATGTTTATGTCTAAAGCTTGGAAATTTGAGTCAGCCATAAGTTTTGCAAGTCCTTGTCCTTTAATCAATTTAGTGGGTCTGATTTCTAAATCATATTCTAAAATGGTAGCAATCCACTTTCCCCTTTTACCATAAGGGTCTTGATTAAGTATTTCTTTGAAAATTGTGTGCGGGACAAAAGCTATGACATGTGAATGAAAAATATAAACTCTAAAATCGTTCAAAGCTTTGATTAAGGCAAAGGCTTGTTTCTCCATAATGTTATACTTTAGAGGGGCATCCCTTAAGGCTTTTCTGAAGAAATCTATGGGTTGTTCTTGCCCCATGATGTTCTTTTGCAACTGTACTGTTGCCATAGTATGTTCAGAGGCAAAGGAGAAGATGTAAAAGTCCTTGGTGAAGTCAGGGCTGATTAAGACTGGTGTTTGTGTGAGTGCTTGTTTTACCAGCTCAAAATATTGTTTTTCTTCCATACTCCACTTCACTCCTACTTCCTTTTTCAATATATTTGTGATATTTCTTAGGAGCTCAGCAAGGTTAGGGATGAATCTTCTTAGGAAGTTAATCTTTCCAATGAAAGATTGCAGCTCTTTAATGTTTCTAGGATGGTTGATTTGTAAGATGCCTTCTATTCTTTTGGGATCTATCTTGATTCCTTCCTTAGAGATGATGTGACCTAAGATTTTTCCTTCCTAAAGGCCAAACAAAATTTTCTTAGGATTTAGGGATAGGCCATACTTTCTACACTTTTCAAAGACTTTTCTCAAGTGGACTAAGTGGTCTTCATCAGTCTTAGAGTAGATAGTGATGTCATCAAGATATATGAATATGAAGTAAACTATGTCTTCTAAAAAAGATATGTCATTTCCCTTTGGAAATTAGCCCCTGCATTCATTAAACCGAATGGAATTTTAACATACATGAATGTACCCCAAGGTGTAGTGAAAGCAGTTTTGAGTTGATCACTTAAGACTAGAACATGGTTATAACCTGAGAAGCCATCTAGTAATGAGATTCTTTGTGAGCCAACTACTTTTTGGAGTATGTGATACATTTTAGGCAAGGGGTAGTTGTCTTTAAAGGAGGCCTTGTTCAAATTTCTGAAGTCAATACAAAGCCTAATTTCCCCGGTCTTCTTCCTAAATAACACAAGGTTGGACACCCATTTTTGAGTATCAGACAGGGACTATGATCCCAGCATCATACATCTTTTTTATTTCTTTCTCAACTGAGGGTAACAAGAGGGGGTTAATTCTTCTCAATTTTTGTTTAAATGGTTTCTGATTTTCCTTGAGAGGATTTTTATGTTGAATGATTTTGGTGTCATAGGATTTCAAGTCTTCATACCCCCAAGCAAACACATCTTTAAATTCTCTAAAAATCTCAATGTATTTTTGTTTTGTGTGAGGTGGGAGAGTTTTGGATAGCTTGATTATTTTGGGCTCTTTCATCCCTCCAATGTTACATTCTTCTATATTTGTTTCAGTGGATTCCATCTTGGGTTTTTTAGCTACATCATTAAAATAAAACAACTCTTCTAGTGGTGTAAGGCCTCTTGGCAAGGTGTCATATTTATACTGCAAAATTTCAAGTTCTCTTTGATCTGATTTATCAAATACTTCTACAAAACAAGGGTTTTGACGGTGGTTTATATCATCATCAAAGGGCAAATGTGTTTTGGGAGTTTCATTTTCAGCAAAATTATTTCTTTCAAATCTTAAACTCTATTTTATGCTTGCAAATTCATTTCTGGATTGCAGAAAATCATCTATTTGATCATCATTGTCAAACACTTTCCAATGGTTCAAGTTGTCCGGTATAGTAGGCCTATTATTTACTTTGATGAGGCATTTATTATTTTCATAAGGTAAAGAGAAATTGTTGGCAGCAAAGGCAAGTTCATTGGCAAGGTAGTTTTGGGCCCTAGGGATGAAAGTGAGCTCATACTTCTCAAAGGTTTTGAGAAGGTCTAGGGCAGCATTCCTATATTACCTTAGTCTAGGGTTATTGGCTGAATATTATCCCTTAATTTGATTTATGATCAGTTATGAATCTCCTTGAACCAAGATTTTCTTAGCTTTGAGGTCTTTGAGTAGGTGTAAACCAATAAGGAGAGCCTCATATTCTACAAAGTTATTGGTGCATTGGAAATATAGCTTATAGGAATGGCCTTCATTTGTGTTGTGGATCCAAACCCCTGCTCCTGAACCAGCCTTACCATAAGAGCCATCAAAGCTCATATGCCAAAGTGTGTCAATTTCAGTTTTGTCAATGTTCTGCACTTTGGGGCTGCTAGAGTTTTGGGTGTCATTTTCTTGGTTAAAAGATTTGATTGGTTGTTCTGAGGGGCTTAGTTCTCTCTCCTTGTCATTCACTTGTTCACCTATGTCATTTTAATTGTACAAGATGAAGGAGTCAAGGTCTGAGTGAATGGAATAAACCAGTGTGTTATTTGGCCTATCTATGTTACTCACCATGTATTTCATGTGGGATTCCTGGTACAATCTCCTTGTTTGGTTGAAGACTGGGATGGTGGCATAAGTCATGTCCATTTGGAGGCTACCTTGGAGTTTGGCCCCACATGATCTAGAAAAAAGCATGCCATAATTTGGGGGAATGTCAACCACAACTATATCCATGACTAGACTCTTAGCGGGGATTTGTGCCAAATTGACACAAAGATCCTTGATTAGGCCTAGACACTTAACCCTATTGGAATCAAAAGAGTACAAGTATTTGTAGGGCTTTGTGATTTCTGAGCCCAATCTCTCCATCACAACCTTTGGCATGAGGTTGTGTGAGGCACCAGTGTCTAGCATAACATTATGCAGAATTTTGTCATGTATGTTCAGACTTACATAGAAAAGAGAGACAACTCCATCTTGATATTTTCCCTCTACTTTAGGACCAAACAATAGCTCTGGTTTATCATCAGTTAAGTTTAAAGTGTCGGTATCATTCCCTATACTTAGCACTTTCAAAATCTGGGATATATATACCTCTTGGGTTACCAACTCAGTGAGGGGTATGGTTATCTTTATTTTAGCAATCTCCCCCTCAAAGTTGAAAGGCGTAGGTGTCTTCATTGTATTTACATCAGCTTTATCAACCATAAAATTTTCTACATTTTTGATTTGCTGATTCTGATTTGATGGTTTGGACAACAATGTTTTTTCAGGGCTACTAGTTGAAGTACTAGGGTAGCTTGAATCATTACTAGGTTGGCTAGTGTTTGGTTTGTTTAGGTCAGCTTTCTTAGCCATAGTATTTATGTTTCCTGCTGTATTTTTAGGAATATGTTCAAAGATATTTCTAACAACAGTGTTTGGCTAATTTTTTTTAGGAATATCTTGATTATTTTTGCTCCTAAGGTCATATTGCCTATGGACCTCCATAATGGCATTCTCAAATCCTAATCTATAGTCTTTGGAATCTTCATATGATTTCTCATTTGGTTTTGAAGAAAACATCCTTTGTTCTTCTTCAGTAAGGAAGGTGTTTTCCTCATCGTCAGAACCTATGACATTTACATGGTCTTCTTCCAACTGCTCTGGCTCTATTTCCTCTTCATCTACATAGTTGTCTTGGAAAGGGGGTCTGATTTGTTGGTCATTCTCTCTTTGTCTGACTTAGGGAGGGTCTCTTCTAAAATTTTGATTGCTATTCCTATTTTGAATATTGGCTTGATTTTCTCTAGGAGGTGTTCTCTCATTCAAACTGATTTTTTCCATCATTCTCTCCATTGTCCTAACTATGGAGTCAAGTCTGATGTCAGAAGAGGAGGGTGGAGGTGTTGTGTCATCTTTATAAGTCACCCTTTTTTTTTATCTCATCCTAGCCCTTTTCTCAATTAAATTGGCCTCTACACTCATAGTCCCCTTTTGCATGTCTTCTAGAGTTAGGTAATCTCTCTCCCTTAGTTGATAGGCCATATCAGCATCAAAGCCTCCAAGATATTTGAATAAGGCTAAGCCTTGGTGAGGTTTTATGTGAGGTGGGAGGGAATTTTAAACACTGTTAAACCTAGTGGAGTAGTCATGAACACTTTCTCCCAGATTCCTTTTAAGATTGTTATATTCATAAAGAATTTGAAGGGGATTCTTCTTGATTTCCCATTTGTCCACAAAGGTTTGGTAGAGGGTAGGGAGATCATGTATGCTATTGGGAGGTAAGTTTTTAAACCATTTCTTGGGTTCTCCCCCTAGGCTTTGAGCAAAAATCCTCATCTTAATGGTTTCTTCTTCTATCTCCATGTAGTCAAAAGCATCATTAATTCTATCTACATGCTTTTGAGCAATGATGGATTCAGTCCCAAAGAAGTGAGGGATCTTGGACTGGTAGTCATTTGGAAGAGGTAATAGCAGTTGTTGTAGAGCTAGTGGAGCATACCAGGCTGCCATGATGGGAGGAAAAGGAAATAAGGGTTGATTTACAAGGGGAGGATTTGTGAGAGGTGGAGTAGGATGGAGTGAGGTGGTTTGCACAGTGGCAGTATGAATGGGTGTAGTTGAGGTACTTGGACCGGAGAACTGATTCTGAGTGAGATAAAAAGGGTTGAAATAATGGAGAATATAAAAGTCAGGTGGAGTGGAAGGAGAAGCTTCTCTACTGGAGCTTTGCTGCAAATATATGGGGTCAAGGTCAGTTTGGTCAGCTCTACTTTGTGACATGGTCCTGAATAGATTCTTGGTATGGTGCAAGTCAAACTGAGGATCTTGTGAAATTGTAAGGTGTTTTGGTGCAGAAATTTCTCTATGAATGGTCCTAATAGTGGGTGAGTTTCTATATTTAGAAGTTTACCACAAAATATTTTCTGGGTCATCAACTACGGTAGGAGGATTTGGGTCTAGGTGTGATCTGTTATTGATCCTTCATGAAGTCAAATCTCTTTACTCGAAAATCAGAGAGGCTGAAGGTTTAGGACTATTTTTTGGAAGGTTGACCTATCTTAGTGTTTTCTTTACTCACACAAGGTATAACTAGGCCCTGAAAACTGATTTGGACTGTTTTGACACAATCCTAGAAAAACCTATGGGACCAGTGAGATGAAAAAAGGCCTACTGGTGGCTAGTGGAGTCGCCAGGTGGATGTTTTTGAAATTTTGAGGATATGTATACAATGGTCCACCACCAATTGTTTTGATAAAAATCAATCTAGGGAGTACTTTTGGGCTTTTGAGTTTCTTTATGCAGCCTTAAAGTTTTAATGAGCATCCTCTAGCTGAGTCATCATCTTGCTAGGATGGTGAAGAAATTAGTTTATACTCTTGGCTATGATTTGATTTTTTAAGTCAAACTGGGGATATATATGAGTCTGTAAGAGTTTTTTAGGCTACTATGAACTCAGTCCCACCGTGATCACCATTATGTTAGCTCCCCATAATTTTCTAGATTGATTGAGATACAAATGGATAGGGGTAACATCAAACCAAGCTTTGGAATCCAAGGACCTAGCCTTCCTAGATTCGAAGAGGGATCTCTCTAGTAGATGCAAAGATGTGAAATTGTTTGCTGGTTTAGGTTGATTTTAGGCTAGATGTTAAGTGCAGGGTATTTTGATTGTTTTTGGTTGGGTATGATGCTCAGATAGATTTAGATTGAAAACAAGGGAGATTTTTAAGTCATTGGGCAATGGAGTCTAACAAGGTCATGATAAGTTCATCAATCATTTCAAGAGCATTTGCAGGGAAATTTTAACTTGGTTGGTGGAACTTTTAAGGTTGTGAAGGGTCATGAGGTGAACATTAAGCTAGAGAAAATAAGCCAATAAAGGGAAAAAAACTGAATCGTTTATGTACTTGTAAACTGAGAGAATTAGAAGATTTATGAGCATATCAAGAGAATCAAAGGCATAAGAAAAACCTAATCCATTTGATTTCATACTGAAAGAAGATAATCAACCAAGACAAACATTTTGATGAAACATATAAAGGCAAGAAACTTATTTAATTTTCATAGATTTCATCATTAAGAGCAGGAAAACATTTAATATGCATAAGTAGCTATAACCATAGAAGGAGAGAAAACCCTGAACATCTAAAGTTACAGCTATGAAGGTTCCTTGAAAAAAAATTATCTAAGTAAATGCAAAGAGCATGATTGAAACAGAATTCTTTAATAAACCCAGGCAAAGATGCTTTTAAAGAGGTGATTCCAAAACAGAGTATTTCAGTGGCAACAATATGTAGGGCTAGCCATAAATCATACTTGAAACTAATTGATCTAAACCATTAAGGAAATGGACAAGCCAAGAACTTCTTAGGGAGCAAGACATGGATTCCTTAACATATCTCAATAGAAGAAACATTGAGGCAGTGAAGGACAAACAGACGTAAGGTGCCATCAGAAAACATTTCTTAATATAAATTTTTTGTCCTACTGCAAAATAGCAAGATGGAAAACATAATGGAAAACTAGAAAACATGAACATAAGAAACACTTCACCATCAACCAAGCTTATGGATCCTACAAACAGTCTCTCTCCATCAACAAGCAAACCAGGGCATGCATGAGCTCCAAGGCATCAAATTGTTATCAAAAACTCCAAGAGACTATGTATTGCTTCAGCATAAGTCATAAAAATCCAACTAATACATGAGAGCCTCATGCTCTATTTATGGAGCAGCAAAGGAGGTGGGAAGTCGTAAGAGGCTTCCAGAAACCCTAATCTAATTATAAATGCCATAAATGTGCTTAGTGACCATGCAAGGCCCAAGACACATAGTTGATAGGAAAATAAATAAAAAACACCAAAACATAACTCCCCAATCAAATCAGGAGTGATTTTTCCAAGAAAATATTAAAAAACTCCTTTGCCATCAATCAGTGTGTTTTGTTGACTTTTTGGCAAAAGGCTGCTCCTGTGCATAATACCTTTTCTACAGAAACTAGGGTCTGTTGTAGCTGAGTTTTGGACCCCTTCCTGGCATTGGATTTTGCCCCGAGATGACTCGTTGTAAATATTGATGAGTCTACTTTCCAAAAATACTTGATTTGTGCTGAATTGATGCCATTTAACTACTCAAAAATCAAATCTCCCAACATTGCTCTGTGCGTAACACCTACTCTGAAAAGGAGGCAGAAAGGTCAAATTTGAGGTGTTTTTTGAACTTTTGAGGGGGAAAAAATGCTCCAATTGACCTGAAATTTTGTAGGTAGAATATTGGTGATGTGAAACATCCAAACATGTAAACTTTAGCAGCTAAGGAGGCCCTAATTTTGTGAGTAACACCTATGGTGCTGCGTTCCTAGGGGTCAAAATTTGGAAAAAATAAAAAGTTTCCGGATTTGCCTCAAAATTGGTGTGTAGACCCCTCAAGGGGTTTTAGATACCTGCTGAAAAGCATCAGCCAAGATCCTGAAGCTGTCATGCACTTTGGTCCTTTTTAGCTCTTCTAGATCCATGAGGGCTTGCTTTATTTTGGCATTATCAAGCATGATTTTCCTTGCATAGTGTTTGACCATTTTCTTCTGTAAGGCAAGGCCCCTCTTTACCTCTTTGAAATGTTTATGCTCCTCTTTATAATATTATATGACCCTTTGTGCCCTCTCAAATTCCTTTTCCCATTCTTGAAGTTGGGCATCCTTTTCTAAGAGGAGTAACTTAGTACTCATCCCTTGGTCCTCATTATCACTATCTAGATAAAAAAAAAGAGGCCCTTGAGAAGTATTTTTGATCCTTTTGCTCCTTCTTACTTGTACCTTATGCTCAACATTTTCCATTTTTTCTTTGCCCTTGTTTAATGCTTTGGTAGTTTGAGAAGAGATGGCCCTTTTCCTTTTAGAGGCATCAAACACATTTCTTCTCCCTCTGTGAAATGTGCATGTGAGAGGGGTAACAATGGAAGTTTCAAAGGCAGTGCTATCATCATTTTGACTTTTAATTTGCTTGGTATCTTCTGCACTTGCCTCACTCTGATTTTCTTTGTCATCCATGGACTGATTTTTTTCAAGACATTCATGACTGATGTCATGACTGTCATGACTCTTTCCTTGAATGTCTGGTGTACTTTGATGGCTATCCTCTTCATCATGTTGCTCTTCCTCATCATTTGGCTACTCTTCCTCATCATCTGACTGCTCTTCCTCATCATTATCTTCTTCTTCATCATGTTCACTGCCTTCTCTATGTTGCTCTTGGCCATTACTTCTTTCTTCTTGGAAATCTCCCTCTTCTTCATCTTTATCATCCTCTTCCTTAATGCTTTCCTCATGACCATCACTGCTATCTTCATGATCATGGCTGCTTTCTTCAGGGACACCACTGCTTTCTTCATGGCCATCATTATCAGTTTCCTCCTGGCTGCTGCCATCTATTTGTTCTTCACTAGGGCTACTGTCACCCTCTTCACTTGGTAGATTAGGAGAAGAAACAAGAGGTGAATTTATTTGTGGAGAAGGCACATGGGGAGATGATGGATGAGTGGAGGTAGATGGTTGTGAAGTGGAAGGCAATTTCTGTTGGATGAAGGCCCGGGGGTCTATAAACACATCATGTGAGATGAACGTTTCCCAAGATATTCCTTGCTGCTCTAGCTGATATAGAACAATAATTTTGATTAAGGAGTGGTGAAAAAGGCTTGGCATTTGGTGGTCATAGTTTTTCTTCTTGATAAGTGAGGCCATTTTGTCAATGCTCTGAAAAAGGTAGTATGGTAGATTCATCATCTTGACTTTAGTGAAGTGCATTAGCAACCTTATATGATATGAGTAGAGCCTGAAAAATCTCCCTTCATAGGTGAAACACCTGATAATTTGCTTCATTAGTGCAACATATATTTCTAATAAGTGGGTGAAAGGGAAAACAACCTTGCAATTTTTTTGGTAGCTGGGTTTCAGGTAGGGCTCATAATAACTCAACTGCAACTTATTTTGTTTGAACCATATTTCACCAATGTCTAGTATACCGATTGCTTTTGAAATAATCTCAGCTGAGAGCTCAAATTTCACCCCTGCTAGGTTAATTTGATGATTTTTCAAGTTAAAGGCAAACAACCTAGTCAAGTTTGGAATACTTCCAACTTGTTTGATCTTTCACAAAATTGATAACACCCTACATCCTGAAAGCATGAAAGGATCATAGGAGAGGAGGTAACCTGGACTGTGTCTAAGGGTTCAAATCTATTTTCCCTCCCTCCTTTGTACTGAGGCTTGGTAGGTGTTTGAACCTTATCATTATTGGCGTGGCTCTCTACTTCAGACATGGTGTCTGATTCTCTTAGCACAGAAAGGTGCTTTTAAAAACTGTTTGAGGGCTTTTGCATTTAAAATGTTGTAGTGAGTGAAAAGAGGGAAAAGCTGAGCAAATAAAGACAAGATGGAAATCTCCAAAGGTGTATTCAGTGTTTTTAGAGGTTGGATTGATGCCACTCACCCTCCTCTAGTATATATAACAATTTCCTCTTTCCAATCCTAAACAAAGGTATTTTTTTTTTAAATAGATTGTAATGCAGCTTAGGATTTGGTTCATTTGAGATCTTTAAATATGATTTTTCTTAGAAAAATGGAGGTTTAGGAGGTAACAAATCACCAGCCTTTCTCTAGTCCTTTGTTGAGGCCTTGAAGGTGAAGAAAATTTCAAATTTTACTCCCTTTAACAATTTTAGGGAAACTTTGCCTGTGCATAATAGCCAGGAGCGTAACACCTGAGTTGGAATTATCTGTAACATCAGGAGCGTAACACCTGAGTCTGGGTGCTGTGTGTAACACCTGAGTTGGGCGATGTGCGTAATGTCCAGGTGCGTAATAGTTGCGTTGGGTTCTATCGGGCTCTATGCGTTACACTGCAGGTGCGTAACACCTGAGTCTGGGCGTTGTCGGGCTTTGTGTGTTACACTGCGCTAGGTGCATAACAGTGAGTGCTGGGTGCATAACGCAGTGTTAAATAACATTGTGACCACCCCTCCTGCACATAACACTGCAAGCCAAGTGCGTAATAGTGACTCAGGAGCGTAACACCTGCAAACTTCCCCAATTTGCTCAGAAAATGACAAAATATTCTCTCAACGGCTCCTTGTGGTTTGGAGATGACAAATGGTGTAGGGGAAGTATGTTGAAGGCCTTTATAACCTTTTTGAAAAAATAATTTGGAAGTCGAAACCCACTTTCATAATGTTTTTGTTTATTTACCTTTTCTCACTATGCCTTTTTGACTGTTTGGTGTTGCAGATGGCACGTTTGATTGACAAATTTTCTTTTCTCTATTTGCTGAGGGCCCCTCAAGGTTCTCTTTAATCTTGAAAATCTACTTGAAGAAATCAAGACTACTCCTGTCCACTTTTTTGAAAGAAAAGGAACTTGTCTTTGGATTTTTTATCATTTTATACAAACAACAAACCTATCCTTCTTTGCCATTTCTCCCATTTAAAATGATATCTTTGGTATGCCCTATGATGTTTAAGAAGGAGGCCTTGTCATCTTTATTTGACCTGTCTTGCCAATCTGTGCAAACTCTTAGGTTTTTTAGGGCTTTTCAGAAAAAACAAGGAGTGTTGCTTTCCAAGTTTCTCTATAGCCTCTCAGGACTTATTTATTATTTTGCAACAATATTCAATGTGCACTTGATGGAGTTGAGGTGGTTTTTTCCCTTGTGGCCTTTGTGATGGTTTCTCGCCTATCACCACTGTTTTGTTCCACAACCAAAAAAAAAAAAAAACCTTGTTTTTCCTTTAAACACAGGCCTATTGCCTTTTTCTTGCTTATGGATGTCTCCTAGTGAGGATTTCATCCTATTACGTTACCTCTCCTTTTGTTGATGGCAACCTTGATCATTTGTTTGCAAAAATATGAACAAGGGAAGCTTTCCCTTGTAATATTTGTGTTCTAAGCTAAAGAGGCATTTCTTGAATAATTGTTAACCAATCTTGGGCAAAATTGCTTGATTTTATTCCTCTTTGAATACAATTTCTTCATATAGGAAAGCATAGTTTGCAGGGTGTTAGGGTCCCGTGATTTGGCCGATTGGCTAGCCAAATGACGATGTAACATCAAACCAAGATTTGGAGCCCAAGGACCTAGCCTTCTTGGACTCAGAGAGGGCTCTCTCTATATGTGTAAAAGATGTCGGTGTGTTTACTTGCGGTGTTCTGATATTAGGCTAGTTATGAAGTATGTTTTTAGTTTTTTGGTTTTTTAAGTTTGTGAGGAATGAAACTCATAAACTATGCCGGAACACCTAAACATAGTCTCTAAGTCATTGGGCACTTTGACAAACAAGATTTCATAGTCTTAGGCAAAGGGCTAGATCGGGACTAGGCCTCCTTGGTTCAACAAGATGATCAACAAATCAGTCAAAGAGAAAGTTTTATGGACAGAACTATGAACAGCTTATAGGTAGGCAGGGCACACCATACATCCTACTCAACATGCATAGAACTTGTAAATAAAACTAGCAAACATTATCCTTAGGTTACTAAAGAGCAGTTAAGAATTCTTTAGCATAACAAAGGAAGAAGAAAGCATCAAGCTATGAAGATTCAGGAATTTTGAGGTGCCTCCATGGGCATAATCCTGCAAGTGTCAAAATCAATCTCATCTTGATCTATACTTGACTTAAAATATAATATGAATGAAGAACAGAGACAAAGCTCACATTAAGAAGCACTATACCATTCTACCACATGACAGAGAATCCATCAACAAGCCTTCACCATTCCTCAAAAGCATCAAGAAGCGGGTCAAAATCACTGTCAAAATTAATACATTCTTTAGCTCATGACCAATGTGTGGTTCTTCTCTCAAGTTCAGCCTACGATTTACAATGAGAACCATGGAATAAATAGGCTTGAGAGAAAACCTCTGTAGAACAACCATTTATCCATTAATGAAGTCAAAATATCTAAACTGTCCTTGAGGAGGGGAGACTTGCCAAAGCCCAAGGCACAAAATATCCCATAAAATATCTAAAAAACTGCTAAAACGGAAATTATATTGACTTTACATGATTTTCCCATGATAAAAATAGCTTAACGCACATTTGGGAAAAGCAGAATTTTGGAGTTCAAAAATTACAAAAATACTTCATATTTATGCCTGAAAAAGGTCCCCTGACTTGCTGGATGCAAATGGCAGCCTTCCCGATGTCGAAATGAGGCTCATGATGGCTCGTTGGAAAGCTCTCTGTGTCTGATTTCCGGCGCAAGTGGAATCACCTCAATCTGATCTCTGAAAGTCCCTCAAAACTGTACCTGTGCGCAAAAACCCAGAAAATAGCAGGCTGCTGATATGGCGGGCAGAATGTGCAAAATGAGGCTGTTTTTCGCCAATTTGAGGGAGCGAATGATCTTCAAATGCCCTGAAAATCGCTGGAGACCTGCTCATGGAATTATGGCATCCATCGGTATCATCCTCTTCCCTTGACGACTCATCAAACTGAAATGGCGAATTTATGAGTTTTTGGCCAAAAACCCAAAAATGCCAAAAAACAAAAAGTTGCCGAAACAGGCCCAAAATTGGCATGCATGACCCTCAAGGGTCCATAGAAACATGCTCCGAAGCTGAAGCCAAAATATCGAGGGCGGATATGCTTTTCCCTTCCTTCCGTGCTAGGCGTCTCTCCTTCAACTTCTTCAATTTCTCTTGTGCTACCTTTAATTTTACTTTGTGAGCATATTTAGCCCGAAAATGAAGGCTTCATTTCATGGCTCAAGATCCTATTAGCCTCTCAAGCTTGTCTCCAAATGTATCATTAATCCTCTCAAGCCATGCTTCTTTGTTTTCCTCAAATTCACCTTTCAAAAGAGGCGGTGAGAGAAGAGCTTAGAAAGCCATTGTTCTTACGCTCTTGTTTCTCGAGGCTTTTCCTAAGCCAGTGGTCCTGAGCCTCTTTAAGCACAAGGTGGTCTTCCTCCTCTTCATCATCAAACTCGCCAATGAGCTCTTCAATTCTTGCCGCCGCGCCTTTTGTGCCTCTTTCTTATGTGATGTACCTCATGAATGGGTGCATGATACTTCATTTGTTTGTTTTCAACCTCAAGAAGTGGATTTGAAATTCCTCGCCCTTTGAAGATCTTCTTGTAACACCTCCAATTTGCCCTTCTTTGTGAATGAGGAGGTTTTCAAGGATGCGGGCCTCATTATCGCTGTCATCGCTTGGGATAGGGATGACAGCTGTTTTACCTCCATGCTTGGCACTTTCTCCAACCACGCTTTTGCCTTTGAAGGCCAATCTGGCGCTTTTTCTCCTTGGCAAGCTAGAAGTTGTCTTTTTGGGCAATTTCCTCTTTCTAGGAACAGTTTTGGTCACTGTCAAGGTGGCAGCTTCAGCTTGTTGTCCTTCCTCAACATCCTGTCCAGTTTGTGGCTCAAAAGGCGCTTCAATTGTTTGCCCAACTTGCTGCTCCTCAACTACTGTCTGCTGTTGTTCCTCTTCCTGTACCTGCTGCTATTCCTCTTCCTGTACTTGCTGCTGTTCATCAACCTGCAGCTGCTGTTGTTCACTAATCTCCAACTGCTGCTGTTCACTGCCTTCTTTTCCTCCCTGTGGTTCACTGCCCTCTCCTTCTCCCTGTTGACTTGGCTGCCTAGTGGTCATCTTGAGTTTTTTAGGGGTAGGCCTACGAGACAAAGGCACTGGGCGATGGACAGGCTGAGTAGGAGACACATGAACAGGAGGGGCAGTGGCGAAATCTGCATGGCTAATGAATGAATCCCATGAAACCCCTTTCTTCTCCAGCTGGTGTAAGAAGATAATCTTGATCAAGGAATGATGAAAGAGAGAAGGGATTTGCTGAGGTGGAGCCTTCTTTTGGACAGTAGCTGCCATTTTCTCTATGTTTTTGGACAAAAAGTACGAAAGGTTTAGTTGCCTGCTTCTGGTAAAATGCATCAACAAGCGGACATGATAGGCATAAATTTGGTTAAACCTCCCTTCACAAGTGAAATATCTCATTATGGCTTTCATTAGCGGAGCATAACTGTCAAGAAGATAGGAAAAAGGGAAAATAGCAGTGATGGTTTCCCTATGTTCAGGCTTGATGAAAGGTTTATAATCCTCTAGATCAAGATGCGCTTGTTTAAACCACTTTTCACCATGATATGGGATCTTGGTAGCCTTGGATACATACCTTGGGGAGATTTTGAAATCAAGGCCCGCCAACTGGAAGTGTTTGTCCTTGAATCTCAAAGCGCACAAATGTGTAAGTGGCGAAAAACTCTTGACTTCTTCTATTCTCTGGCAGAAATCAAGACAACCTACTTCATGGAAATTGAAAAGCACTGATGGGTGAGCATTGATTTCTTCTATGGAGATAGGCTCATATCTCTTATGTGGACTGCTCCTGTGATCTTGCTTTGGAGGCATTCTGACTTGAACAAGCTTTGGAAGAGGCAAACTGCCTTTACTGTATGAAAAATGCTCTGCTGGATTGAAACTGGCCACTATACTGTTTGGACAGATATGGACACTGTGGTTTTGAATAAAATGCAACAATGTTTCTTTGAATAAGCCACCTCTGCGCTCCTTAAAAAACAACCTTTCAACTTTGGATGCACTTCAGCGAGGCAACTTTTTAATATGGTACCCTGTGTAAAGATGATACAAACTCCTGTGTCAATTTCCTGTGCACAGTTTTGAAAAAATACTCCTGGTGAGTTTGTCAGAGGTCAATCAATCATGGCTACATCTCTGTCTTCAATATAAAACTGTAATCATCAGCCACCTGTCCTTTAGAAGTAGCCCTATTCACCTTCAGAACATCTCTGTCAACAAATCTTCAACATGATACAATATGGTTTCTGGAAAAGGCAGACCCAAGTTAGATGTAAAATCAATGCACAGTGGTTTAGGTAACACACTCTCTCCTTGTGAGTTTAAGAGATCCACCAACACATCTATACCTCTGCCTCCAATGTTTAAATTCCCATCAAAAAACTCTGCCCTTTAATATGCTGTTCACCTTTGGAAACTCTTTGCCAACAAACTTACAGTAGTGAAAAATATAGTGAAGTAGGGGCAGATTGCTAGAAGGGGCTTGTTGTGATAAGTGTTTTGATAACCCTGTTCTTCAGAAATGACATTCCTCTTGAAAAATATCACAACAACAGCTCTTCAAAATGACACCATATAGTGAAAGAAAGGCAGAACTAGGTGAGGTGACATATCAGTGCACCATGCTTTTTAGGAAACACACCCTTTGCTTGTGAGTTCAAGAGATATACCAATACATCTACACCTCTGTCTCCAATGTTAGAGTTTCAACCATCAACAACCTCTGCCCTTCTTTTGTCTTGTAGAAAGTGGCCCTGCACCTTTGGAAAATCTCTGTTCAACAATTCTTCACAGTAGTGACAAAATACAGTGAAACAGGGGGGCAGTTTGCTAAAAGGTGTGCTTGTGAGAGAATGCCAACAGTCACTCTGTTCTTTGAAATCTTTGATGTTAACCAACATACCAAAACTCCTTGCTCAAGGAGGCTTTCAACCATTAAAACCTTACCCTGTATAAGTGTGCCATCCTTCAACAATTTGTATCTCAAGCAAACTACCTCACATATGATTAGACTGTCAATACACAGTATTGGAGCAAAACCTGACAGAGTTTTTAGAAGACTGTAGAGCTTTAAGACAAGGGTTATATGAGTTTTCTCTTTTAAAACAATAAATAGTCCCTTATAAGTGCAACCTTCTGGTGATATTGTGAAAACCTTTGTTTGAATGGATGGCAACTTTGTCAATAAGTTTCGATCAATATAAGGCAGTCAATCAACAGTTTTCCCCTGTAACCTTGAGGTGGCTTTGAATAACATGGTAAAATGTGTGAGAAATACCTCTAAAATTGATGGACAACCCTTGTGTGGGGCCGGAGGAGCACCAGGGATCTTCACAAGCTGTGCGGCACTCTTTTGCAGTCAGCACGTCGCGCAGAAATCACCGTGGGTGGCCTGTCGGGTCGACCTGTCGGGTGGCCTTGTACAGGCGCGTCGCTCCGACGAAGGTGGCCCGTGCAATTTTCCGCCCAGGCACGTCGCGCAAGAACCCAGGCACGTCGCGCAGTTTTTCTCAGTGCAAACTTGTGAATTTTCGACCAGATTCTCTTGCCTTGGTGCTAGAGAGGCGCGAGCTCTTCTTCAGTTTTTGAAAATGAAATCTTTACATCATACTTACCCTTTGATGTTATGTCACAATAACTCTCCAATGGTCATTTAAACTTTTGGAAGCAACATTGATTTTTAACTCTGTTTGTTTTAAAACAGTGGGTTTGTTATTTGAATATATACACCCGCTCATTGACTCTGACTCCGAGCCTTTAAACTTTGACAAATAACCCAAGCACATCTATATTATCTCTGCTATTGTTTTTAACAATGTTGGTGCTATCCTTTGGCTATTTCCCTTTAAATCAGAATTCTCTGCTTTCTTGAAAAGCGCCTTCTGGACTTTGGGCATGTGACCGTGTATTGTTTTTTGATCCCTTCCCTTAAGGAAACTGCCCCTTTTTGACATCAATAGCATATATAATCATAATGTTCCCAGTCCATCATGATGTGTATTTTGAGAGATATTTTACTATGGGCAATGCATTTTGAAGCATAACCACCACTTTTTACCTATGTAAAAGACCTTTGCTCTCTCCCTTTGCATCTTCCCACTACATCTTTCTGACTAATCAGTCTTCAACCATGTCCAAGGCTTTGGCCATCTGCTCATATATGGAGGAGGCTCTTCATCAGGTAAGGTATCTGAAGGCTTTTTGACAATTATGTTTGACACAACCTTTCTCTGAATGTGGTGGTAAGTAAACCACTTAAAACACCAATCTTAGCATCTTTACTTGCAAGCATTACTGTGTTTCAGAAGAAACCCTAATCACAGTGACATTGTCTCCCTGCACTGTTCTAAGGGTGACTGAGCTATTTATAATTTGGCTTGGTCATCTCATGACGGATTACTTGTCAAATCATCTTTGTGACTTATGGAGGTTAGTGCATTTTGAGAAACCAAGAACTTTCTTTCTGCCTGGGTAATGGCATTTGTTGTCAGCATCTGTTCTATTTGATCTTGTGGATAAGCAGGGTACTTATGATTGGAATTTTTATCAATGACATACCTTTCTTCATTTCAACAATTCCCATGATTTGAAAGCTTCGGATGACCTCCTTTATCAAACCAGACTCTTTTTCCTAGCATATTTCAAACTCTGTTCCTGTTATGACCATCACTCAAATTCATAAAACCTGGACATATGTTTCACTGTTCAATACAAAGCAAACCTGGACCTTTGCAATCTTCCAAGTCAATATTGGCCAGCGCCCTCTGCTTGTGGATGAAGGAGGCGCCCTAACCCTCTGCTTGTAAATGAAGGAGGTTCTGGGCCTTGACAATTTACCAGTTTGCTGAGACAGTGGTATCCCTTTCTTCCTTTGATTTTCATGCTGGAAAGAGCTGTAAAGTCCAGATGAGTAGCTTTCTGTTTTGCAGACATATCTAAAGGCTCAAGTTACATTTAGAAGCAGTTGTTCCTCTAACTGTAAACTCAAACATTACTCCATGAGATGAAATATATTTCCTGCCTTTGTAGAACCATAGAACACTGTGAAAAACCTAATAGTCAGCTTGAGATTGGGTTTTTTGCAGTGCTGAGATCTAGGGGGTGTGAGTGGCGCGACTTAGGGCTGTTTGTCAATTTCATTTGCAAAGTAAGAGGTCAGTCATGGTAGGCCTGTTGCAGATGGAGGCTTTTTGGCTTTTTGGTGATTGCCAAGGGTGAAATGTCCTAAAACGCCACTTCCTAACATAGGGGAGACTTTTGAAATAGATGTGGATCTGCCTTTTAAAGCTGATGGGCATATCAAGAAGGCTGAAGCTAGATAGGATAGTGACAATGAGGTTTTGATTTCGCCAGGGGTGGACTGAAT